>OX465099.1:10001855-10259355 GCA_949987625.1 Chalcis sispes | reverse complement strand
ACCTCTCGACACTCTTTCTCTCTTTCTCTCTCTCTCTCTCTCTCTTTCTCTCTCTCTCTCTCTCTCTCTCTTACACGAGCTAGGAAGCTTCGCAATTCGGACGGAGAATTCAATTTGCCGTTTAACGCGCGCGTGCGGTCGTCGGCATTGTGTTATTAAGCGGCCGTGGTCGAGCATTCGTCCTGTAATTTTATGAAAGTAGCGCGCGTATACCCCCACATTATTGTTATTAGAAATTGTTGGCAACGATGACGAGAGAAAGAGAGAGAGAGAGAGAGAGAGAGAGAGAGTGCACAAACCGCTACTGTCGCTTTAGCTATGACGTTGTGATGGACGAGAACGAATGGAAAATTACAGAGATTTCGAGAAAATTTTGGGAAGCTTTGTTTCCTACGCTAAATTGAAGTATGTACCGCTTATGCGTTAGCTTTGAGGCTACCGAGTATAATGACGATTACGATAATTATTATTGTAATAACGATAAAGCAGCCTTTTGTCGAAATATTTTAAAAGGTATTTTATGTGAAGTATTTTTTTTTTTTTAAGTTTCTACGTTTAATCAGTCTGATTTTTGTCCAAAAAGTCATATTTCTTTATAACCTTCGATAAAAAAATCCTTACATAATTTTAATAACACAACTTTTTTCTTTTTAATTTTTTTGAGATGAATAATATAAAAATTTATACAATGAAAAACGACAATTAAATAATGAACATCGAACAAATTAATTTATGAAAACTTAGATTCATGAATATTATTTAAACTTTAAACGAAGATTTTTTTTTTTCGTATTACTTAAATAATTAACATTCTCGAAATTCAAAGATACGAATAATGAACCTAAAAAGAAATTAATCAATTTAATTAATCGAACTCTATCAGACGAGTGAAAGACAAGTTATACGTGATTGCATTGAAATATTACAAATTAAACATGATTAATGCACAAGTCGCACATTTATCAAACATTTACAGACATAATATTTGATTAAAAATAACAAGTTTAATCTTCAATCTTCAAAATTTATAACAACACTGGTCGTTTGTCATCGACGAAATCACGAAAAATTTTCATAATCATTCGATACTTATAACAACGATAATATTAACCAATCGTTCGCATAAAAAAGAAAAAGTCAACGCGCACGCATTGCCATTTAAAGTATCTCCCTATGATGTAATTTAAGCGACCGTAACGATCGACGTTGTTCCATTCGCATAAAATCAAATCTATTTCATCTTGACTTTGCTTGTTTGCATGTGGAATCGAGGAAAAGGCCAAAGTTATCTTGATTAAGTTGGATTTCGCGCTCAAAGATCGTCAGCGAGCGCCGTTGTTTGAACGGCGACGGAAGTTTTGTCTACGACGTTTCGGTAATCTTTTCGCGCGTTGATATTATGTTTTCGTTTTGATTTTGTCTTAATTAACGAAATGCCATTTTATTGCGTAACGCGGCTGTTTGACATTTTTAAAGTTTATTAAATTGTTTTGATAAGTTGTGCAAACGAAAACTTTTTGAATTATTGCGTTAATTTGTTGCGTCGGTAAGAAATATCGTATTGAGACGGTGGATTTGTTTTTAAAGATTTTCGTTAATGTTATATTATTTTTCGGTTGAAACTTGATATCAATGACATTTAAATCAGTTTAGAAATCAATTGTGCGTAATTTACCTTATTTTTTTTTTTGTAACTATGAGTTTCGGGTAAATACAATGGAATCCGAAATATAACTTTTTTAGCATACATTCCTTTTTTTATTTCAACAAATTAAAGAAAGCTATTTAGGCTCACAAAAAAAAATAAAAAAAAAAAAAAAAAAAAAAAATTTACAAAGTTCGTGGCATCGATTGGTATTACAGAGCACAAATTTTTTCAAAGATAACTAAAACAAATGAAAAAAAATCTTCATAAAATGATAATATTATTGTTCGATAATACGAATCCTTATACATCTTTGATAACTCGCGGAAAATTATTATAACTTTGTTGGTAAATAACGTCGCTTTCCCCATACATCTCTGAGCCGACGTCATCTGATTACCGCTTATTTCGAAGTTCACAAAGACTCTTTGAATGGTAAAACTTTGACAAATGACAATGACCTTAAATCGCACTCGGTCCGGTTTTTTGCCGATAAGGACTTAAATTTTCATGCACGTGTAGTCACGAAACTGCAAGGAAGATGAGTAAAAGTTAATGAATAAAATAGAAAATTGTATAATTGATTATAATTTTTCTTTTCGTATGAAAAAAAAAAATGAATTTTATTTCACTCTATGAGACCGACATTACTTTCTTGTTAATACAATATTTCTCAAACAATGAAAAAAATAAATTACAACTGCAAATCGTTAAAAATTCATTTTAATTGAAACTTGAAATTTAAAATCGTTGTATAGATTATCAAATGAAAAAAAAAAACTCGCCGTATAAATTATCTTAAGTATTACGAATATTTTACGTAGCAAAAATAAAATAAAATAGCGCGTTATACAAAATTTTGACGGATGAAGGAATCCCATCTAAATTCTCTCCAGCTACGATCGGTGCACGCAAATGAATATAAATTATTTTCTCCAACGCGCCTTCGATTCCTCTCCTCGAGAATAATACGCAGCGATAAAATAGAAAACTCTCGCAGCGAGATCGAGGAAACTTTTCTTTGAAAATCGCGAGAAAGATAAAAACAAGAAAAGAAAAATAAATATCCCAATCTAAATTCCAAAGCAAAACCAACCTCAAATCACACGTTCTCCTCTTCCAATCAATCAACCGTCGATTCTTTACGAAAGTACGACAAAAACCAGTGGTGGAGCCTGAAAGAAGAAAGTCGCGTAGGAAAACGCGGATAAATTCTACGACGTCGGTGTGCACTCGGAATATACATAGATATTCGAGAAGGAGGAGGAAGAGGAGGTCGCGCACTCCTCGTTGTTTCGAGGATGTCGCCGATATCGATTGCAAGCGGTTCCGCCGCCTATGCCCGTATACGTCTGTGTATGCGTATGTATACGTGTATAAGGCTAAGAGAGTGAGATGTTACGAGCGAGCGGAACGATCGAGAAAGATTCTCTTTGCTTGTGTTGAGATGTTCGAGGTGACTGTTGCGCGTTTTTTTTTTTTTTTTTTTCCAAACGGCATTTTAATGTCGATGTTTCGAATAAAGATTGGGTTGATTTTGATGTAAAGTACTGTTATATTTTAAATTAGTGTATTATTTCATTAAACGATAAATGAAAATAAAATTGAAAGTAAAAAGGTGAATTAACGTTTTGAATTTCATTTATTTATTTATATTTGATATCGGTAACAGGTAAGAAAATTTTTACGGCATAATAAACTGAAAATTAAAATTGCTTCGAATTAAGTATAACTATTCGTTAAATTACTTATATTTTTACAAAATTTTTATATTAAATGATTTAAAAAAATTCATTAAGCATTTTTATTTGCAAAGAAAAAGAGAGCCTTTTTAAAAATTCACAAGAAACAAATAAACCAAAACCGCGTGTAAAACAAACGTAAACAACAAGCGTACCCTTTTTTCTACCACTAAAGCTCACAAAATCTCAGAGGTCTCGTCTTAAAGTCTCGTTCGTTACATCGAGCAAACTGTGCGCTGGCAAGAAAAGAGTGAGAGAGAGAGAGAGAGAGAGAGAGAAATGAACAAACAAGAAACAGAGAGTTTCGTAAGCCGTGTTCACAAGGGCGCACCGAGACAACTCTGTTTACGTCAACGGCATCGCATATAAGCGCCACTTCTGTCATTCTCGCGATGCGCACACGGAGAAAGGTGAGTTGCGTCCAATATTACGCTCGCGTTTTCTCCATCCTTCAACCCTTTTCGGCCCCCTTCCTACTTTCCTCGCTTTTCCCGCGCGCTACCCAGAAGCTACTTCTCCAAGACTCGTCCGATGCTGCTAGCAACGCTGTCTAATTACAAGCCGAGGATTACGCGCTTTTACGCCGGTTTATGAGGTATATATTATCCGCGTGTACATACGCGCGACCATCACGGACAATTGAAATGTATTTTTATCGTGTCGCGTTAACGCGCGTTTAATTCTGTAACATTTGCCGGGGCTTTTTAAGCGAGCCCTTTGTGCGGAATTAATTTAAGGGCTCGTACGGTGAAAAGTAAAGTTGAAGTAAAATTTATAGAAGGAAATTAAATTTAAATGTTAAATGTGTTTTATAATTTTGATGCTGTAATGTTTTTATAGGTAATATATTTTAATTAGATTATTAATTTGAAAATTTTACGAAGGAATTTAAAAAAGTAATCGCAGCACATCCGTCTCGCGTAATCTCTTAATCTATATCCAACCGCGGCATTAAATCGAGAGCTTAGTTTCCACGAGAGTCTCTTTACATAAACGTGTATACTCACACAATCCTCTTATCGGTTAAAAGTCAATCTAAGAATTCAAAAAAGACATATAAATAAAGAAAGTCAAAGCCACGAGAAGACGAGAGTAACATCAACATCTAGCAAACGCATCCTTCGATTTCGCGCGCGTCGCGCGATGTAACGTCGCGTTAACCTCAATCCTGCGGCTTATCAAAACGCTACTCTCGATGTTTGTCCTTTTGGCGGGAGGCTTGCTTGTACGATAAACTAAACATATAGCCTGTACACTTTGTGCACTTGCTTTCGTTAATGTAAATTAATTTTTCGTTTTATTTTCGTTAATCGAACGGAATTATTATTGTATAACAAATAACATCATACGAGAATAAGAAGAGATAAGTTTTCATTTAATAACAAAAATTTGAAAAACAATACTCTTGAAAAACTTCATAATCCGAATTTAATGAAAAAAAATTAAATTTTCAATTCAAAATCTTTATTCGAGCAAAATTTTTTAAACCGAAAATCAGGCGGTACCATCGGTTTGCAAATCAATAAGCTTCCTTTGCATGCATACAAATTCAGGCGACTATTCCTTCATCAGCCACGACTCAAGGACTTGACAACCCATGGGCACTTCTCGAAACCTCAAACAAATGAATATCGGAAATTCTGTCGCTGTTTGGTAAAAGAGAAAATTTATGCGTGATAGGAAGACCGTGTCGTACGTAGTTTGAGAATTGATGACTTGGAGATTGTTTTTTTATTTTAAAATTCAGCGTGAATTTTACGTTTCACGTCTATGGAAAATTTTAATACTTTAATCGGACTTGTGGTTGTTCATAAATCAGAATGTTGTTGAAAATGTTTAAACAAATTCTATTGGATTTACATAAAAAAAATTAAAAAAAAAAAAAAAAATCCTTACACGCAGCATGAACGACAACACAACGACAATGGCACAACAGCAGGTACACATCGACGTACAACATCACAACGAGATGATCTCAGTTTGACAGCGGTGGCTTATTATAACGAGGAAGAAAAGGTAGGGATAAGGTCGTGCCAAAGTACCGCTATTCGACAGCACACCAGTGTCTAATTTCGCGCTGCGCGCTTATGCATAAGTCACGCGGCTGCGACTTTCAATTTAGCGTCTAGGCCCCCGCTGTACATACACATGTATGTATAATAATTAGCGTAAACTTACACTTTCCCTTCGTAGATGAATAAAGATACGCCTATCGTGTTTGTTTACGTGGATTTTGGCAACGAATAAGCGAGCCGTCGGAAATGAACGTCGAAATCTCACGGTGCTTTGATGCGTTGTCAAAGGCTAACGGACTGTTCGATCTCTTTGTGAACGATAAATGACGTGCTATCGATAATGTAGATTGCTGAAAAAATTATTCATCAAAATATCAAGTGCTTGCGATTGTAGATTATAGTTGTAAATCTATAAATAAGAGAATTACGCTTTTTTATGTAAAAATAAAGGGTAAATATGCCGTAGATTTATGGCTATTTCATTATGTAACCAGATTTTTCAATAAAAATATATTACATCAAAATGTAAATTTTATTAAAATTTAAATTTAATACAGCGAAAATTTCAACCGACGAAAAAATTTTAATGAAAAATATCAAAATTTTACGAAACAATAGAAACGCAACATGTGTTTACAGTAATTTCATGCAGAACGTCAAGACAAGCTCACCGTAAACTAGAAAACACATTTACCCGCGCGTATACGCAAGCCTCTAGAATTTATCCGTTACTCGGTAAACTTTAATCGCGCATTTCTTAACTTTCGCGTTATTGTTGAAAAGAAAAGTAAAGAAAAATAAAGAAAGATATAAAGTATTTTTAATGGAAAATATGTTTAGCTTATAAGACACGACAAAATGTAAACATTTGTTAAAAATTTTTTTTTTCTTTTTTGTTTTAATAACGCAAGCTATCGTCCGCAATGAAAGAAAAACTTTCTTAAAAAACGAATAATGAAATAAAATTAACATTTTTAAAGCATGCGAGTAATCGATGTCGTTATAAAAAGCGTTCAATCGTGCGATACTCAAAGTATTAAAGAATAACAAAAAAAAAAAAGAAGAAAATATTTTAAAACTCTGTATTTCACGTATAAAAAAATAAGAGAAAAGATAAATAAGAAGAAGAAGAAGAAAAAAGAATAAGGTAACATTCGTACACTATCGATTTTATTCATCGCAGATGACCCGTGGCGAAGTCAAGCTGTTATATCTACGCTTTCGACTAGATAAAATTTCTCTTTTCGAATCTCATATATATATATATGAAGAAAAACTTGATGAAAAGGTAGAGGAAGCGACGCAACAAATTGAGATAGGGAGGATATACGAATACGCAAATTTCCCTCGCGTAAAGGAGAGAGAGAGAGAGAGAGAGAGAGAGAGAACAGTTTGGTAAACTCAATTCACCGATGCTTGCGATGTATGTTTCGCGCTTCCAACTTTACGAAAGAGTGAGAGAGAGAGAGAGAGAGAGAGAGAGAAAGGGAGATAGATAACGTAGAAATCATGACTCCTAAGCTTTCATCCTCTTTGCTACTGGACTGACGCGACTTGTGGTTATTCGTGTAAGTAAACGATTCCGATAAGGTTAACGCGATGGATACTTGTGGCAAAACAACATGCGTACACAAAATCCAAGCGTATCTCTCTGTCTCTCACTCTCTCTCCATTCTATTTCTCCATTAGGAATTTAATGATAAGCGTTGACGAGGTTCACTTTCTTTAGATAGTCAATAACTTTTGATTGATCGATGTACGTTGGAGTTTAGTTTTGAGAAGCAAACTTCAGTATCAGTCAAATGTAATGATACAATTGATAGATACCGAAATATTTAAACAAAAATAAATGAACGAAATAATACATACATTTCTCAATTTAATGTTAAACAAAATTTTTTATATAATTATCATACTGTAAAACTTTGGAAAAGATTGTAAAAAGATGCAGCTTAGCTTTGTATAGATTTTAAGAAGATAATATTTAAACCATCCAATTTTCAAGATTTAAAACGAGTATGAGAGTTTTATCATTTTAAAAGGATTAAATATTTCATAAAGAATATTTGCTGTCTTATATTCAAATAAAATATGAGCTTTTAATAGAGACGCTTTAATTATGGGTTAAATAAATTATTGACGTAAAAGTTTTAGATTTACGTCCTTTGGCGATAGTTTATTCCGATAATAAATAAAAATTACATCATCTAATTTCCAAGTCACATTGCAATAAATATTGCAACGGATTATTACATTATTCCTTTTTTTTCCAAAGCCATTCACAGTTTTCAAAAGTCACAATTTTTCGTAAAAACATCTAAAGCATATTAATAATTTGGAAATAAAATGGTTTTTTTTCTGAAATTCAAAGCAAATATAGTTTTCATAGTTACGTAAAATATACGTTTCACGTTTTTAATTTTTTAATTAAAAATTTTCCTCGTGTCCACTTTTGCATTGTCGTTGAGTCGGTTAATTTTACATTGATTGTACAAAATTATTTAGAATTTTAAGTTTCGGTCAATAATCTCCTTAAAAATTTATTCCATCGTATTTTTACATGTAAAAATTAAAATGAATTCTGGATTATTAATTCAAATATGGATAATTTTATTAAAAATAATATTTATACAGTTTAAATGTTAATTAATAATGAAATATAAACTTTTAATTGCGATTATCAAATATTATTAAATAGATCAATTAGTATAAGAAAAGTTTTTTCTTACCGAAAATAACATTAAAAAAGTTTTCCAACGCGTAAAAATTTAATAAATCTTAATGCACGTAGCAATTCCATTTCGCTTTCAAGGTTTCTCAATATCAAATCAAATACACTACAAGCTAATACTTCAAATATATCAATAACTTCCATTAGACATTTATACAAATTAATATCAACTTATCGAAATCGGCCTTTACATAAATAAAATACGTATACATTTTTCGTTTGCTATTTTTCTTCTTCGTCTATTTTTTAATCAAATAAAAAAAAAAAAAAAAAAAAAAAAGAATTCATCGAATCTCACATTGCAGATATCGAAAAAAAAAAAAAAAAAAAATCAATCGCAACGTACGCTCGTTCAATTCCATCGTAGCTTCGAATTTTCAACACTTTTCTCTCTTTTTGAAAAAAAAAAAAAAAAAAAAAATACGAGCACACCGCGTCATGCCAGACGAGCATTTTACACCGTCGTCGTCGTCGTCGTCTTCGTCGTTGCTTCTACCTCTGTTAATAAGATTTGGCGCCACTAGGATTGATTCATATGTATATACACATACACTTATAGCATAACCGTAGAGATCGATTATTATACCACGTCCACATCTTGGGCGTAGCGTCATGCAACGGGGCTTCCTCGATCGCCGTATCGTTTGGAAAATTTTGAGCGGAGTGAGCATCGCGTCGAAAGTGACGTCCTTCGAATTTCCTACGCATTTTAGCCTCCACCGAGAGGATCCGAGCCCGACCACTCACGGCATTCGAATTTTTTAACACGAGAATATTTTCGTGTTGTAAATTTTATTTGCGATTTTATCCCGTTGTTCGATTGAATTTCTTCTTGTTTCTTTTTTTACTTTTTTGAACTTGTTAGTCTCGATAATGAAAGAAATATTTTGATTATGTATAATTTTTTGTTCAAACGATATTTTATACTTATTAAATATTTATAAATAAATGTGCAAATACTATTAAATTTTGTTAAATTTTTTATATAAACGTTTTCTTATACACTGGACAACTGAAAGATCAAAATTTATTTTACAAAAAGAATTTAATAAAGTATCAATATTAATAAAAAAAAAAATTTATTTTCCTTTCCCTAGTTTTTGACGTTTTTATGCTATATTAAAATTATACATTTGTTAACTTGATTTCATAATAAATATAGCTTTAATAATCTAAAATACTATCTCACTTTATAATTATCCGAATAAATTTCGCTTCGGACGTTAATGGCTCAAGAATGTTTTATGTTATGCGTGCATACGATCAGAAAAAGATAACCGATATGATGATTAAAAGGCTAATAATGTGATAAAAGCGTTGGCAACCATAACAAACGGTTAATGAATTAAAAAAATATTTTACATATTTCTTCATGAGTTTATATTTATTAATATTATTTATTCAAAGTATTACGGCAAGAAATACATTTCGTTACTAAAAAGCTTACAATCGTATTTGTAAAAGCGCAACAAACCATCAATTTGATAATCATATTACTTTGCTATTAAAACTTTCTTGAAAATTTTTAAACGCAAGCATTTTTACAATTTCTTTTAAGCATATCTGTTATTTTTAGACTAAAATTACAAGAATGTGGATCAATGTATCGATGTCTATATATCTCAAGTACTTACATTATCGCATTCATTTTTTCGATTCCAAAAGCGAACATTCGAAGCTATAAACATTCCGAAATTAATCGATTAAAATTAACAATGATAAACGCGCACATTGACATGTCAATCGCGGAGTAATCAAACGAGGATATAAAAACAACGAAGACGAAAACAAGCTTACAAACATCGTGTCCTCGTCGTCTTCGTCTTCGTCGTCGTCGTCGTCGTCGTCGTCGTCGTCATCGTGCGTTTTCAAGAAAAGGAGGAAAATACGGAAAACACGATAAAAGACGAGAGTTAATCGTTCGCGCGCGTGCCATTCGAGACTGACGAAGCGCGTGGCCGACTCTATTTCCGCTCGGACGACATCAAATTTCCTGACGTAAAATAGTTTGCCTGAGAGACCGTGGCTTTTCCTCCACCGCTATCTCTCTCTCTCTCTCTCTCTTTTTCTTTCTCGCTCTTTCCTCTTTATCATCCCTTTTCTCTACTTCTCCCCCCATAACGTTGTATAGATGTACAAAGTTCTCTGCGTATCCACGAGCGTTTCTCCCTGTTCCTCGTGTACGAAATGGAAATAGGACGAAAACTTTGATTTCGTTGGAATTTGATTTATTCGAGAAGAATTATATTCTTTTTAAGCGGGAAAATTATATTTTAAGAAAATTTTTATAAATAATGTATTGTATAATCATTTTTTTAAGTTATATAAATTTAACATTCGTTTTAAAATTTTTATACTCGTTATAATGTTTGAAAAGAAACGATATTAAAACGCCGTGTTTGCTAAGACTTTTTGCGTCCAATGTAAAATGTGGATAACATTTAAACTGTTAGAAGTAATTTTGTATAACTTTACTTTTAAACGGTATAAAAAAGAATAAAAATATAATTTATAAAAAAGTAAATAAAATAACATTTGAAATAAACACATATCAATGTTATATTAAAAATATTAAAATTACACAATATTTTAAAAAATGTATATTTCATATTAATTATATTTAAGTAAAATATAAATCTTCAAACTGTGTAGACTTTTTACGAAAACTTCCTTAAAGCTGACGTTCCATAAATCCAATCGTAAGAGATCAACTCCAACTAAATTTACCTCCTTGAAAGCGCAGTTCAGCAGCAGTAGGCGTCGACATAATAACTCTCAAAACGTCTTTACTCGTAAATGACATTGTGTCCTTTTTCCTTGAGCATTTCCTTCAAACTGGAAAAAAAAATTATTTACAAATATTTAAAAATATATTTACATAGAAAATTAAAATAAATTAATTTTTTTAATTAATTCCTATTTTTACTTATAAGAATATTAATTTATGTTTATTCAATGATAGATAAGTGAAATAGAATATACAGTAAAATTAAAAAACCAAAGAATTTACAAATTAAAAGAATTATATATTTTTAAACTTATTATTATAAACTTACTATCACAATGCTAAACACGTGTTGTTACTTAACATTATTTTCTTTCGTCGTTATGAAGAAAAAAGGATAGCAGATATCAGTGACATTTTACATCAGTCATGTGTAGATGGAACTTTTTATGGAGATTTTGTAATCAAAACAAAGATATATCATTTAATATCGTATACTTTTATTTAATATCGTATAATTTAATATCTTCATTTAATTCATCTTCATTAATATTACTTCCATTAAACACATGCGCACATATGCATTAGCAATGTGTGCCAGCACTGCAACGATGCAAGTCTATGCTGAGCTACAAGCTACTAAAGCTTTATCAACAAAAGGAATGCACTAAGAAAGGCTTGCAAGCCTTACTTTTGCCTCCTTAACCCTATTACTGCCAGAAGTCACCAAAGCAACCACTTGTCTCTCGTCAAATTTTTAAAATTTTGTAAGAATCATGAATTGGCAACAGAACTCATGGAATTTAATTTTTCAGCATTAGGAATAGTATTTTCTCTTCAAATTTAAATAGAACCAATCTTGAAGTAAACGCTTTCATGAAAAAAGACCTGTCTGGACAAATGATTTTTACAAATAACAAAATATCCTCTAAAAATGATTATTGAGAAATAGTAAATTTTAATGAGTTTCAATTATGATTTTGCAATATATTTTATTCATTTGTTCATGAAATATTATCACTTTCCAATAAAATTTACCAATTTCAATCTCTACGCATACCTTGCATACGAAATATCTTGATACTCATCTTGCCAAGTTGTCGAGTTAAGAAAAACATGTTTTGAAACATTTTAACACAACTTCATTTATGTGTTTTATATTTGTGATAAGAATTTTTAAAAAATTATCTATTTTAAAAAAAAAGGTCACGAAGATCAAGGAAAAATTAAACTTGATTGCATTATAAAAGAATTGTTCTGTTAATTTTTTTGGAAAAACTAATGTTTGTAAAAATATAATATTAAGATTAAAAGAAAAAGAGAGTTACAAAAATTGTTCGTTTAAAATTATTATTATTACAAAAAATGTGACAATAATAATTGATTTCGCGAGATTTATAATGAAAATATATTTTTTTTTAAATATAATGAAAGAAATGAAAACTATATATAAGTTATGAAAATAAAAGATAATGGAGAATATATTTATAACATTATTATAACAAAAAATTTTAAGCCGAAACATTTATAAATTCAAAATTCCTGTTTTTTTATTATACAAATATAAAAAATTTATTAAAATACAGAATCGGGAAAATTTTACAAACATCCTTTTTTTAAACTATTATTATTTAATTTAAAAAAGTTTTTAAATCAAACAGGTTTACTTAAATCGCGAGTCTCGAACATTTTATCTAATCGATTTTCAAACCTCAATCAGCGCCATCTAATGCTGTACACATTACAAATTCATCATACACCAATGTACTTATAATATTTTTTAATGAAAAAATTGTGCATATTTATAAAGTATCTTGAGAAAAATGTTTATTTATAAAAATAAAATTGATTAAGTAAAAAATTAAATATGTCTGATTTTGCAAAATCGCAACTTTTAAAATATGGCTGGACTGAAGGTCAGTAAGATAATCTTGCAAAAATTATTGATAAACAAATTATTTTCAATAATTTATCAACTTTATAAACCATATATTCATTAATTAATTTAATTTTATAAAGAATACTTCATAATAATTATTTAGTCTATAATAAATGACAAGTTAATCTTAATGTTTATTAAAATTAGTTTAAATATATAACCTAAGAGTAAAAAACGTGTAACATGAAAAATAATAAAAGCAGACTTATTGAAAAAAAAAAAAAAAAATGGTGCTATAATTATATTAAATGCCTTTATCAAATACATCACAAAACTAAATGTTGTATAAATTAATTAATCTAAAAAAAAAAATGTTTATTGTACATCTTTTACAGTAATATAAAATGTAATTATCTTATAAATTTATTATAAAATCTTTTATTGTTTACTGTAATGTTATAATTAAGATTTTCAATAAGATTTGAAAAAGATATCTGATAATGTTTGATTCACTTTTCAAATAATTTTTCCAATATTCAAAAATTTAACAAAGAACTAAAAATATAGCACGAACTTTGTTTTAGGCAAAGGTCTTGGAAAAAATGAAAATGGTATTGCTGAAGCCTTAAAACCAAAATTAAAATTCGACACAACTGGCATTGGACACAAAGATTTAGAATTTCAATGGTGGGATTCTATTTATGATAAAGCATTGAAAAACATTGTGTTAGATAAAAAATCTGACGAGGTTTCTATAAATTTAGCTAAAAAAAATGCTTTTAATATATCGTCGACTAAATCAGGTTCAGAAGTATCAAATAAAAAATACTCTCTTCGATATGGAAAATTTCTAAAAACTTCAACATTACAAGATGGAAATATAATCAGAGATAGCACATGCGAAGTTATTGAAGATGATACCAAAGATAATCCAATTGTTGTTAAAATGTCGGATGAAGAACTTTTTAGAGCCTGTGGTGGTAGAACAGCACATAAAGGTGCTAGACATGGTTTGACATTAAATGGCAAGCTTGCTCGGATAGCTGAACAAGAAAAAAAATTAATTGCTGCACAATTTTTAAAAACTAGTAATGACAGTTCACAATACAGTGATGTTAAAGTAAAAAAACATAAAAAAAAAAAAAAGTTTATGAAAACAGAAGATTGTACATCACTTCTAAAAGATGAATACATTTCTAGTAATGAAGATTCGTATTTAATTCTACCTGAATCCACACAATCTGAAGATGACAAGCCACCCAAGAAAACTTGCAAGAAAGTGATAAGAAAAATAAATGATTTAACTCATCAACTAACTAAATCTTGTATGATTCAAGATGATACCAATAAAAATAATGAAGAAAATCAGAAAATAAAAAGTAAAGATAAAAAAAAGAAATGTAAAAGAAAATTGAATCAGGATATTATTGATAATAATGTAAGTGGTATTCAACTTATCAATGACTTACCAATGGAACCTAGTACCAAAAAAACAAAAACGAATAATCTTGATTTAAGTGAATCTGTTACTGCAAAAAAACAAAATGATGAATTATTAGATTGTGTTATAGATAAAAATATAGAAACTGCAAAATGTAATAGCAAACATAAAAAAGATAAGAGTCATCGATCAACAAAAAGTCACAAATATAACTATTGCACAAATACAGAAGCAGAGAGACTTAATGAAAAAATTAGATTAAAGAAAAGTAAAAAATTTGCAAGAAAAGAAAGCAAAAAATTACAAGAACTCTCAGAAAGTCTCCTTGCTGTCAGTTTAAATGTTAATTCTGCAGAAAAAAATAGCAAAGATAGCAAGAAGAAGAAAAAAAAGTATTCTAAAATACATAAAAAAAATAAAAATAATTAAACTGATACTTGCCATTACGTAAAATAATCCAATGTGTTTAAAAATATTAAGTAAGAAAAATGAGAAAATATATCGTTTTTCTACTAATATATTTTTTACCCTTTGCATATTGTTGCAAAAATGTAACAAGCATATAAAATGTGATTCCATTACCTTATTGTTTTATATTGTTTTTTTTTTTCTTTTTAGCACTAATATTAATGATACACACATATAGGCGAAAATCATTAATGATTTTTTTTATTTTTATTTTCTTTGTAATGTATAAAAGCTGTAAATATATTATTGTATAATTAAATTGATTGAATAATACACAACGAAAAATTATGTATCTGATGTAAAATAATATTAATAATTTTTCAAATCAATTATTCAATAAATAAAAATTGATTTATTAGGACAATACGTTTTTGTGTACGTTAATTTTTATTAAATGTAATAATAGTTGCAAACTGAACATTATTTTTAAAAAAATGTAAATAATAAAAAAAGAAAATTATCTAATATTCAAAAAAGTATTAATTTTTATTGTTTTCATTTATTTTTTTTTTTTTTAATCTAATTTAACAAAACAAAATGAATACTTTCAGTATTTCAATTTTCTTTCACTTTTATAGTTTTTACAAATTTATTAAAATTATAATAAAAAATGTCAATTTACATATTTCTCTGCAGATATATTGCAATAAATAGATTTAAACATAATCAATACTGCAAAACATTATTTAAAAAACAATTGAAAATAATATATTGTCATTTAATTTTACATCGCAATGTACCGCAATGTATTTACATACTTATACATAGTATACACATTTTTATTAATATTTTTAATTAATTGCTTAATAAGCATTAAACACATGTAATAATATGTTAACAAGTCATTTCAAACATTGTATCAAATATGTTTTTTATATTTATAAATGATGCATAATATAATTTATAAAAAAAATATCTACTTTGTATAAAAATTTCAATTTCATCAATATTTACTTAATCTAATAAAATTTATAAAATTTTTTTTAAGTTTATTATTAAATTGAAATTAAATTCTCATTCAAAATTTAAAAAATTGAAATTTGTCTACAAGTATAATTATATACAAAACATTGTATATATATATAATTGATATACGTCTTAAATATTTTCACAAAATTTGACGCTACTTAAAAATTTATATAAATGCTTAAAGGAAATATAACTAAAATATATTAAATACATAACACATTGATTAAAGTACAATTTCTAAGGCCCCCTATTTCGCATGAAACTATAAAGTATAATAAATATATAAAATATTTTTAAAAAAATACTATAATTAAAAAAAAGCTATTTAAAAATTTAAAAAATATTTACATTTAACTGTAATTATTATTCACAATTATAATGCATTTTATACTTTCATTGTATTATTATAAATCTTTTAAGCTTCAAATTGTAAAGTTGAATTATAACTTGACTGCATAATGCACACTAATTTATAGCATACACTTTTTAAATAGAAAATAATATATTAGTTTATATTTCATAATAAGGATACTTCAGTTTTAGATGATGATAATGATAAAAATGAAACATTTTCATGCAAAGAAATATTTGCCATAGTAAAAAATATTACTTTTAAATTAGCTAAAAAAATATTAATTTACTTTACGTTTACGTTTATAGAATGAGTGCTGAGAAAAATTCATTTCTATCTACACATGATTATAATGACCTATTGAATCACAATTAATTTTATTTGCATTGCGTTTACACAACTTCATTTAATTTCATTTTACAAAAAAAATTTTTTACATTTTATTTTGATATTATAATAATATTGAAATTGTAGACTTTTAAAATTGATCAATTCTTTTTTTTATTAATAAAATTGACATAGAAAATCTTATACAATAAAATATAACAAAAGATCATGGAAGCATTTGAAACACGTGCTTTCTTCAAAAAACGGAATGTCATCCTTCCTCTTATTTTAGGACGTTCAATATTATTTTATAAAAATATTAGGACGTTTCGAATTCAAATAACGTTTGAACTAGTTTTTTCATTTGCATAATGCATTATTTCATGCATCTTACAAGTAATTTTCTTATAGTAATACATTTATTAATTTATATAACAATTTACAGCTGTACTAATAAATAAAAACAACCTTCATGCCAGTAAGATTTTTCATTTTCAGAAAACTTAATATAATTTAATATAATTTTTTTAATAGGTTCAAATAAAATCAATTTATGTAATTTAAATTACACTGAATATAGCTAATAAATAGATATTTAATATTTTATTTTATTTTATATTTCATTTGGAATGTATACATTTATTATGGTTTTGCTACTATTTGACCGAATGTTTACATTATGAACAAATATTTTTTTACTTTAAAATTATTAAACTTACTATTGTCTGAACCTATTAAAAAATTTATTTTCTGGCACAATAAAATCATCGAAGAATGAAATATGAAAAGTATTAGAAAAATTTATATGTAATAAATTTTTCTTTCTAATCCTAACAAATGTCATTTATTAATTGTATACTGTATGATTTTTCATACTGTATGATCTACTATAGTTGGCTGTAATGTACATAATATTTCTAAAATTCGCAAAAAATATGCATTTTGAAGCTCTAAAATTCTATTTTTACAAAATTAATTACAATTAATTAAGTAAAACTATTTTTTTATATTAGCTATAAAGCTCTTTTATTAAATAACTTTTTATAAATACCAAATTTTTAAAGAGATAACAATTCCATTTTTTAATGGTTACAAGTATGTATTTTGGAAGTAAATTTTTAGTCAAGATAGTTGCAAAAAGTGTTTAAAAAAGTTCTCTATATTTTTTTTTTATAATATTAATACAATTAAAAGGTATAACGAGAGAAGGTAAATAGTAAATTGAAAATAAAGTTTTAACAAAAATCACTCACTAGTGTTGCAGGAGATCTAATTGACGTTATTTATGTATCTATCGCAGTCCGATAAAAAAATATTATTTAAAGCACTTACAAGGATACACATGTTATGAAATTCTAATTTCACCGCGATTTTCTTTGGAAGTAAAGTAAAGGCCTATTCACAACCGTAATCCTATCTTCATTTTACATTAACCCTGGCAAGCTGACATTATCTAAACTCTGTACACGCTTATGTTCTTCGTTGCTTTTCTTTTAATTCAAACAAACTAATAATTATTCTTTATGAACAGTCTATTTTTCTTAGAAACATTAATAAAAATGTCATACATTTGCTAAATAATTTTAAAACATTTTACAGAAATTTTTTGGAGTAACATGTCCTATTCTAGGAACAATATTTTTTAGAAACTGAAGAAATAATGTAATAAATGGAAAAAAGTAACTAATTATTAGTTATTTTTTAAAAGATATCACTACTTATTTAATAATTAGTAATACAAAAAATTATTAAATAACGATGACTAGTCGAGAAGAATTGTAAAAAAAAAATGTGTACCGTAAAAAACTCTCATTAATTAAAGCAAATATATGTGTTTCGATACCGCTCGAAAACAAACAAAAAAGAAAAAAAGAAAAAAAAAAAAAAAAAAAAGAAAGAAAAAAACGAAAAGAAAGAAAGAAAAAGAAAAAAAAAACTAAAATTTAACTCTTTTTGAAAAGAAAAGCCGTTTAGTCGCAAATTTAATCTGAACACAGCCATGCGCACATTTTAAACTCCGCACTTATAAAGATACACTTAGTTACAAACGCTAGCCTGCCGCGATATAGCTCCGTCTTTCATCGTCCAATAAAACATCTCACTCTCTTCTCACTCTCTCGCTCTTTTAACTACATACTATTCTTCTTAACTACGCGCACCTACTGCTTACGATGCGACTCTTGGACAGGAAGTAACCAATGTGTTTGCCCAGTCGGATTACCCTTGCCGAGGCCTTCTTCTCAAGGGCCGAACGATTAGCGCACTGGCTCGTCGCCTCCTCGTCGTTCAGTTTGCTCCATACCGTGTACATGTTCGTTGCGCTAATCTTGTGGGCGGTTATCGCCTCGCGCAACGAGCAAGTCTCCATTTTTCGGGGTATGTAGCTAAAGCCCTGATGATTCAACGGCCTCAGACCGGCGCGTTTGGCGCATACCCCGGTTATATACACATCCTCGAGATGAAGCAAAGGCGTCGACAGCGCGGCCTTGTACAAACGCGTTGCCACGTCCACGCTCATAACGTAACCCGTGCCCGACAGGTAATTTGGATACGTGCGCTCCGAATACATGTATTTCGGCGTGTACCTGAAAATTTAAACGGAATTATTACAAGTGTCCATTGACATTTCTACACCATTTCGCGTTAATCAACTTGCATACCATGACATGGCGTTATTTACGTAGATAGTGCCGATTGGTTTTTTTTTTATATCCGTATAATTTTTTATCTCGATAGTTTTTATTTAAAGTTGAAGACAAATAAGTAATTTAACATTGATTAATTTATAAATATAAATTCAATTGCATAAGTTATCAATCTAAACAATTAGTGCAGAAAAAGTTTACCTTCTATTTTATCTTTATATCGCAAAGATAATAAAATTATATTTAAAGTTTTCATATTGTAAAAAAAAAAAAAAATAAATAAATAAATAAATAAATTAAATAAATATTATCTTTTCCTTCGTTGACTTGAAAAACGTTTTCAACATTTATTTTAAAAATAAATTATCGATTTAAAGATAATGAAAACACTCAGAAGTTAAAATCGAATCAATGTAATAAACAATTCCAAGATTTTTACATGGGAAATAAATTTTTTTTAAGAAAATTAATTTTCTTGAAAATGGTATCTTTATAACTTGAAAAAGAATCATGAAAAATTAAAATCGCCTTTGTTGGGGAAAAATATGTTTATTATTTTAGATTAGACAAACATGGAAAAAATGGCACAAAACCGTATGGCAAGTACGTACTAACTCGGTAAAATGCGGTTCATTGCATTCGAAAAGCTTACCATCAAGTAAAAATATTCCACGCATTTTTCCTACATTTATAAAAAAAAAATATTAAATAAATATAATTAAATCTTAACATGTATAATTAAAAAATAATTACACACGCATATAATACAATTACAAAATCAACTGAGTTATTAATATAACTCTACTTTCTTTTTTGTATGTACACCGTTCACATACCATTATGTAATCGTTCATTTCAAAATTTCTTTTCAAGATTTATCTTGAAAAATTGTGTTTCTTTTTGCATAAAAATAACACTGTGATAGTAAAAAAACAACGTTTTTATTTTTTTAAAGAATTTACCTTTTATAATTTTGTAAAAAAATTATTTAAAGCGTTATCTAAACGCACATAAATTTTATATTTTTACTCATCTATATTTTAGCATAGAGTTTTGTGTGCTTATGATAATATTTATGTAGAGTTTTAAATAGTTATCGGAACAATTATTTGATTTTACGAGTCACGCGATATTCCGATTAAGAAATGTTACTGTAGAATAAGCAAAAAAAAAAAAAAAAAAAAATTTATATTTAGAATAAAATTGGAATATTGAAAATTGTTTGAAAAAAAAAATTAATAAAATTATTCCATATTGTATATCTATTAATTTTTTTGGCAAATAAACATAAAAATAAATAAATAAAAATTTTTATATTTTCATTAAAATTGTGTAAATTTATGTTTTTCCTTAAAAAAAAAAAAAAAAAAAAAAAAAGCTTATGCAAAGCTTGTTATCTTAAACTTGTATACTTTAAACTTTCAATATTGATAAAGCATCAAATTATCAATCTTACCACTTATTTTTTGGATCCATTATAGGCCTTGCGTTGCAAATGAGGGATCCAATTAACGTTCCGGTACTTTTAGCTCGGCCATTCAAAACTTTTATAAGATTCGGTACATTAACAAACATATCGTCGTCAGTTTTCATAAGATAAGTTAATTTATCACAATTAGTCGTCACCCATTTCAGTAACATTACCGATTTTAACGTTAAATTGTTGTACGTGTCATGAAAGCTTTCTTGAATAATGTCGTTGTACAAATGACTCTCGTAATTTGCGTAACTCTGTAAATTAAAAAAAAAAAAAAAAAAAGAAAAAAAAAAAAATAATTATAAAACAATTACGCGATATGCATTGAGATATTCCACAAATTCAATAAAAATGTTGCTTTTAAAATTTTACACTCAAATAATATTTAAAATAAGTCGAAATTGTATCGTTTAATTAAATTTGAAACTTTAAAATATTAAAGAAAAAAAAAATAATTGCACTAAAGAAAACTACTGTAAATTATAAAAAAAAAAAAAAAAAAAAATATATATATATATATATATATATATATAAAGGCACGCCATATAGATAAATCACTAAATAAATAAATTGAACGATAAACGTACATTGAGTGTGTCATTATCGCTTAATCCTAAAAGAAAAGCAACTTTAACCGAAGATGGTAGATTATCCAAATGGCTTTGATTTCCCCACGTGTTCCTAATAGCGAGTCGAGCGTTTAAATTCGCCACCGCCGAGCACACGACGATCAGCAGGTCAGGTCCCTCGTTACAAATATTTTTTGGATTCAAAATGGCCGTTGTGTTATCAGGATGAATGTAAGTGCACACATCTCGCGATGTGTTATAGCTCCAGCCATGTAGCTGAGCTAAAATTATAAATTAGATTAGAAAATTCTTTGTCGTTTATTTTCTTTTTGTTATTTTTTACTTTATATGTACATATACATATACATACCCAGTTGCAAATATCCAAATGGAAATTCACATTGAAATCAGTTCGATAACACAGCATGTGCGGATTTCCACGTAGATTTTTCAACGTGGATTTCTTTACGTAATCTGCGTGGATTTCAGCATGAAATTTTTTTGGAAATCAGTGTAGAAATCTACATGGAAATCCGTACGTAAATATTCATATGGATTTCCGTATAAAATCAATATGATCAATATGAAAAGTCATATTGAAAACTATAAAAATTGATGAATTAAAAATAAAATCTCTCGCGCCCGGCACACTTGGACAAGCTTAAACATTAAAAGCATAAGCTGCGCATATCGTTGCAAGTTGAAGCTCTTTTATTTAATACACATATTCACATAATAAATTGCTCAAAGCAACACACACGATTATTCGAACATATGAGTTTCCATCCCTGGGGACAGAGAGTCTTATTTTGTTTCCTCTTTTAGACACGCAAAATATGTATTTTGCGTCCTGAGTATTAAAAAATTAATTTATTACGGAAATGAAAAAATATGCATAGTGTAAAAATATTATTATAGAATGTTTTAAAATATATGAATAAATAATTTTAATGAAAATATGAAAAAAAAAAACAAAAAAAATAATTGTTTTTATTTATTTATTTTATCAATTTCTATAGTTTTTATTATGAATTTTCATATTGATCATATTGATTTTGTACGGAAATTTATGTGGATTTGCATGCATCTTTACATACGGATTTCCAAATAATTTCACGTGGAAATCTACATATGCTGTGTTATTGGACTGATTTTAGTGTAGATTCCCATGTAAAATTGCGAGTGGATTTTCACGTGGATATTTGCAACTAAGTGTATATATGTATATATTATTTTCGAGCGTATTGAATTCATACCATCACAATTTTGACTACTTATTTTTTTTTAATCGATTAGATTATCGTCGTTACCAGTTATATTTATTTAGTGGCCGAATATATCATTACTTTTCTTGTTATCGAAAATAAAAATGTCGATGGTGTGAATTCTTGATACAGGAGATAAGCCAACAAAAAACTATGTGACAAAATAGAAAGAAAAAGCTTTTTTCTTTCGGAAGATACATGAAATTTAAGCCAATTTAGTTGAATTATGAGTCATAAAGGTATAAATTACTAGCGATTGTATTATATTATTAACAATCTACATAAAATATTATACTTTTCAATGATTATGGCGTATATTAAAAAATTTCAAACCCAGAAGATTAAAAGACTATAGAAAAAAGAAAAAGTTATAATGCGAGTTGAATCGGCAAGAAAAGTTTATTTCATTATTATCGGTGCTCCTTTAATTTCTCTTTGTTTTCTCATTGTTATCCATAAAGGTGTTAGTGCGAGGGAATATTATACCCCGCTAAATTTATCTTGATACATTTTCGTGGATTTAATTTAAAGTTTTCATTGTGAATTTCATCCACGTTGCCGAAATCTATTTAAATATTTTATTAATCGAGAGAAGAACAAAACAAGTAATTGTCAAAATGCCTATTATTAATGAATTTTTAAAAAACGTATCGATACAAAATACTGAAACAAAATTCTCTTTTTGAAATTTGCGTTGCGGGTATTTTAAACAATTGATAAAATAAAAATTATTATTGAAAGTAATGCATCATTTATACTTTGAGATTGTGTGTATCAACAAACGAGACAACTTTAATTCAATAAACGACGATAAGTTATTAAAAGTTTATTTTGTAATTTAAAAAAAAAAAAAAAAAAAAAGGGGGGGGGAATAACAAATTAAGACGGAAAGTTAAACCGCCAATAGCAAAGTCACTTAAAGTTTTCAAAGCTCATTCCCATGCTTTTTTCTACGCTTATTCATTAACGTATTTATTATATATCTCCCTTAGATAAAGTTAATCCCAATATTAAATATAACACCTCGAGAGTGCTATTGTTTAAGATTTCTACATGCGACATGTAATATATAAGATATGTTTATGTAAGCACTTAAAGTTCCAAGCGCGCAAAATTTTATTTATCATTATAATTCTCGTTTAAGTTTAATCATTCCGAAAAATCATTTTCGACACCCATAGATATAATTAATTATACAGCGCGCACATAAGCTCGTAAAAGCATTATCGGCGGATACTTCAAAGATACAACTTAACTATAAGCGCTTATCGGTTAACTATTTTAAAGCCAATCGAACTTCTGATTAGTTTCTGATAGTAAAGTATAGTTTTTACATATATATGTGTGTGTGTGTGTGTGTGTATTTATACAAGGTATTATTTGCTCCATTATCGAACGAAAAATAATCAATTGTTGACGATGAGAAAGAAAAAAAGCGTAAAAAATATATGCACATAGCTATACATATATATATGTATAATTACAAATACGGAAATTGCACCGATAAAACGTTATTAAGTTTCAATTATCAGATTCGTTAATTTGAGATAATGAAAGGCATTTATAATTTTACGCTGGGAAAAACTTATTCAAATTATTTAAAGAAGATGTCGTTTTAATACTTGAGAATGCACTTTTTTATACATTTAATTCATTTATAATATTATATTAACAATAAATTTTTTTTCTGATTTTTTACTTAAAAATTTTATTGTCACCAATGAAAAAGCTATTTTTAATAAAAATATTTATTAAACGCTTGTTAAATAAAAGAAAAATTTATTTTTCGATTTGTCCTGTTAAATATAGATCAAAAAAAAGTATTATCAAATAAGTATTACCGAATTGTCTGTTATTTTTTTTAACATTGAATAATTAAGTATATTAGCAAGTAGCTGACACTAAAATATTATTATTTCAAAATTGTAATAAAATACATTACACAATTTTGATAATAAATTTAACAAAGATAAAACAATATCTTAAAATTTATAATTTACATGATCAACAAAAGCCAAAGTACAAAGACAATAAGCTTTTTATACCTTTATTTCAATTTTACTCTTTACACAAAATATGTATTTAAATTTTTCACAAATTTTTTAATATACTATTATAATTTTTTATTATTCATTTGATTGCATTGTAAATCTTTTTCATAATTTTATTTATTTACTTTTGTTACACTTTTTTGCAATGTATTCGTTTTTTTTTTTTTTTAAACTCGACAATAATAAAATAAATAATAATAATTTAAAATAAGAAAAAAAATGTAATTAATTTCACATTTTAAGCGATTAAATATTTTGATACAGTTACAAGCATTAAACATATTTTAAGTCAAAAGCTTTTACTTAAAGCCCCACTTCCTTAACCCCACACATTAAATGCATAAGTTTCTCAAAATATGATACAGTTATAATTAAGCCACTAAAAGTTATCATAATTTAACAACATTATTAAAGGCACTTATACAGAAAATCACAGTTTGTTGATGGAAATCGATTAAATAAGTTTGAGGATAAAATGTATATTTCTTACAAATGGAAAATTGGGATATCGTATGCAATTTTGATGCAACACAATGATACACAAAATTTTTATAATTAATAAAATTAAAATTATATCGAGAAATTACCAAAATTTAAAAATGAACCAAAAAAAGTTTCAAAAGTATAATTAAAAATTTTTTTCCAATATGAATATTAAAATTTTTATGACAGATTGTAAAAGTTTATAAAAAAACTAGAATAAATAATAATCCAATTTTTCATGTTGTTAAGTTTAAAAAATTCTTCTCGTTGCTTGACATGCAATTTCAATTAAGTAGTTTTCTAAAAATATTAATAATTAATATCTAATATTAAAAAAGTATATTAAAGATTTGATTTATTTATGATAATCTAAAAACAATTTATAAAATTTCAAATCAACATTTTAAACGTTTTAACTTTATTCGCAATGAGTTTGATAAATCATGAAAGTTTATAGTATAAATTTAATGTTGTTTTTATTATTGCTTCATGTTTAAAATAAATTTGCTTATATATTAAACATATGATATTGTAAAATACTAATCATTATTTATAATAATATTAAAATGTTACTTACATCATTAAAATAATTATGGAAACATAAATCAAGATACCGATAAGATAGCGCAAAGCATTAACAAATGCATACCTACGGAGGCTACGAAGTGTGTACCTCCCATGGATCCCACTGGGGACGGAGTCTCACCTAAACCAGAAAATTGTCCTTGTGCTGAGTGATATGCTGGTATATATAATAGTCCAAGTCCTGCCAGAATTATTAAACCCAGAGTTAGGCGTCTTAGAAAAGATATCTTTCCTTTGGTATTTCCATTGTTGACATTTATGCTGTTGGCAGATGGTAATTGCATAGGTAGTAAATGCATCCTGTCCATCTTAAAAATAATAATTATAGAAATAAGTGACTTTATAATTTTATTTTAATAAAGTATTTTGAAAATTCTTATTCAACTTATAATATTTAAAAAAATGCTCAACACAGGTTAGATCAAAATCTACTGAAACTGAAAAGTATATTCTGAATAATCTTAAAAGTAGTGATGAGATAAAAACTAATATTTGCATATTTAATAATGCTAGTGCATTAATTATATCTATAGAATTTTATCATTTAAAGGCCATCAATAAATATTCTGTATATAAATTTTATATAAGTTTAATTTTATATTTGTATGCAATCAATATTTTTAATAAAGATTATTTATTCTTATTAAAATTCATGTTTTATGAAACAAGTATTATTAAATATAAAGAATAATTCTTTAGAATATGAAAATATAAACAAATAATACCAATGGCACAGATTAAAAGATAATAATATAGATAAAGGTAAGTATAATAAATAAAACTAAAAAAAACATTGAGTATGTAATGAAAATTATCAATTCAATGTAAAAAATTTTATTAAATTTTTTTTTTATATATATTTTAAATTGTCTTTAATTTAAATTTGAATCTATCATTTGAACTATGAATTTCAATTCAATTAATATTATATAACAGTACTGATTCTTGATGTAAATAAAACTCATATAGATACATAAATATAATTAAAAAAAAAAATTTAATTTAAATAAAACTTATTTTATTTTATACAAATACTAATACTTCAACTTTCAATTTTAAATTAATTTAGAAGCTTTTTAACTACTAATTTAGAAGTAATTTTCTCATTAATTTTTCTTATAATTCATCTTTTTTCAATGAATACATTTTTAATTATCAAAAAAAATTATCAAAAAAAGAAGTCAATAAATATAATATAACTGATATAATTGATTGAAATAATTAAAGAATTGACAAATAGCATAGTTCTATAAAAAAAAAAAAAAAAAATTAAAATAATCACCTTTGATGCAAAAAGATTTGATTGGTACTCGCAAGTTCTCCATTTACCTCATCTTGGAAAAAATCCTGTAACAACCAAAAACGAAAATTACTTAATTTTGAAAAAAAAAAAAAAAAAAATAGAATTAATTCATAATCAGTAAGAAAATATACATTTGAGAAATATCACAAAACAATCTAAAAGACATTATGAAAATTTAAAACATCAGAGCTAGAATGACATTATAGAAGAAAAGAAAAAATAAAGGAGGTGCCCTTTGAATAGCAAATGTATGCACGTACATACATATATGATACGCTACAAAGCGCCAGCATGAAACTAACCATTAGTCAGGTAAATTCTGAAAGCAAGCGTGGAAGCGACGTCCTTGGCATTTGTAGCGTTCGTTGTTGCAACGTATTCGCCGAATTTTCGTACTTTATACCGACTAGACCCTGGCACAAAAATGATAAAAAATCACAAAAAAAATAATGCCAATAGATGCCTTTCAATTTGCCCCACCTAGATATAACATTTTTTTAATTTGCTCTCTTACCAAAATCAAAAAAAATAAGATAATACCAAAGTACCAGAAAATGTATACCCCAGCAGACAAAAATTAAATATTCAAATATTCAAGTATATCAATTGCTTCATTTTGATTTGCCTCGCTCGAATATAACATTTTTTTAATTTGCCTACCTATAGAAATAAAAAATAACTAGATAATAGAGAGTACCGAAAAATCTATACCCTAGCAAGCGAAAATTGCATATTCCGATATTAAAACACGTAAATCGCTTCCTTGTAATTTGCCCCACCCAAATATAAAATTTTTTTAATTTGCGCCCCCACGTGGAAATCGAAAAAACCAGATGATAGAGAATACCAGAAAATCTATATCCAAGCAGGTGAAAGTTGCATATTCCAATATTAAAACCCGTAAATCGCTTCTTTTTAATTTGATCGACCAAAAAATTACATTTATTTAATTGACACCCCTATAAAAAAAATTATAGGGGAATGATGGGACTGCATGCCAGGCACCCGCCAAACGTTCCAGCCAGCAATAAACACCTATAAAAGACGACCATGACCAAATTTTCAAACGTTACTAATCTTAGATCAAAGCCTAAAGGCTGCTTTACAATATAAAATTGTTTTTCTAATTTGTTCCTTTATCAAAAAAAATTGTAATATGACTTATAATCCGATTATTTATTGTACGAATTAATTAGCCTAAATTAATTAATTTATAATTTTTTTTTTACAGAGTAATTAATTTATATTTTCACGAAAATTTGATTTTAAGTTTATTTTCTAATTTTTTATTCTTTATTTTAACAATAAATAACTTCATCGTAAATTTAACATGTATTACATTCTAATTTATTCTTTTTATTGCAATATAATTATCATCTGCAAAGTGCACGGTTCCAATAACTTTGTCTTCAACGTTATCTGCAACTATTGAAATATTTTTATTCATAAATTGAACATTTATTTAAAGTAATTTAAGTGTTGTATTTTTATGTGCTGAACATTAATAAAAATATTATTATCCACTTGAAACGTTTCATCAGAAATATTTTCATAATCTTATCCATTTTCTAGTTTTTAATTTCTAATTTTTAATAATTATACAAAATTGTACATGTATAATACTAAATTTATATTCACTCTAAAGCAAGCGAATCTTATTTTTGTATATTTATGTATATTTGATAATATTGTTTAAAACAATTAATTGATTATAAAAATTTTAGAGCTTAAGAAGAAGCAAAACAGTTATCGCTGAAAAAATACAAAAAGAATAGAAAGAACAAGCGAAAAATGAAAGATTAGCTGAGCAAGCAAGATAAGACGCTCATTGATTAGCAGTTGAATCGAGTTTACCTCCCTAACCACCAAAAAATTTAACTGAAGACGTTTAAAAATAAAAGTTCAATTTACATCGGGAGAATTTTTCGAACATAAGTTTAAAGCTGATGCTAAGCTTCAAAAAGTTTTAAATTATTTAATTGTAAATAAATACCCTACAGAAAACTATAGGGCCATGACAAGCTGGCTAAAAAGATATGTAAGTAATCAATGAAAACATTTTCGTTAATTGTTTGTTTCTAAATAATTATTTTTAATCGTATTTTAGATGAAAATAATTAAACAAAGCTTAAATTTAAAATTTTTATAATTTTCAGCTCATAGCTGTAAATGCAGATCTTACTCTTAGTGAATTAAAATTCTGTCCACAAGAAACGTTAATTTTAGAAGAAAGATGAAAATTCGAAATTCTTGATAACCGAACATCGTGATTCTTATACATATATATTAAATCATTTTCTTAATTTAGTAAAATTGTTTTATCTATTTGTTATAAGTAAATACGTTTGTACGCCGTGCTTTTTTTACACAATAAAACTACGTAGCGAATGTATAGTTCTTTTATAAAAATATAAAACATTGCAAAACATAATTGTTGCGGATAAAAAATGTATGAATATTTATTTTGCAATAAAAATAATAAATTAGAATGTAATATATGTTAAATTTACGATGAAGTTATTTATTGTCAAAATAAAGAATAAAAAATTAGAAATTATAATTAAAATCAAATTTTCGTGAAAATATAAATTAATTACTCTGTAAAAAAAAAATTATAAATTAATTACTTCAGGCTAATTAATTCGTACAATAAATAATCGGATTATAAGTCATATTACAATTTTTTTGATAGAGGAACAAATTAGAAAAACAATTTTATATTGTAAAGCAGTCTTTAGGCTTTGATCTAAGATTAGTAACGTTCGAAAATTTGGTCATGGTCGTCTTTTATAGGCATTTAATTCAGTCTGCAAGATCTGGCGATTTCTTGGCATGCAGTCACGCACGCCCTTTTCCCCGTAATTCTTTTTTGATAGGGGAGCAAATTACAAAAACATCTGTAAGTCATAAAACAGCCTTTCAGCTTTGATTGAAGACGAGTAACGTTCGAAAATTTGGCCATGGTTGTCTTTTATAGGCGTTTATTGTAGGCTGGAACATTTGGCTGGTGCCTGGCATGCAGATTTTTTGGTATTATTTATTATCTGGTTTTATTTTTTATTTTTATAGGTAAGCAAATTAAAAAAATGTTATATTTGAGTGGGGCAAATCAAAATGAAGCAATTGATCTACTTAAATATTTGAATATGTAATTTTTGCCTACTGGAATATACATTTTCCAGTACTTTTGATACTTTCTTATTTTTTCCGATTTTCGCAAGGGAGCAAATTAAAAAAATGTTATATCTGGATGGGGCAAATTGAAAAGCATCTATTGGCATTGTTTTTTTTGTGATTTTTTTATTATTTTCGTGCCAGGGTCTAGTCGATCGAAAACGACCGAAAGCGCGCATAGCCACTTCCTCACACTCATTTTGCGGTCGCTTCAGAACGACGCGCGCGCTCTCCTTATACACGGAGAAGCGCCTTCTACGAAAATTCGACGGGGCTTTCTTTGCGTTGTCTTCTTATATTTGTATTTACATTTGCGAGGAAGAAATCTACTTCAAAGCTACGATCCGAGAACATAGTGCATTAGTAAAACGAAAACTTTCGCGTGTGTGAATTTGAGAGCCCCGAATAAATTTTCTCACTCTTGCTATCTCTGTTTCTCTCTGTCCTTGTTTAATTCGCCGCAGGTGGTGATTTTTCTGTCAAACTAAATAAGACAGTAAACTTGAGAATTTTGGGCGTATCCTTAAAATAGTTCGATAATGTATCTGAAAAAATGATTTATTAAATGTTGGTGAAATTTTGATTTAATTTTCTATGAGTGCTTTAAAAACAAGGCTGCTAAATTGCATTTACATTTTGAGGCTGTGATGATTCATACTTTTGAGTGCATTTTCAAACAATGCCAATGTGTTAATATTTAAACAACTATATATTAATTTATTTTATAAGTATTTCTAAAATTTGCCAATGTGTGACTCTGCAGATAGTTCACTTATACAAAAATTAAACTATCTTCGATTCGAAGATGATAATCCTAGCAGTGGACGTATGTCTGGTTCTAGACCTGAAGCTCAGGTTCCTGTTCCCAGAACTGTGGGAGCTATTGAAAGTTTTATAGATACTGATAATCATAGAACTACATTACCTCACTCTGAGTATAAAATATATGAAAGAGAAAATATTATAGCATCGTCTAGATTTGCAACTCCAAAACCAGTAGAGCAAATCGAAGAACATCATCAACACTTACATGAACGAGATAAAAAACAATCACCCGTATATGAAAACATAGAATATTACCCCCAACATGGTCAAACTTATCCACCGTATTATCATCCTATTGACTCAAGAAGAAGTTCTAGAGATAGTCCAAGGAGTTCCATAACTGGAGAACAATTTGATGGAGGATTTAAGGTTCGAACAAATATAAATTAACATTAAAATAATTAAAATCATTTATTTTAAAACAATTATTACCAAAGTTTGATAAAACATAATTTATTCAAAGTAAAAATTATTAATTTTAATTAAAGTCTTGCCTTTTATAAATAACAATTTCAAATAAATTATAAATACTGCTGTTTGATGATTATTAATAAAATTATTTCAAAAATTTATAAACATAACATAACCTAAATATATGTCAATATTAACTAAAGTAAATATTTTTTAAACCAAAATTACTGAGCCAATACTTTTTTGCTAATTTAAATTCTATTTTAAGTAAAATAGTAGAATATCAAAATAGTAATTTCTTTTATTTCTTATATAATTTTATCTTAGCAATATGACATAGTTTAAAATTGGGTCATACTTTGTTGGAGTATTTAGGGCATATCACTTTTTACTAAAAGGCATTTAGATATTTATAATCTGTTATGTAAATATCTTTATTTATTATACTTTAAAAGTAATATTTCATTTGTTATGGCATGTATCTACTTTTTATTTAAAAAGAAAACTTTTAGAAAATACTTTAAAGTTTGTATTTATTATTATTTTAAATTGCTATAAATTCTAGAATTGCATGGGACCTGTAGATGGAGGATTGAGTCACCTTAAAAAAGCACAACCACAAGTACCAACTATTAATCGATATCAAACAGCTTCACCAGCCAAAGAATTACCACCCTATGAAGCACCTCCTGTTTATGAAAATATTCAAGATGTTCATTATTCTGAAACAAACAAAAGCAAAGCAAGGCCTCAAGTACCAACAACTTATTACAATTCAATGAACATTAATGGTGGAGATTATGTAGTAATGACAGGAAAAGTTGGTCAATCACAGGGTCAAAAATCATCTTCATACGTTCCTCAAAAACTTGATCGGGGACAAAATTATGATAATCTATTTCAAAGATCCTATGATCAAAATTTATGCAATAAATATTTATCAAATTCTTTAGATCAACAAAACAGTAAAAGTACTTATGTACCACCTTCAGAACTTCAGCAACCTAAAAATTTTTCATATGAACAACAACAAGCACAGCAATCTTCTCAACAACAATATTCTCCAAGATCAAATCTATCTTATCATAATGATGCATCATCTATTCATTATGCTCCAGAACAGCAATATCAGCATTATCGAGGTGCAACAATTGATAGCCCTCCTCAACATAATCATTATAGACATGAAAATGTGCAATCAAATAAACAATTTATTGAACAACCTCCTTCGAATGCAAATTCATTAAATGCTACATATTATAACGATGTTCAGCCAAGAAATTTATCTGCATATAATTCTTCACGATCGAGTGATTCTCTCAGGTACTTAGATAAATAAACATTTTTTCCAGTTTTTAATATTTATAAAAAATGATTTTAAAAAAATTATAAATTAATTATTTTTAGAAACACACACTGTTACTCGCCAAATCGTATTAATCAACAAAATGAGAGAAACTGCCAACATCCAGAGCCCCAACTAGACTCTGAACTCAGAAACTCTGGCCACTATACTCCAACTCACCCAAATGATCGAAGTTACTCGTCCAGTCCCACTGGAGAAAGAAGTTTGGTCGACCCAGTTGATCAACCTCGAAAAACGCTTGCACCACAATACGTTCCAAATCATCCTCGATCTGCTCCTCACTCGCCAAAAATTAGTCCAACTCACACATCTCAACCATCTCCTCAGGAACCGGTGCTACCAACTTCTCTAAAACGTGAGCAGATTGAGAATCCAATAAGAGGGCAAGTGCAAGCAGCAGTAACAAGTGCATTCACTGCCTCTGATTCTTCAATAGTTCAAGGACCAAGAATTACAAGTCTACCTCCTGGTGTAACAAGTGGAGTGGCAGGTCCAGTAGTAATGAATGACGGTGTACCTGTTTTGCAGAAACAAATTGAACTTGAATCGGATACGAAGCCAGTTTCGCCTCCAATTAAGCCGACTCTTGGAAAAGGACTATTACCTTATAACGTTACACCGCCAAGACCATCGGTATTCATTTTAAATTTAATAATATTCTTGAATAAATCATTTTTCATATTAAGTTTTAAAATAAAATTTATACATTTTCATTTTTAACATTTTCTTTCATACAGTGAAAAAAAGAACGTTTCAAAAGATAAAAAAAGCATGACCATATATAGCAAATGACTCAGCTATGATATCATCAATACTCATAGCTTTACATTGAAATAAGAAAAAAGTCCATGAATTTTATTTTAAAACCTATTTGAATTTATTTTTGGCTTTTGCTATTTTATATTGCCATAAATTGTTTATTAATATAAAAGTTTAATTTTTATACAAAATACTGTTTGTATATTTAAAAATATTGTGTAAATATATTCATAATATTTTTTTTTTTATTGTTTATAGGGACCAACGGAAGCTGAAAGAAAAATTGAAGAGTTAACAAGACAATTAGAGGAAGAAATGGAAAAACAAGAAGAAGAAGGCGAATATTTTGGTACATAATAGCTATTGTTTATTTCTAAAATTATTTTAAACGCTTTTAAAAATTATGTTTTCTTATACTACAATGAATTTATTTCCAGGTATCTGTCATACATGTCGTGAAAAAGTAACAGGTGCTGGACAAGCTTGCCAGGCTATGGGCAATCTTTACCACACAAATTGTTTTATTTGCTGTTCCTGTGGTAGAGCGCTTCGTGGCAAAGCTTTTTATAATGTTGACGGCCGAGTTTATTGCGAAGAAGATTATCTCGTATGTTGATTATTGATTAATGTCAATTCTTTTTCGTCTTTGAGTAAATTAAATAATAATGTATTTAATATTTTACAGTACTCTGGATTCCAACAAACTGCAGAAAAGTGTGCTATTTGTGGTCATCTAATTATGGAAATGGTAAAATGCAGTTTTTAATTTGCTGTATAATATAATATGTACTTCAATACTCTAGTGAGCTTAAACAAAATATATATTTTGTATTTAAATATTAAAATTTTTGTATATTTCAATATCAATAGATTCTTCAAGCAATGGGAAAATCGTATCATCCGGGGTGCTTTAGATGCTGCGTATGCAACGAATGTTTAGATGGAGTGCCCTTCACTGTTGATATTGATAATAAAATATATTGTGTTAATGATTATCATAGGATGTTTGCTCCGAAATGCGCTTCCTGTGGCAAAGGGATAACACCCGTTGAGGTAAACGATATCGAAGTGCGTTGTTTTTTTGTTTATTTACTTTCATTTTCTAATTTTCAACATTCATTTTTATTGCTTTATTATTTTTTATTTTTGTTGTTGTCCTTGTGGGAACCCTTTACTTTTTCATAATACATGTTTGAATTCTAGTAGTTAAATAAATATTATTTTATTTTTTAGGGTACTGAAGAAACAGTTAGAGTAGTTTCTATGGATAAAGATTTCCACGTTGATTGTTATGTATGCGAAGACTGTGGTATGCAATTAACCGATGAACCGGATAAACGATGTTATCCATTAGACGGTAGATTAATGTGTCGTGCTTGTCACATTCAACGTATTTCACACATACAGCCCAGAGCGCCGCAACCTGTTTCAGCAAGTTATCAATTTATGGGTTGATTCTTTAGGACGAATGTTTAGGAATTTTTATTTTCAATAAGGACATGACGTATTGAATGTCCTAATGTGATATAACATAATAGAAGTATTCCAACGAAACTAACAGCGTAGTACGGAAGTGCATAATAATTTGTTTAAATTAATTTTATCAATCAAATGATAATATGTTTGCGTGCTAGAATAATTTATAAAGTTAATTTAATTATCTTTTATCAATTGCAAGAGAAAACAATTTGCAGATGTTATTGCGACATTTACAAGTATAATGAACGAAATCAATTAATATAATTTATATTATATTATCTACTAAATGATTCAAAATAAAGGGCCTAAGCCTCGCAGTTAGAGGTTAGATATTTAAATAAAAATATACTCATATATAAAAACGCTCAATGTGAATTTAATCAAATATTTGACCTATTTAAAAAAAAATGAGTATTACTTGCATACATAAGCTATATTGTTGAAAAGTAAAATTTTCCCAAATATTAATCTTTTAAGCGGTACAAATAATTGTTACTTAATGCAATTTTTAAAATTATATTATCAATTAAGATAAATATTGTTTATTTTATAAAATGAGAAAAAATAGTGAAGCATTCGAAAATAAAAGAGAATTTTTTCATAAATAAATCAATATCCGTCTAGCCAAACGCACATAATTGTATTTATACAGATTTTTATTACATTTGTATGAACTCGACGATTTTTTAATTCACTTTTCAGGATCAAAAATGACTAGTTTAATGTCGACACCATTTTCAGTATTTATATTAAATGTTATACGAATAATGTTATACGATCAATAATGACTGATATTTAACAAAAATATTTCCCAAATATGAGGAATTTTAGAAGATCTTTAATAAATATTATATAGAGATATATTGAAAAATATATGAAGCGAACATTTCTACAAGTTTTAAAGATAATTTTATTTTATTATTAAAATGACATGTTTGGTACATAGCTCACTATTGATCATATTAAAAGTTAGTGCTTATTTTTTTATTTCTTTTAGAGGTGCATATTTTCTTTAATCACCTGATTTCGTACGTTTAATTGTATTGATTTGTAATTGTTTATAATACATCTATAGAATATATTTATAATTTTTAATTAATTATGAATAAAAATATTAAACTTATTAATTAAATGCGTACTTTTTTATTAATTCTAAATGTTACTGATTTAATTTTTTCAAATAATTTATTTAAAAAAAAAAATTAATATAAAAAGATATAGAAACAATACATTAATAAATATTATTGTTTATCTTTTATAAAAGAAAATATCGTTCCAAAAAAATATACCAGCAATTAGATAACATAATTTATACATTTTTCTGTTGTTTTCAATACTTTAATAAAAACTTAATAATTAATATTAAAATTTACTCATAATAACTATGATAATAAATAAGTTTTGAGATAATAGGAATATATACGAATTGAATTGAAAAAGAAGTGAAAATTGCAAGTAATGCAATGAATAATTAATAATTAAGTAACAACTTAATTATTCTTAGAAATTATTTTAAAATTTAATAAAATTTTTATTAATTCTAATAAACTTGGCAATATTTATTATTTAACTATATCGTCTTTATATAGTTTTAAATGTTTTATCGCGTGTTTATAAAACTAATACAACTCTCAAACTATAAATTTAGACATAAGCAAAATGTACGTATAATACATTCTTTTTCGCGATCTATTATAAAATAAAAAATAATATTTACGTTATTAAGATTCCAAAATATTCTTCAAGTAAACGTGCATCTAATGAACAAAATAAAATGTAAAAAGAACGTTTATTTAAACAATGCTTTTCGCGTGTGCAATATGCCAGCTTGAAAACTTATACAAACAGAAGCACGCATGCTTTGTGTGTATATAAGTAGAGCAAAACACGGCTCACATCCGAATTCAGCGTGGTCGTAGTTACACAGGTATACCGATACTTACACCCACACACGCAAGTTGCTGCGCGCAGAAACAGCAAAACTCCGCGGTGGGAGTGGGGGAGGGGGAGTGCGAAGCACGCACACTCGCAAAAGCGCGCATGCGTTTATCTGCACCCATACACTTTTGCACATGATGCATAGGCACACCCTCTCTTTCTCTTTCTGTCGGGGGGTCGTTGGGAAAGAGAGTCTTCGAGGCTCCCTCTCTAGCGACATGAAAACGGAGGGGGTGCTGGCGTTCACTCGTCCCCGTCAGCGTTATCGCCGCGCGACTCTCGCGACGCCGTGAAGGGAGAACGCGCTCATATATTCGATAATAATCTTAGGCTCGATTCTCGCTGGACTATATACGACCACTGGACGACCACGAGGACAACGGAGGCGACAGCGATATCGCTGCTGCTGTTGCAGATTAGGATTTCATCGCCAGTTGAACGTGAGTATAAATAATTTTGTTTTTAACTTTCTACTGTTTTCCGTACGTAAATAAAATTCCCTGGGCGCGGATTCTGCACGCTAGGTGGCCCTATAACGCTAAACAATTTGTTAGAGTGACGTTTTCGAAAAGTTTCGAGGTGATTCGCCTTCGTCGTTCGAGTTCAACGAAATTTGCTTGGGAATTAATTGAATGGAAGATTAATGAGAGTCGGATTTATAAAATGGTAAAAAGTTACCGAAGATCCGTGGGGGCTCGTAGGATTCAGCGAGGGTGTTTTGGTATCACTGTGTATCGTCCGTAGTCGAGTATCGGTGTGTACTTTGTGATAGCAGTGTATGAGTCGCTTGAGAACCGAGATTGATTAATTGTGCTTTCCATGTTTCGTTAAAAAAGTTTTTACGACTGCTGCATGCATAAAGGATGTATATGTATTTTTTATAATGGCAAAAAGTGTGTCTTATGAAATCATAATTTATCTAAATACAGAGAGTATGCTCATATTTATATTCGATTTGCGAAAATGAAATTATCATTTAAAAATAAAAAAAAAATAATTTTTTTAAGGACGATTTATATTTAATGAGCTTTTTTATGTCAATCGAATAATTCTAGAAAATTAAGCGTGTTATTCTTATATTTCCTCAGCATAAAAATAAATTGACGAAAATAATTCATTTCAAAGATTTTTAAAACAAATGATAGTTTATAAATGAGCGTAAGAATAAATTTTCATTTTGCAGAATCTTTGTATTTTCAAATATCCACAAAATTCCGAAATCTTCGAAAACTGGGATAAAAAAAAAAAAAATAAACAGTTTCCAAAAATATCAATCAAAATATTTACCTTTAAAAAACCGTTAAAGTTATCGAGAATTTCGTATTCTAAACAGTTTTAAAAATTCAAATTTTTCTCAACGTTAACAGCTTTTTATATCTCTCACGTGAGCTCCAAATTTCAGCATCCCTATGTACGAAATCGTAAGCCAAGATTCTTCTTTCAAAATATTCCTTGCGCATCCCACACGATAGCTTCCAAAAATCCTCATTAAAAAAGAAAGAAGCTGCAGAATAATTTAAGAAAAAAAAGAAGAGATGGCAGAAGAAAGTAAGAGAGAGAGAGAGAGAGAGAAAGTGAGGGATGGAAGGCGACGGGGGCGACATGGCGACGGGGTTGTTGTAAAAGATGCTGCCGGCTGCCGGGCTTTATGGTCCTACTTCTCTCTCTTTCTGTATTCGAGGTAGAATATATATATATATCTCCGGTATGTAGAGCTTGGCTCGGAGCCGATCGATACGAGCCGGTGATGTAAGCTTCTCGCGCACGCGGCGCTCGACGTCGGCGTCGTGCATCGTCAAGAAACCGTTGAATGACCGGCTCTTTCTCTCTCTTTTACTATCTGTCTTCCTCTTGATAAATTCTTGAAATTTCTTAATTAATTTTACTGCCGGATCGTCACCTTTTATAGTTGCTCGCGAAAAACGGCAAGTGCGTTAAGCTCGATACGAAGAAGCTTTTCATAGTGTTTTACCAGCGTGAAAAGAAAGTTAAGGGGGTGCGTTTATTGTTTTATTGCGATGTATATCGGTGTGTTGTTTGTTTCGAGTAGGTATTGTGTGCGATTCATTTAACTTTTTTAAACTTGCATTGTTTTGGAATCACCTTGTAATTTAATGGATGTGCGCATTTTACAAGATTATATTTTGGTATCGAATTTAATAATTAATAAAATCATTAAACAATTATTCAAAAATACTTTAAATACCATAAAAATGCAAAAATCCAAACGACTGATTAATTTTTCATATTTTAAAGTACATTATCATTATTATTTTTATTAATATAAACGTGTTTAATGAACAGAATTAAATTACAAAAAAAAAAAAAAAAAAAAAATATATATTTTTTATAACTTTGAACAAATGTTTCAAAATGTTACGTTTTTTTGGTAATTTAAAGTAATTTATAAATTAACGATTACTGGAGATGCATTTATTAAAATATATGAAGCATTGTCGAATTCTTCCACTTCATTTAAACTTTATTCATATTTCTAAAAATATTTGTATAATAAAATATGCATGCAATAAAATCGATCCAGTTAAACATTATTAATAAATTCATAATAACTTCCTATATTAAAATACTTTCTTTGCTGCGTTTCAAAAATGCAAGATAAACTTTTTTTTATGTTTTAAAATTTGCCTTTTCAATGCAGCTTATTGATTTTTCAAGAAGGAATTATTTAATAGCTTGGGTAATTTTTTATGCTGTAACAATATTATGAATATGTTTAATGAGATTATATAATAAAATTATTGAGACTAAGCGTAACCATAGTAGTTTATCGAAAAGATAGTTAATAAATTAAAGGGCAAATTAGTTGAATAAATTAGTCGCCATTATGTCAAAATAAAATGTTACGGTATTCGAGAATTAAATTTATTTTTTATTTATTTATGACGAATTTAATTTAATTTAAATTTATTTATTTATGACGAATTTAAATTAAATTTATTTATGACGAATGCTTGATAATTCTATTTTATAAAATAAATACTGTTTTTTTACATTATATTGCTATTAAATAAATTGAAACGATACTTTTTGAATAAATGAGCAAATAAATTAGTAGTAACAGTCGGCATAATCGAAACGAAACGATACAGTTAGGTTTAATTAAAATTCAATCGAAATTATTAGCGGTACTTTATAATTTGTCCTTGTAAAATAACAAAATTTCACAACATAAACATTATGTGGATCAGGTGCTCATTATTCGAAACTATGCAACAGTTTGCAACATAATTTCATATTAACGTTACGATTGTATTTTAATTCAATCGTAAAAAAATAAAATAAATTTTAAATTTGGGTCAAAATTTATAGCGACTAATAGTTAAAAAATCGTATATGTATAAAAATTAACGCGCAAATCCAACAATAATACGAAGTATCAAAAAGACCGGGGTTTCTTCATTAATCTAAAAAAAGCACACCTCGAAAGCAACCTCTTTAAAGCACTCGCGTAAAAATCCACTTACCCCTTCTACTCGACAAAGAAATGAGAGATACAAAGAAAAAGAGAGGAGAGAGAGAGAGAGAGAGAGAGACAGATAGATAGACAGAGAGAAAAGAAGGGGTGTAACAATCTCACCCGAGAACAATGAGACTCCTCCCCGCAGAGCCGAAAAAACTGACGGTCGTCTTACATTCTCCTCCGCTCCTGTCCTGTTAATCCAAGCTTACACCAGCAGCGCCGTCCTCGTCACCGTAACGCACGCGTGTACGTAACGTTATAATAAAACTTGCGCGTGTAAATTCCCTTTGAATGATAGCGGCCTCTCGTAGGCGTGCGCGAGTGCGCGTATCCGGCCTTCTCCTCCTCCTTCTCCTCCTCTTTCTCTTCCGTCTCCTCCGGTTTGATCGCGCGCTTTCATAAAGTGCATTGTAGTAGTTTATACCAGCCGCGCATACCCATAGACGAAAGCGCCGATACACGCTCGTGGCACGCACACATAAATGCACGCACACCTATATAAAGTACACCTATACCGACTCTTTCTCTCTTTCTCTCCCGGTGTGTTTATCGATTCGGCTTGCGCGCACTCGTGGTGTCTCGCGTGTACAGCGTCGGCTGCGTTACCAGTTGTGGTAGTAGTCTTCCTAGGCTCAAAAGTCGCTCCTCGCAAGCGCACGAGAGGAGAGAAAGAGAGCAAGAGAGAGAGAGAGAGAGAGAGAGAGGAAACTCGAGTGCGCCTAGACACGCAGATTTTTCTCTTTTATTTTCGGGCGAGAGAGCGAGAGAGAGAGAAAAGAGCCGCGCTTGTACCGCGTGTATCGGTGTGTGCGTGGCTGTGTTTTGTCCCGTGTACATATAATGCGAGAGAGGAAAAAATAATGAATGGGGTGACAGCGGCGTGGAGGAGTAGACGCAGGAGAAGGAGGAGGCCGATGAAAGCGTTGTAAAGAGTGGAGAGCGAAAGAGAAAAAGAGGGAAGAGAGATGATGAGACCGGTCGGTGGGCGGTTCTTAGTTGGGCTCTTAGAATCTGGGATCTTATCGGATCTTACTAAAGCCCGCGGCGTTGTTATTGGCTTTCAGGAGGGTGAGCGCCGCTATGCGGTTCAACGAGGCCGTCTGCAATTCCATGCCGCCCATGCATATTGGACTGCAGAACAATAAGTAAGTTCGATATATTTTCTCTTTTAAACGAATTTTTCTTTTTTTTTTTTTTTTTCACCCCTCGCGTTTCTACAATGCCAATTTATGCCGATTTACATTTTCTTTCATTTTTTTTTCATTTTCATTTAACCGAATAGAAATGTTCAATTATTTTGTTTTGATGGATGTACGTGGAAGATGAAAATTGAATTTAAAGTACCATTATAACTTCGTTAATTCATTGATTATAAAGCTTTTTGCATTTATATAGCGTATCCCACGTACTTACATTGTCGGCTTTTATTTTTATCGTTGACCTTTCAAGCGCAGGTTTCCTTTTTTTTTTTTTTTTTTTTTTTTTATTTCTTTTAAAATGCTCAACGAGATGAACAATAAATTACAATTAATAATCGAGGACCGTGAAAAGTATGATAAAAAAAAAAAAAAAAAAAAACAAACATATTACGGTTTATTTACGGTATATTTAAATACGGTTATATTATTTGAACAACGGAGAAAATAAAGAAACGTAATAATACATTGAAACGTCGACTTGCTTAAAACGATGTACATATTTGCATATATAACCGAATAAAAATTGATCATTACTATTCAACTGAATATAAATGCATATTGGTATGTATTCACGTAGCGCAAATTGAAATATGAGTCGTGACTAGATTTATATTGAGATCCGAATCGCTTAGGTATAAAGTACGTAAAAGGACTTTCGGTTCAGTTATTAATAATTGTTTTGCACATTATTCGTCGTTTAAATTTTTTAATTTTAATTGCAAAATTTTAATTTTCAAAATAAGTAAATCATTTTATCAAGCTAACGTAAATTGTAATTAATTAATTTAATAATCGAAAGAATTTTCTTTTTTTCATAAAAATTAACAAAAATTTATTCTCGAACAATAATATAATATTGCTTGTGTAATTTAAACGCGCTTTATTATAAAATTAAAAATTGAATTCGTCATTTAAAAATAAAAAAAAAAATTTCGTGGCCCGATTTTGAAACTCAATCGATACGGATAAGAGATTCTTTCCTGTTTTTAACATTGCTTCAAGTGAAAAGGGTTAAAATAGGACAATGACCTATACCGATGCATTTGCGTAAACATCTGCAAAACTTTTTTTTTGCGAACGCCGAATAAGATGAAAAAAAAGAAAGAAAAAAAAAAAAAAAAAGAAAGAAAGAAAGAAGTACTTAACCCCGGAAACTTTTAAAATCAATGACGATGTTTTGCTGAAATAAAACCGTACCTCATTAAATTAATGTAAAAAGAAAAAAGTAATTTAAAAAAGACGACCCACATTTTTACAATGCCATTATGCACACGCGATAAAACTTAGATACATGCTTATGCACATAGTTGATGATGTGTGTATACCTATACTTAAAAAAAAAAAATAATAAATAAATAAAATAAAGTAATAAATTAAACCAAAAACTCATGAAAATTCGACAGTCAGCTACAAAGAAGCTCCTCGGAAATAATACTCAATGAAAAAGTGGATACTCTGACAAGGGATCAGGAGAACCAAGAATTCCACATCGGTCAAGATACGAGTACTTATTCGTCCCTTGCCATTACTCGAAACAACAAAACACTCGAGCACAACATCAATAACAATCTCGACAGTACTTATCAAAGCAGCTCCACGGAAAGCCTAGCCGATTACGAGGGTGAGTTATTCAACCTTATTTTTTTTCCCCACCCTCCCCTCCCCCCCCCCCTCCCGTACACCAGCTCAATCTTATTGTAAAATAAATGTAATCGTACACGTTGTCGCATTGAACCTTCATAGGCATCTATCTAGAATTGCATTTAGCTCGTGAATCGAAGCACCTAGAACGGTGCTTTGATCGTTTAAATGTCGATAATTTAATTTATTGGATAATACGCTGTTATATCAAACGATCTTAAAGGAATTATAACTCACATCGCCTTGAAAGTTTATTTTAGTTGTGCGACGATAAGTACGAAAAGAAAAAACAATGCGCGTTTTATTATTTTTTTTTTTTTCTTTTTTTTTTTTTTTTCACATTTTTAGTCGATAGTTTATAGTTCGATGCTACGTGAACTATATTATATTTAAAAGTTTATACGAATTTAATAATTTTCTGCTTATAATAAAAAGGTCAGTTTTGTTTTATTCAATGGCATATAAATTTTTGTTATAGAATAAAACTTTTATCCAAGATAAACGCTCAAGTTTCTTTAACAATCGATAGAAATTTTATTTTCTATCTAAACCAAACAATAGAAATACTTCGATTGTAACCATTTTTATTTTTATATTGGAAAGTATTGGATATCTTTTTTTTTTTTTTTTTTTTTTTTTTTTTTCTTTTTTCAATTAAATATCGACTAGATAGTTTCGTTGCGTAAAAAAAAAAAAAAAAAAAAAAAACACACATTTATGGTTAAAAATGCATATGATAGATACTATAATACGTTATAACAAAATCAACATAGTCGCTTTAAAAAACTTTTTTAATTGCTTTTTTAATTGCATATATAGGATACTACGAGGCCCTGTACGACCAAGAATTATCAGGTTCGGATTGGTCGGAGTCGGAGTACGGTAACCTGACCGCGGGCTGTTGCATTATCGTGAACCCGAACTATCCGGGCTTCCATCACCTCGGACCGTCGCTGCTCTCCGACACCGACGACACCGAAGACGAGGATCACGAACTCGAGGAAGAGGAAGAAGAAAAAGCTCGCGAACCGGAAACCGTCCAGGAAGAACTTGGACGTCACGAGGACGAATTCAACAATAACAACGCTGACAACGGCAACAATATCGTCGTCGACGAAGCGATAAACCGGCTCGACGCTCAGCACGACCAACAGAAGCAGCTTTTTTACGAAAAACCTAAATTTAATATACAGGTTGGCATTGCATCGTTGTGTATCGTTGGTGTATTTTATCGCAAGAGAAAAAGAGAGAGGCGCCTTTACCTTGAACTTTTTTTCAAATTAAGCTCTCGGGTAAAAATTTTATTTCAAATCGATAAAACATAAACTTTTTGCGCTTGCAAATTCAAATTATTTTAATCTTTAAAAGTAATTGTAAATATTAATTTAAAACATTGGAATGTTAAAAATAAAAATTTTTCAATGATTTTGATTTGAATTTCAAACGAAATGCTTTTTATTAATTTTAATTTAAAAATAAAATACTCCAGAAAATAAAAATGACACGGGGGAAAGACTAACATGATGACTAATGAAATTAGTCATCGATTAAGCACATGAAGTGACTCCTCGCGTTAAATTTATTTCAGAGCGTCAACTCGCTGATCGAGTGCATGAATTACGTAAAGAGCGTGCAAGACTCGTCGACGACGAGCGAGATTTTCGATCCCGAGGTCGAGATCGTTCAATTGACGACGAGCGTCAAGGAGAGCTTACAATTTCCCGAAATCGAGGAAATACCCGATTCTTCTAAAAGCAGCGAAACTGAAGAGGTACGCATGCAAATAAATTTTTTTTTTTTTTTTTTTTTTTTTTTTCAATAAAAAACTGCTGCTTCAAAAAAAATATATCGATAAACGAGAAATTGAAGTAGATACATACATATATATATATATATATATATATATATATATATATATATATATATATATATATATATATATATATATATATATATTCACTGAAACTTGCAGTATGTATATACATAAACTGCAAATATTTTTAATTTTATAAATATAAATATTGTTAATTGGCAAATGTTTGTACATTTCGGTGGTGAACGTCAAATGAAATTTTTTTTCCTGTCAAAAATATAATAAGAATTCTTAATTAGAGCGTAAAGCCTGCACTTTTAATTAATAAAATTTCTTTTCAAGACAATTTTCGCGACGAATACAACAACGCTTTTTGCTCGATGTACATTCTTAATAACTCAGCCTCTAAATTAAGACTATTAATTATAATTTCTTTAATTAGAAAAAAAAATATGTCATTTTTTTTTTCTTTTACACAACATCTGTCTTTGTAAAAGATACATACTTATTTTAAAAATAGCAAATTTATCGAAAAAAAAAAAAAAAAAAAATTTTTTTAAATTAAATTTCGAGTTTTTAATTATAAACTAAAATAATTTATTAAAAAATACCTCAACTTTTGTACCCGCATACACATGATTACAAGTCAAAAGTTATTTGTTTATTACTAAGTTAATAAAAAAAAAAAAAAAAAAATACTTGCAGGCCGAAGAAGCAGCAGTAGAGGATCCTATCGATTTAATTCGCGAAGCGAATGCGCTCAAGGCTCTACCTCCTCGTCAAGTGCAAAATACCAATATCAACATTAACAACAATAACAATAACAACAACCTGGTTGCCGGTTTAAGCCAAAAAAATAACAACAAAGCAACCAGTGTTCCAGCATCGCCAGCTCTCAATAACTCTCTAGCGGCGAGTTCTGGCCAACAGGGTAAACTCGAGGAGATCGACCTCTTGGCGAGCATCAATCATCGGAGTGAGGCCGGATGTCGAGATCATCAGCAGCAATCCTCGGTGCCGGACGTCGTCGCCATGGAGCTCGACGTCCTCCACATGCAGGAGCAACGTCACGATACAAACAAACTTTTAAATAGCGAGCTACCCGAGAGCTCGTCGCTTATCGGAGGTAGAGAAGCTATCGCCGATGCAAAAAAGAAGGAGAAAATGCTTAGGAATCAGGCGCGACGGAGGCAGCAAAACCTCGGATCGCAGAGATCTAGGCAAGATGGAAGAATCCGTACCGATTTTGAGAGCGGTTAGTTTAAAATAATTTTTAAAACACGTAACATGTATTTAAACCGTGCCAATGATTAATTATTCGATCAAAAAAGTGCCTAATACAGCTAAGCAATTTTCAATAATAAAATATAAAAGCATTATTTACATTTTTTTCCAATTTAAAGTAGGCTGCATTTTATTGCGTAAAAAAGGCCAATATTGCATAAATCACTTAACTGAATTGCAATCTATTTTAATTGTGCTGGCTAATGAAAATTAATCATTTCATTTTTTGCAAAATCTTTTGTGAGCTTCATTTGCGCACAATCTAAATATTATAATGCTTATTCAAATTTAAATTTTACACATTGCATCTATATCTCTCAAATATAAAACGTAAAATATTTATTTTCAAAATGATCTAAAATTAATTTTGGTTTTCAATAAAAATAAAATATTTATTTAAATAACATTAGATAATTAGTAAAACCGCATTTATTTTAATAGTAATGCATATTTTACTTCATTTTATGCAGGAAGTTTCGATGTATACAACATCGAAACAGCGATGCCAAAAATCGATATGGATGCTATTGAAATTCATCTTAAAGCTGCGCGTGAAGAAGAACGTAGGGTAAGATATATTTTTTAAAAATTTTCTATCGATATCAAAGATTATGAATGATAGCGAGAGGCAAATAAAATATGAATTTTGTAAATATAAAAATGAAAAAATTTATTTATTATCACAGAAAGAATATTTTATTTTTTTCTTACAGCATAATTTATAATATCGTTTGCTAAACTTTTATGTCATGAAGTTAAAATGCAATTTACAATGATGTTTTTCTAAGCATATTAAAGAGTTTAACGATCCTCGCTATTATTAATAATCAGCCATATAGAAATACTAAAAAACAAGCAACGAAAGTTTCGCGCGCCGAAAGTAAGTTGTATATCTACGCGCGCGCGCGCGCGAGCGATTCGCTTGATCAGCCAAGCAGTTCCAGAGTTAGAGTAGTTACAACACTACGCACACATCCACTTGCTCGCGCTAGAAACGAGCCAGAATTTAATCAGCGAACACTTTATCGTCGCCAAGGGAAGCGAGATATTCTCCTTTTTCCGTTGAAGATGTTTATTCGCATTACGCGTATTTTGTAAAGTTTGTTTCAAAGAGTTAATCAATGATTGCAAGAAAATTTGGACGTCGTCAAGTTACAGCGTTGCTCTATACAATATAAACGAGACGTCCGTTTTTACGTTTGTTAAAGTGTGTAGTAGTAGGAGCACTTTCACTTGCGCGCGCGCCCTGCCAGTTGTATTGTATGTAGCTCGAAGTGTGCAGGTCAACGAAGCGAATTAGTTACTGGTGCACCTGTGTTTTGAAGTTATGAAAAAAAAAGAAAAAAAATAATAAAAATAATAGATTTTAGTTTATCTGGATGGTAAATCGTTTATCTAAGAGATCGATCGGTTATGCAATTCATAAAAGTATTAAAATAATTCCGTTCGCTAAGTTAGTTTCTAAATACTTTTATGTAACAAGAAAAAAAAAAAAAAAAAATTGCTTCTATCTAGTGTTGTTACTATATAGTAAAAACAGATTATACAGTTGTTATGCTGTGTTATTTAATTACAAATGAGTAGTGTAATATCGGAGAAACGAAGGCATTACAAGATAGACTCCCGCTTTGTCGGCGACTTGTACACTTTGACCTACGACGACGATGATTCAGATGAACTTGTGAGTGAGAGATAATGTTTTCGATTGATTTCTTTTCGTTGCATAAGTAGATTAAAAATGTGAAATGCAACGTTTAATTTATCGGTCTTTTAATATTTTGTTTGTTATTTTTACTTTAGCGTCGCAATGACAGAGAAGAGATCCGCCGACAGCTGGCAATGGGTCCGGATGCGGAAGAAATTCGCAACGAAAGAGGCAAAAAACCAAGTCTTCAATCGCGTCTTCAAAGTGGTGAGTTTTTTCAATAAACTTACTGTTTGTTTACATCAAGTTTTAATTGCAAACTTTTTTGTTGTGTTCTCACTTTGTCGATTATAATTTTTGAAAGAAAATAATTTACAATTATCATAACTGGTCTCGTTGTTTGCGACTGTTTCTACTTAACGAAGAATGAAGGCTCATTTTGTTTTGTATGATTATATCATCGTTCTTATGCAAAATATTTCTATTCATTTCATGATTATTATATTAATTATAGTATGTAAAACATATGAAATAAATGATTTGAACATTAAAAATTATGAAATTACTTTCTCTTTTAGGCATGAATCTACAAATATGTTTTATGAACGAGACGTCCTCGGACACAGAATCAGGACCAGGTTTAGATGGAAATGAAACCGTTATTTCTCCCTTATCTCCAGACTCTCCAAGCAACTCGTCTTCGTCGTCTTCGTCAACTTCTTCAATAACGGCATCACCCTCAAAAATATATCAGCAAAACGCAACAGCTCGGCCACACGTGTTAAGTCTTCCGCCGCTGAGGCTCGAGGCGGGTTTCGCTAATGCACCGATTGACGAGGCTGATTTCTTCGCTCGACAAGCTCGATTGCAAACCGAGGCAAGGATGGCCCTAGCACAGGCTAAGGAGATGGCTCACATGCAAATGGAAGTTGAGAGGCAAAAACTTAAGCAGAATCCCATCACGGAAATGGTGCGCGCGAGTCTTCAAAAGGTTTGTTTCCGACTCGTTTTTGCTATTCGCTCTTGTATTTTCTTTTTTGTCTATAAGGAACGGAAAGGTAGGTCTGAGTCTATGTGAAAACTTTTTAGATTTTTGTTTATATATCCTTGAGTTTTCTGTGTCGCAAGTAGTAAATAAAGGTCATATTTAAGGCTTAAGATTATACTTTTTTTTTTTTTTTATATAAAAAATAAAGAAGTAAAATATTTTTCGAGACACATTAAAAATTAAAATATTAGCTTAAATTGACATATTTACAGATCGGAGTAACGCTCGGCGAAGATCGTCGACGATTGACGCGCGCTCTTCTTACCGAGCTAAACATCGCTCAGCTTCAAGTACTCGCGAACGATTTGCACGCGAGGATAGCCACACTGAATGAAGCCCTCGTCGAGGGTCTTTTACGACGCGACGATCTCCACATGGAGCAAGACTCGATGCTTGTCGACGTTGAGGATCTTACGCGATATCTGTAAGTCTGTTTGTGCCACACGCAACAAATACCTCCCTTTCCTTCACTTATAAAAAAAAAAAAAAAAAAAATATAATACAAAATTAAAATGCCAATACCAAGCAAAATCAAAAAACGCAGCTTCAACGCACAGGCAACAATTTATACTGTTAATCCAAATGAACTCGTTACTTAATATTTGTGTAATATTTACGTATTTATATATACTATCGATTGACTAAAGCTTTCTATTTTATTTTTTATAATATGTTTGTGGTTTTTTTTTTTTTTTTTTTGTTCTTTCTTAAATTTATACTTATGTCTGTATTTTATTGTGTGCGCGCATTGACTTACAGCATCCGCTAGCTTTATACATACATACAGTCGTGAGACTCACGTTTGCTACTGGATAAACGAACACATTTTTTATCAATTTTAATTAATATTTTAATCAGCTGCGATTTGTATTAAATAAGATTTTGTAAAAAACGTTTGTAAGTAATCACAATTAAAATTGATAAAAAAAAAAAAAAAAAAAAAAAAATTTATCTATTTGCTTATTACAATTGCCATTTGATATTGAACACGTCAATTTTTTACTTGCACTAATAATAATTTTTAAAATTGTCACATTTTAAATTATTTTTATTACACTTTTATTCATAAAAAATTTTTAAATGAGTTATTCACCCTTTTTCTACTTTACCTATTTTATTATTAACTATTTCTACTTTATCGTTATTCAATATTGTTTGTATATTTTTAATATACATTAATTTTTGCAAGTTTAAAATAATAATTAAATGAATAATTAAAAGAAGTCAATTAACATTTCAAAAATAATTTTTTATACAATATAAACATATAAATTTTATAAAATAATCTAAAACCTGTTGTTAATAAAAATAAAATTTACTTATTTTATCAATATGATTTCTGGCTTCTTTTAAAAGTAAAAAAATATAAAATATCGATACGTTTTTTCTAAATTTTATCAGAAATACTATCATTTTTATTAATCTTCATATTTATTGATCAATTTATTAACTCTTCATTACAATCTGATTTTCAAAACAATATTGTTCTCATTTATGGTTAATCCTCATTAATATTTGGTATCAATTCAAAACAATATTCGTTATTAATTATTAACTTATTTCTCATAACTAACAAAATTATTTCAATTTCAATTTAAAATCGGAGTAGAAAAACGTATCAATATTTATTGCACTGGACAGCTTAAAGTGATTCCAGTAACCGGTAGCAAACGCAAGTCCGCCCGCACGAAAACCAAGCGCCGAAACTGTATCCCACATGTAAAAATCGCAATACCTGTTCAAAATAATATGACCATCGTAACCTAAGCAAATGACAATACAAAATAAAAAAAAAAAAAAATTAAACTTAAAACACCAAAAATCCGGAGCAATATAAAAATGCAAGTAGTCTGTGAGGTATGCGCTGTGTCTCTCTGTCTGCCGCAGAGGTGCCAAGCAGGAATCCTTCAAAAAGCGTCAGCAGCCCGGTGGCATCGGCACCTCCAGCAATCAAATCCGTCAACAAGCCAGATTGAGAACGCAACAGCGAGAAGAACAGCAGCAACAAATACAGCATCAGCAGCAGCAGAAGCAGCAACAGCAGCAACAGCAGAATCAGCGAACGTCGAAGGCGCGGACGCTCGCGCTGCTGACCAAGGCCTCGTCGACGAGGCTCGCCGCGGGTAGACAGCTCGTGGTCAATCTCGTGAGAAAATAGTACGAGATGGGCGCGGCCGCGCGCGCCGCCTTCGCCTTCCTCTGGCGCGCTGGCGAGATGTAAATTAATGCTGGTCTCGACCGGTGCGCCCTTGCGCTTCGATCCTCGATGTACTCGACGATAAGTTTTACTTACTCGAAGGGATGTGAACGTCGATACGTTGTAATCGCGAGAGAGCTTTTTCTCACGGATTGCACACGGAGTTATTGTCTTGTAGTATCGCGTGCTTTTTTGCTTGTGTCTTCTGGTGTCTTTACTCTTTAAGGAAATAATGTACCTTAAAAATTAATAATGAACTGTTTGCTCAATTTTTCATTTTTTTTTTTTGTCCGAATGTACAAACATTATCTTTGTATATGGTATGGCAGTTAAAAAAAAATATAATAGACAGTACATCATTAATATCGAGATTAAAAAATTTTCAATTTATTGAACAACAGCAATGTCCTAAATTGTAAATACGAACAGATACTAGCAAAAAATATGACCTTGGCTCTCACTTAAAGGAATTTGTTCATAAGCATTGCGCTTGATCTTGATGTGAAAGTTTTTCTTTTACTTACACCATATCCGTTTGAACATAGTAAATTTAATTATAATAAAATTACGTAATGTTAATATAAAAAAAAAAAAAAAAATTATAAGTAATGTCTTCGTAATTTTTTAAATTATCATAATTCGGTGCGCAATTTAATTTTTGGCTTCATTTGTGAAATTTTGATACGTTTTTATTCTAAGATTTTTACCTTTCTAGATTACTGTAGAAGATTGTTTTTTTTTTTTTTTTTTTTTTTTTTTTTTTTTTATTGCAGATTGTAATCTAGAGTAGAAAGTATTTTCTACTGAAATTAGCAAATAACAACTCAATAATATAATAGATCTTCTCTTTTTTTACTTATGCATCGTAAGAAGTTTATGATACTTCTTTCTAATTTCAGTTTATAATTACTCAAAAGTGACTTGTCACGTAATTTCTTTAAAAGATTTCATTTTTTCATGCTCAACTTTTTTTAAGTGAAATTGAATGTACGCAATTAATGATTGAATTTTGAAGCCAAAAATTTAGATTACGTATTCAATGTATTATAAAGTTAAATAAGGACTGTTGTTTACTCTTAAAAATAAAACGCTTAATAAAAATTATTAAAATAAAATAATGAATGAAATTCAATAACAGTTTATTAGAAACGTTAATCGTGTAAATTTTTGCTTAAAAACATCAACTAAAAAATGTGTAATGTATGCAAAATTGACTTGAATCCGCATTAATTTCAAGTGATTTTAATGTAAGTAATTATAATTGGGCAGTTAAAAACAGGCATGTAATTATGATTAAAAATACTGATAGTTAAATATTTTTTTTTTTTTTTTTTTTAACTTTTGAAATTTAGATTATTGTATTTAACTAGTAATTAATGAATTTAAAATTCAAGTTTCATGAATAAAATACATTTACGTATATGTATAAGGAGATTAAGATTTATTATGCAGAAAAACATTTCACACAAAAATAAATGTGAAATTCCTCATATTAAGTTTTTTTAAAACTCTTATAATTTTATTATCTGTGATGGTATAAATTACGTGCTAAAATATCCATTAGCATACGATGTTAATTTTTTAAAAATACTTTTTATCTTTTTATTGTTCATATTTTAGAACTTACTGTTTTATAATTCAAGTTTTATAATTGTATATTATTTTTTTAGCTTTTAGTGGTTAATTATTAATTTATACAAATTTTTTTTTCTCGTGAATTTAATAATAATAAACATGTAATTTTAAAACGTTGAATAAATTTATAATTGACGAGTTGAATAAAAATTTTTTTCTCGAGAAGTTTACTATATGTATATTTTAATTTATATCATAAAAAAATAATTCTTGAGAATAAAATGTAATGATAAATAAAAATTTGTATATATACAAAAGAAAAAAAAAAAAAAAAAAATTTGAAACGTGCATGACAATTAGTGTAAATATAAAGTTAATTTTTCTTACTAATAAATAAATTTTTATTTATTCCGTAGATTAGAATTTTTTTAATAATAAAATAAAAAGCTTATGGTAAAACAAAAAATAAATTTTGTTAGCCCATACAATTTTCTTATGCATGTTTCAAATTGCGACATATATCTACTATTTTTTAATAACTCTTCACCCTGCACAATTTAAAATACTTACAATCATTTTTTAGCCAACTTACTTTTTATATAAAAAGTTCTAAAGTAACGTCGCGTTTCAGGGTGTAAATCAATTCATATAAAAAAAAAATAACTCCTTAGTAATGTTTAAAAAAAAAATTTTAATCGACTTTCACATCTTCTCAAGTACAATAGCAATCAATTGAATTATGAATCTTGAGATGTTAAACGATATCTAAGCGAAAATTAATTAAAGCCAAGCGTATACGTATTACACTAAAAGATAACAAATTGTTCTGCTGGCATGTATAAAAAAAAAAAAAAAAAAAATAAAATTTCATTGTAAAATGGCGTAAGTATGTTACACGCGCATGCAATCATTGAGTACATACTTAATACAATTCTTTATTTATTATACATGTAAACAAAAAAAAAAGTTCAAGTTAAAAGCTGCGATTTGACTACAGATGTAGGGACAATTATTATATCGTATATTAATCGTCCAATAAAAAATGATAAAATTCAACGGTTGATTTTTCTCCATTTACTCCAAAGCATGGAAAATTTATATTACAGCTAAGATATCTTCATTATATAAAAAAAAAAAAAAAGAGCAAAAATAAATAAATAAACGTTATTATCAAAGATAATAAACATCTAAATAACCAATGAGATCGATCGTAGAAATTACTTATATTTAATCAAATATTGATTTACATGGATTTGTCTCTCGCGCGAGCTTACATATTTTTCTATTTCGAACTTAAGATAATGACAAAACGAGATTTATGTATTGTGGTCGCAAACGTTTATTAAATTATTTATGAAAATTGAGTAACGATTTAAACAAAAATAATGACGTTATTGTTTTTTTTTTTTTTTTTTTTTTTTTTTAGTTTTTACATATATTTTAATATTTTGATAACTTAAATTAATTCGGAAAAAATATTCAACGACATATTCAAGCGTAATAAAAGGTGAAAGTAAATTTAAAATTAAAAAAAAAAAATAATTTAACGTGTTTTAAGCTCACAACTTTTTTAAATAAACATCAAAAGATTGATCGACTATTTCAATTATTTATTAAATAAGGGTTTTTATAAATATTAAATCTACTGTTTTTAAAAGTTATTTTTACACGATAAAAGAAAAAGGAAACATTATACAACACGGTACGATTCTCGTACCGATTAATTTTTAAATTGTCATCCGACTTTGATTATTCAACAAAACGGGTTTTCACTGTTTTCCTCGATTTCGCTCAGAAGTGCGCTTACAATCATGTACACGCATTGTAACCGTCGATGAAAAGTCGGTTTTAAGGTATTTCAAATAGTTGAATGATTGCAATTGATCATTGCAATTGATTTTTGTTAATTGTAATTTTATCGACCCCCATACTTTCATTCGTTCTGCGACGCTCAGGCAAATGTCGTGGAATAAAATTTATCGTATTGCTGCATATTCTGTATAATTCAAAATTAATATTAGCATAAGAAATTTAATGTTTAAGAAATACTTTCGCTAAATTTTTTAAACTTTTTTTTCGATAAAATTACAACTAAGAAAACATAATAATTAAAGTTTAACAATTTTATTATTTATCACAATAAAGCGATAAAAAAAAAAAAGAAACATAAAGTTTAAGAAAAAAAAAAATAATAATAATATAATAATAATAATAATAATAATAATAATAATAATAATAATAATAATAAACATAAAAAAAGATATACTGAATAGTAGAAGAATTGCGAGACTCCGGTCCCCATTTAATCCCGTCCTTTTTTCATTCTTTCTCAGGGAGATAGACGATCGTCGATGAAATGTTGAAATAAATAAACAAACCAATAACAATAATTGATAATTATAATAATTATAAAAATGAGATTAAAAAAGTAAAAAGAAAAAAAAAAACGAATGAAAATTCTTGTCTTTGTTATTATGACGTGTGGTGTGCAACAAAAAATTGTAGGGTACACGGAGTCGTGTGCCATGTAGGAACATCTTATAGAATAAGTCATAGACCAAGAAACTTATACGAAAGGAAAAAAAAAATAAAATAAAATAAAATAAAAAAAAAAAAAAAAATAAAAAAATAAAATAAAATTAAAGAAGAAAATGACGATGAAGAAGAAACTCTAGCGCATTATCTACAAAATAGTTTAATCGTAATAATAATTATTAATATACAGGCTGTAAATAACTAAACAATAATAAAATACGCTGTAACAAATTCTTCATACTTATTATTCCTCTTTCTCTCTATGTAGGCGAAAAATCTTTGCTTTCGCTTTTTTATTCGGTATTTATATTCTACTTGATGCAGTTTTTTTTTCCCTACTCCTTTCGTACACACGCATACACATACATTCGCGCATAAACTTACAAAAATGATCGTACATCCAAAAACTATCAACCTCTCTCTCTCACTCTCGCTCTAATCGGTTAACTCTTACATGTGTAAATACGCGAGAGATCAAAAAGGGAGAAGGCACAGGGCAGTAAGTTATTATCCTTTATCTCGCAAGGGCTATATAATAATCAATCTATAATAAGTTTCCCTTTTCATTCTCTATGTATACATTCGTATATATTTTTTTACTTTTCATTTGAATTACTTTTTCTTTTTTATTTCTTTATTTATTTCTTTATTCAATTATTGTTTACGTTAAAAGTTTATCTCCTCGAGATAAAAAAAAAAAAAAAAAAAAAAAAATAATAAAAAAAAATAAAATAAAATAAAGAGCTAAGCACCATTCCGCGGACGCGCATTTTTATGAAATATGCGAGTACAATAATAATGCTGATACGCGCATCGGAAAATGAGATAAACGTTTTTTTATAAAAGACTACGGCACGGACTGCATTGTCTAACGATTCACGTTGACGACTAGAAAAATGTGCTGAGAAATAAAGTGTATTCAAAATCGATTGATAAAATTAAAATTATTTAAAATATACACTTGTAAAAATTTGCGTTCAAAAAGAGTTTTGCGACACGTTATGCACGAACATTTATAAAGGAAAAAGTATTTATTGCTTTTGATTATTTTATTTTTAGGCACTGCTCATAAACTTATTTAAACATTTTTTTTTTTTTTTTCTTAATTTGATTATGTTTAATTAACAATGATTGAAAACTTTAAACGCGCTTAAATACTTTCAGTTCTCAGCATATAAACTAGCCACTCAATATAAATCTGCTTATGTTTTCCTTTTGAAAAGGAAAATAATTCTCTAACGATTGGCATTTTTTAGAAAATTTTCGACACTGTCGAACACTCGTGAAGTATTAACAATTATGCAATTATCTGTTTATGATAAAAACTGTTAATTTTATATAAGAAATTGTAAACAATTTTAGTTGCATATATACGAAAAAGCTTACTTACAATAAGTGCTCAATCTTTCTCTCTCTCTCTCTCTCTCTCTCTCTCTCTGTGTATCTCTTTCTCTGTATCTCTATTCTCTCTCTTCTACTTTCAATTTATCACCACTCTTTGATATTTATGCCCTTTTTTATAGCGCATCAGCTTGTTAATATTGAAAAGCAAAACTCATCATAATAAAAAGAACTTTGATAGCTAAAGTGTAAGTTAAATCACAAGACTGAACGAAAAGGTATTGTTTAGAAAATTTTGTTATTAAATTATAGTTTTTAATATACAATTAGAAATCGAATAGAATAACAATTATTTTATACTTAATTTATTATTGTTAGATATATTAAAAATTTGAAATTTATTTTTTTTTATTTTTAATTATATGAATAACCAGTTATTCATTTTATATTTAATGAAAAATCAAACAGCATAACTATTAATTTACAAAGCATTTAGTAAAGAAAGACGTATTGTCGAATAAAAAAATAAGATTAAATATCTATAAATTTATAAAACCGTGGAAAGGAGTGTGTGTGTGTATATATATATATATATATATATATATTTATATATGCATAAACCTTTTCGTTCAGATAATTTAAATCTATAAAAGAGAATCGATGAATTCTTTCAAATTTTTTCCTCAATAAAAGCACAACAGCTCTTTAACACAATGTTTACATATTCAATTATTGAAAAAAAGTATAAAAAATAATACTATAAATTCGCCAAGTATCTATTCTAAAATTATATATATCGCATATCTTATAACATGTTTCATTTGAAAATGATTGACATTTTCTTTTGTCAAAAAAACAAAAAAATTTATACAAGCATATTGGAGCTAGTTAATTTTCTCACTTTCTATTTTTTTTTTTTTTTTTTTTTTCGTTATTCATATTAGAATTTCGTAAGGAAAATTACAACATATGCAAAAACTTCATTTTCAACCTAATTCCTTTGCTCTCCTTTAGATGTTATCACTTTGACATATTACGTTTTACATTCATTAACTGTGTGAGAAAATTATGTAAAGTTCGCAATATTTTTCTCCAATAAAGAGACAATTTTTATTTAAAAGACAATGCGCATTCCAATGATGTGCCACACGAGAAGGTTTCTTTTCGTTTTTATTTTCATAAATTTTCGTTGAAGCGGATACGCAGGAAGACGCTTTATATTAATTGCAAGCTTTGATTTTTTATAAAACCATTAATCTTCCTGAAATATTCAAAATCAATGTTAAATTGATGTGTTTAAATTAATTTTAAGAGGATTTTTGTTATTAAATATTTTACTAATCCATTAAATTAAAAATAAAATATATAAATTGATGTTATTTTCTTAAAATATATGTCGGAATATTTAAAAAAATTTATGAAGTTGTGCGAAAATAATAGTGTAATATTTTATTTTTCAATAAAAATTAATTCAAAAAAAAAAAAAAAAAAAAAAATAAGAACAAAAATCCAATTCTTAAAGTAATTTCAATTATCCAAACTTTCTTAAGTCGCACTTATAAAAAGAATAGTTATTCCTATTAAGGGCAGTCTAGCTCATATAAATGTAAATCTGTCAAAAACATTCTCTTGACGTTTAAACTTTCTAATTAATATTTAAACTTACATTATAAAAACGACAAGGTCGTACCTCAAGAAGATTAACGCTAAATAAATATCCGAAAAATTTTATATGAACAAGATTTTTAAATTTAGCTGCGATAATTTTTATACAAAGTATTTCTTTTTCGTGCGTTCAAACATTATCTCAGATTTCGTTGAACACCGAAAACTATCGAACGTTTATGTGGAGTAATTTTTCATTTATTTTTTTATACTTCTCCCGCGTACATATACACATATACAGGCACGCACACATATATTTTGCCTCTTTTCATTTTCATTAAATTGTTCAATAATATATAATGATTATTATTTTTTGAAAATTCATGACGTGTTACTATAAACATTTTTCAAAAGATAGGAGAATTATTTTTCAAAACATTGATTAAAAAACTTTAAACTTATTAAAATTGGTTCGTAAATCACAGGATGGACAATTATCGTTGTTGTTAAAGTACTATGTTTTTATATAAATAAAAATTATTTCGTAAACGAGTCATAAAGTGCAACAAAAGTTTTTATAAATAAAATGAGAAAAACAATCATACTAGTAAAAATAGTATAATTTTTAGTAAAGAACGTTCTTTATAATTTTTTCTCTGTTTTTAGTTCATTTACATATTTAAATAACAATGACAAATTTACTGCATCAACCTTATATCGAAATTTCCAATATTTAATTTTAACAATTTATTTTATGAATTGATCAAAATCATTTTAGTTATAGATTGTTTTCTTACAAACTTATTTTCAATTAGTATTATACTTTAAAAAATCTACGGTTTTCCTATTTTATAGGATGTGCATTATATTCAAATATAACATACTCTTACGTGACAAAAATGCGAAGTATAATCATTCGACAGAGAAAAAAAATTATTTTCGTATCAATACGTAGGATAACAAATAATTGTATTATAAATTTGTACGTATTTGTCTAAATTAACATGGAACTACAGTTATTTAAGGATAGAGAAAGAATCGATTGTTTAACGCACGTTAAATTACAAATGTGGCACATCATATATTAAGCATATTATATAAGGCTGCAAGAACCGGAAAAAATCTTTAATAAACCGTCTTACTCGAAAGATGTAAATAGAAAAAGTAAAAGAAAGATCGTCAACAGCGCGTGGCACTGGTTATTTCTGTTGATCGAAGGTTTGGCCAATTGCCGACCAGTGGCAAAGATCATTCCTTCTCGCAATTAAACATATTTTTTATTAAAAAAAGCTCACTTTTTGAAGTCATTTGCCCATACTCGCGTTAGCAGGTAAAGTTGCCGATCTTTGTTGAACTGATAAATATGGTTTAAGCGTTGATCTCGTGGATTCTCTGGAAAAAGCAAAAGAATTTGTGCACTTGTTAGAAGTTTAGTGCTAAAAGCAATAAAATATTAATCTTATTAACTTTGAAAAATACAAAGAGGGTGAAGAGAGGCAGAAGCACAGTATAAGATTATGTTTGATGTTTTTATCTTCGTAAATTAAGACTATGTAAAACTTTTAAGCTTCCTATTTTATTTTAATTAATTAACTATTAAAACTAAGTAAATTTAGAAGATATTTTTGATTTAATTTCAAAGTGTATAATACAATTGTTTTTTAAATACTACACATTTTCTTAAAATATTGTCCTACAAAAATTTTTATTAGAATGACATAAATTTCATATAATGCTAAATAATATCTATAACTAAATAAATCATATTTTGAAAATATGAAAATCTTATTATTTTAATAATAAAAAAATAAAAAAAAAATCTAATCTACCTTCCTATTCATTTATTAGTACAAACTGAAGAACAAAAGAAAAGCAGACAAACAAAAATAATAAAAAAAACTTTTTTATATAAAATAATGTTAAAACATTTTAATTGCATTAAAAAAGAAACTTAATGATTAAACATAAGCTCTGTAAAAATAGAGATACCTTTACTTAGCGTGCTTAATAAGTTTACAGGAAAAAGAAAAGCAAGTGCAAAACGCATATGAACATACTATCCCAAAATAGTCATTTTAGCAAAGAATAAAAGACTTTGATAGAAACTCTAACCTCTCTACACCCAATCATGCGATGTCGCGTAAAATAACAACACAGACACATAGAAAAAACTATTTCCACTGGACGTGCTGCAGTCGACTTCTACGCTACCTTGGCGAGACGCGTTGGCCCGTGCCATCGATGTGCGAATTGGCTTTATAACCGCACTTCTGGATTCGGCGCGACAACCGTGTAACCCAATACTTCTGATCGTCAGGGCTACCAGCGAGTACGAGCAGCTCTCTCGCACTGTTAGGATCATAGTGCAATTTGCATGGGGCTATGGCATCTTCTTTCTTATCCAAATGCTCTTTATGCACCTTAATATGACAACCTACAAAATTAATGTTGATAAATTAATTTAAAGAATTTTTAAAGCTTGTATGATTTTTTTTTTTTTTTATTTTGGTTTTAAAATTAACATTAGTACTAAAATTGAAAATAAAACTTTTAAAAAATACTTAAAGTAGACGTTTAATTTATAAATAATAATTATAACTTACGTCGACATTCGAGAGCTGGAGGTGGCCTGAACATATGCCACAGTTGCTTTGAACAAATTTCACAAGTTGTTGGCATATGATAAGAAATGGAAATAAATTCATGCCCTTTAACAGGTTGTGTTCCAGGCTTATCACCCAATTGTGATAACTCAACACCTGGTAAAGCATTTCCTTCATCACCTGGACGCCTTGCTTCACCTTCTCCAGCATAAAGTAACTAAAAAAAATTAATTATTTTTATTCAAAAACATGTTACTATATTATTTATTATACAAAAAATATAATTATTATCAAATCAGTATATAGAAAATCATTATTTAACGTACTTAATTGGAATAGTAAGTTCAGCGAACTCTTAAATAAGTGAAAATTAAAAAATGTATAATAAATATTATTTATATAATTTATATAAGCGACACCAAATGTGAATAATCAAATACAATACCTGAAATATCCTAGGAATATCTTTGGCATCGGCTCGAATCACGTCTCCTTGGGTAACAGATCTCACGTGAAAGACTTTGCTCAAGTCTAATATCAAGACTGGATCTGCATTCAACTTATCATTTTCACTATTATAAAAAATGATTTTTTTAGAAGAAACGACGACATATTGTTTTTTCCAACCATGTCTCTTAATATTTTGCTTGTTAGGTACACTCAACCATCCCTCTAGCCTCATGGCACCATGCTCCGATAATACGGAATCCTCGCCATCGTTTTCAATTGATGAAACACTAGCCGTTTCTGAATTCATAGAAGTTATCTTCATCTGCAGCGTCTCTATTTCAGAATCTTTTGAATCCAATTCCATCTGCAACCTTAATTTTGCTTGGTTCTCTTCAACAAGTTGTGCCTACAATTTTGTAATAAAAATACATGATTAAAAATATTGCATCAAATTCAAATAATTATCTTAAATTATTATTAAAATGAACGTATAACAATAATTGAAGTTTTTTTTAATACCTGTAAATCTTGTAATTCTTTCTGCCACTTTGTTGTTAATTGTCCGTACTTTTCCCTTTCTTGAGTAAGCTCTTGTTGCAATCTTCTACAATCTTTCTCTTTTTTCTTTAAATTGACTGACGTAGCCTTATTTTTAGTTTTACCGCTAACAGACAGATCTTTTCTACTTAAAATTTCTGTAAGTTTATTAATGGCTTGGTGTTTTAACAATTGTTCTGTTTTTAATTTGGCGCTTAGTTTTTCTATTTCATCTGCATTGCATTGAGCTTTATTCAACTGTTCTTGTATATCTTTTATTCTTTTCGTTAGATCTTCCTTTTCCTTTATAAGTGATAATTAATTAAATAAATTGTAAAACATATTTTATTTATAAATATTTTAATAATGTAAAAATTTAAATACCTTAATGTATTGATCACATGTTTTCTTTGCTTCTGATTCACTCTCTTTTAGACGGTTAATCATTTGTTCTTTAGAACTTAATTCCTGGTTATGTTTTGCTACACTATCTTTATATTCTAGCTCTTTCATAGTACGCTCTTTCTCAAGATCAGCAACAGTTTCTTCTGCTATCGAACGAGCTAAAGCCTCACTATCACCTCGAGCTAAAGATAATTGAAGTTGATGAACAAGAGAACTTCGTTCTTCCTCTAATTCTTGTTGAAGTCGTGTTTTTTCATCAAGCTCTTCTCGAAGTTCTTGAGTTTGTGTTTTATAAAGTGTCTAAAGAAGTCATAAAAAATTTATTTTAAGGCGGTTTCAATTAATTAGCATCCAAAATAAATCTTAAATAATTTAAACAGTATTTTCTTTAATAAAAGATATTAAACATACCGAAAAATATGCCTCGGCTTCTAGTTGTTCTTGCAATTCTTTTGTTTGTAACTCATCGACATTTCTTTGAGTTTTCAAATGATGTAATTCTTCTTCTATTTGCCTTTTAGCTTCTCGCAATTGCGTAACTTCACCGACCAATTGTTGTTCTCTTGCTCTTAGTCTACTTACTTCGGAAGATTGTTGAGCCAAATCGCTTTGTAAAACCGTACGTTTCTGTTGCTCCTGCTCAATCTGACCCTGTAATGCCTTGACTTTTTCTGACTCCTGCCTATGTTCACCTTCAAGCTTTTGAAGTCTTTGCTGAATTTGACGATAATCAACGGAAAGCATAGATGTTTGTCGCTCTTTTTCTTGAGCTAAAAGTTCAGCACGTTGCCTTCCGTTCTTCTCTTCATTTAATTTTGCTTGAAGAGCTTTTTTTAACAAAAATATATATATTTAAAATACATTTTCGATTGAAATAAATAAAATATGCAAAAATAGAATATATTCATATACCTTTAACGTCTTCCAAATTGGCTTCATCTTTGGGTGACATTCTGGAACGTTCAGTTTCCTGACGCGCCAGTACCTCTTGATTATACCTAGTTTGAGCAGCTTTTAATTCTAAAGCTAAACTCGCTGATTCTTTTTCTAAAGCAGATATTCTTTCATTCAGTTGTCTGTTATCCACTGTTGCTTTTTCTTCACGTTCGCGACTGCGTTCTAATTCATGGTGCAACGCCGTCAAACGTGTCTCAAGTTCAGCAGTCAAAGAGGAAGCTTGAGATCGAGAGCTTCTTTCTTTTGATAATTGACCCTAATAACAAACATATTTTTTATTATATCATAGTCATAACAAATAAAAAACATTTGTACAAAAATTATGAAAATTTATATTTACCTGTAAAGTTGCGACTTCTTGTTGTAACGAGTCTCTTTGTGCTTGCAACTGAGCCCGTGCAATTTGTAATTCGTTAGCCATCTGTTCGGCAGTCTGTCTCGCTACAGTTACTTCTGTCGCTTGTTTTCTTAGTCGGGTGACAGTTTCTATTTCTCTCTCAAGTTTTGTCTGCATTTCCTTAACCTGTTTTTCTAAACTTGTAATTTTTTCTGAAGTTTGTTGTGATGTGCTTGCATCTCTCGCTCGCCTTGTTTGTTCTTCCTCAAACTTTTTCTTTAATTCCACCAATAAGGATTCGGCTTTTCTACGCATCTCTATTTCCTGATCAACTCTTCGTTGCGACTCCTTACAATTATGTCGTAAGAGTGTTAATTCTTTATCTGCACGAGCTGCTTCTTCACGAAGTTCTGCTTCACTTTGGGTTAAAGCGTCTAGCTGAACGATAAGAAGCTTTTGCTTTGACTCAAGCTGTTCTACAAGCTTCCGTTCTTTATCCACAAGGCATTCTAGTTGACTTATTTTGACATCGTCGCTCGTACCGTTGTTTACATGATTCTGCATTCCGTCTACTGCTTCCCAACCCACTTTTTAGTTAGAAATAAATTATGTGTAAAAAATTTTAAATTGTTAATTAAAATCATTATTTAATATAGCGAGTTTAATTTGTAGCTTGATAAAATATAAATTATAAATATAAAATATACTAGAATAAAAATATGTTTATCCAAAAATAAATTAAAATATTCTTACAATTAGCTATTAGCTGATAATCGCCAGAGTATGTAAATCCAATAAAAGGTAAATGATTGCCCGAAAATGCCTTAGGAACTGGAAAGCTTTCCTCTGGTCCGTCTTCTTTCTCCACATCATCAAAATTACTTGTATCATCATCTCCCGATAGTTCAGGCACAACTGGAGGTACACATTCCCGCAGATTTTCAAAAGTCCATTGGTCATTTTTAAAGAACGAGTGATTTTTAATTTCATTTACACCACTTCTTCCCAAACGTTTGCTACGATCTGTTAAAAATCCACAAATAAGACTCTTGGCTGAATGTGAAATGTCAAGTTCTTGAGGAAAGTGCAATGAGTTTTGGTAGTCCATTATTTTAGAATAGGTGCCAACAAGTGAATCTGCATAGAAGGGCGTATCTCCTACCAACATTTCATAAAGAAAGACTCCAACTGACCACCAATCACATTCCCGACCGTATACACCTTCACCCCCCTGTGATTGTAATACTTCTGGAGATATATAGTCTGGTGTACCTACTGCAGTATCTGAACGCACAAGACCATCCTAAAACGAATTATGATAAAATTATGAATAGAATTATTAAAATACTAAACATAAACATTTAATAAACAAAAAAAAATTCATTCAATTATACAAATTACACCAGATATGAGACATAAAATGAGAAAACTTACAGCATCCATTTTCATACATGTACCAAAATCAGCTAGTTTTAAGTGACCATATTTATCAAGTAACATATTGTCTGGTTTTACATCTCGATGTACAAATCCCATCTTATGTATCGCATCTAAAGCCAGCACCACTTCTGCACAATAAAATTTTGCCCATTCTTCTGGTACATCATACTGTGACATTAAATTTACTAGATCTCCACCTGGCATATAATCCATTACCATATAAAGATATTTTTGATCTTGAAATGCAAAATGTAGTTGAACTATCCATTCTGAATTAGCATGAGCCATAATATCTCGTTCTTCCCAAAAAAACGCAGAATCAGACCTTTTTATCTGTAAAAGATTTGAAATTATATTTACTAAATAATAAATATATATTATAAAATAAATATTATAAATTTATTATTACTAACCATTTCAAATTTGCTTAGTAATTTCATAGCGTAAACTTTTTGAGTCGATTTATGCCTAACTAACTGTACTTCACCAAAAGCTCCTCTTCCTATAACTTTAATTAGTGTAAAATCATCTGGACGCATTCTCATTTTACAAATATCTTGAGCAATTGAATCATCTGCAATTTGAATATAAAAATTATATAAGCTAATAATAAATAAATTTAGTAAAAAAATAGCAAGTACTTTGCTGGTTCTTAAATTTTATAAGAAAAAGTAATATATTATTATTTTAAAATTAATTATTTTTCAATTATATATTCATATTTTTGAAAAAAATAAAATTGTTAATTAAGGCTATTTAATTTTATATATATACATATATATTATTCATAAAAATATCTTACATTGCCATCTATTTTTAAATTATAGATATATTTTTAACTTTTTATCAAAATAAATGTAGCTATAAATTCAAAATTAAAACTGTAAGCAATTTTGACAAATAGACAAAAAAATATTAGAATATCAAATTCATTATATTTATTAAATTTACTTTTTATATTCTAAAGATATTTTATAAAAATATTTTCTAATTTTCATGATAAATAATATATGTTTTAAAGATTTTACTTAATTAAAAAAAAATATTTATTTTGAATACTTTATTTATAATATATTATTTTTTAATTAAGAAATTTGGAAAAAATAATTTTGATAACTTACATCTATTCATATATGCTTCTATATTTTTCATTCGTTTAACACTAGGATGATCACAATCAGATACAAGAGCCTGCACAGTATCCAGAAGACAATCAATATTTGTAATGCTGCGTGGATCTCTGATGCGCTCTTCCAGAGCTCTAAGGCGTCTGCGCCTATCTTCATCTCTAACGATTTCCATTTTTAAGATTTATCAGCTACCACTAGATTGTTTTAATAGTGCCCTATACAAAACATATATTTTAAAAAACTTTTTTTCTGTATATAAAAATTATGTTGATATAATTATCATATATGAATTAAAAAATTAAAATTTAATAACTGTGATTATTGATTTAATGTGTACACATAAATGAAAATAGGAACTAAAACTTTTATTTAACATTATTATTTTGTAAAAGTACATCAATAAATGTTTAGAAAATATAATTTTTAAAATCTTTATATTTATTGTGTATCTTATAAACAGATATGTATATAATACATGTATTTTTACAGATACATATTTATATACATAAAAAGTCAATTAATCGTACACCTATTTAAAATACAAATCCTAGATAAAATAGCCAAGAAAAGAATCTTGTTTACTTAAAGTAAACACATATCAGAAAGCAGCAATAACATTATGTAGACTGTAACTGTCAAATATAAAATTAGCTCATCTGAAGTGGTTGTTCTTTCTCTGTGTACCAAGTGGAACACAAAGACCTCAACCAAAAAAGGCAAAAGTTAAGACAAGAATATATTAGTGGTAATAAAAATATATGAATAGTATAAAAATGGAGAATTTATGATTAGGAAATTCAAAGATAAAATATTCTTATATTCTACGAATTACTAAATCAAAATAAAAGAATATTAAAAGTAAAACAATTCAAACATATTTGTAATATAAATAATAAAGTTGCAACTAGATAACTCATCAGTTACATTTTTTTTCCTTTATGAGTCATTAAAATAGTTTTTACTGTTGAACATTATAAAAGTTTGTTTGTACTTTACAAATGACTTTGTTAAAATTGACTCAACTATATATATATATATATATATATATATATATATATGTGTGCGTGTGTGTGTATGTGTGTGTGCGCGCGCGCGTGTGTGTGTATATATATTACACTTATGATAGATTATTATTTTTATAATGAAAAAAATTTAAATCCTTAACTTGATCTAAAACACTTTTAAAAAAAGTAAAAACTCCACCGAAGCAGATATTAAAGAGTATCTAAATTTATTGTGAATTTAATACTGAAGAAGCATTCTGCCTACACATCTATGTATACAAGGTGTAAGTATGCGTGTATGTGTGTGCACAAAAATCTAACGTACATACATAAAAGCCCAGAATAGGCTAAGGAAAGGATCAAGCAACTTTTTCCTTCTTCAACTTCTTCGACGTCGTTTTAGACTTCCCTGGCGACGTTAACAACGAGGATTGCGGGCGTGCAGTTGCCCTTTTTTTTGTGTCGCGTGCGCGTTTATGTGTACGTACGCGTGTATGTGTGTATATATGTTCGTAGATCCGTTCGGACGTACGTGAGCAGAGCTACCAGTCTTTTTTCGCGTCACAAAAGAATCCAGTTTTTCCGCATTTTCGCGTTCTAGAACTCTTCTTTTTTCTTGCCGTTTATACACCAGACGCCAAACTATGTATTAGTGGGCTAGCGCAAGGGCGAAAAGTAGCGCGCCTCGGGCATCTCACACGCACACACTCACGCGCGTACGAGATATCGGATTTTATTTACTTTTTCGCGTGCTGTTGTCGTCGCCGTCGTCGTGGGTACGTCGATCACGCACGTAACTGATGCCAAGCCAACAGTGCGTAGGTAAAACGCATAATTATTTCGCCGCCACCACTACCTTGCGAATAGTTATAACCACTCGCGTAAGCTCACAGCTGAGCCGTGCCTGCGCCATTTGGGAAATTTTCTCTTTCTATTCTACTACTACATTGACATTGCAGATACACATACACATACATATAGCAACACCACGCGTGTCAAGCTCGCGTCCAACGACCGAATTCGCGAGAGATTGTAAACGTATATGTTCCTATATTTATGGCTGCATACAGAATCATTGTAAAAGTCAGAGTTAGGTAGGTATAGGTAAAATACACAGGTTTCTTATTCCAAGTAATTCTTGAATTTTTTAAATTATTCAAAATTCTTCTTTTTTTTTTTTTGCTTAACTTATCTCAACGGAACATATCTGTTTCTTTAAAATTTACATAAAATTCTTTTACTTTTAAAATTTATAATCTTTAATTAAACCAGCTTATTTCTGATTAAACTTATTTTATTAAAGTTAAATTAAATTACTTAACTTAAATTAAAAATTATGTAAATTAAATTAGAATAATTAATTTAGTTTTAAATAATCATTTTATTATTATATTTATTACAGAATTATAATTAATTGTACCTTGCTTTCTCAAAAAATAAAAATATTGCCTTGAAATGTTGTTTTTAGAAATTATGTTGTTTAAAAGAAAAACTTTGAAGCTATTGATCTCTATTTGAAAATTCAAAGGAACAATTAAGTTACGCAATATTATAACAGGATTTAGTAAGTATGTAACATATATTAATTATTCTAGGAAATATCCGGCAGGTGGTTTTTTTTCTTTGACACTCTTCAAATTTTCTTACACAACGATGTAAGAAACGTTTCCGTCAGACGGTTACGTTTCTACCCAACCCTACTTATAATACAAATATATCATTATATCTGCACAATATAAAAAATTTAAATAAAAAATTTTTAAATTATCATATATCAAATATTGTACTAATTTTTGTATTGTATTATAAAATTTTAATGCCAAAATTTAAATCTCATTGATACAGGTGTTAGATAAGCTTCGTCACTGCATATACGTGTCAGGTATCTTAGTACTTTTCATAAACACCCACTCATCATTACACAAGCATCTATGCATATAATTTTATGATACTATAGTAGTTTATTTTTTTACACCATGCCGACTACCTATGTTAACTACGTGAAAGTATATTTTCTCTGATTTATTATTTCATTCATGAAGTGGAACAGTATAACTATTGCGAATTAAAATTTTTAAGATGGACTAGAAAATAAAAGAGAAAGATATTTAATGTATAATGTTTAAGTAAACAAAACTTGTTTATATACTGCATGTAGGTATTATCTAGTGGTGTGTGCGCGTTGAATGGCTGTACCTGTGCGTGTAAACATAGATTATCGTGTACTGCTTTTCTCCGAAAGTGACGGATGAAGCAGCGAAGAGAAATATCGGTAAAAAGAAAACGGTGACAATTTGCCGCCGATGACGAGGACGTTGTTGATCGTGAACAATTCACGAGCCTTACTAAAAAGAAGGAGCAGCTCAAAAAATACGATTTAGTACTAATCCGAAGTGAAATAAGAACTCATAGGAAAGAGCAAAAGAGATGGACTTTGAAAGCCCTGACGTTGAAAAAGAGTTTCCAGGACTTTACGCGTCTGACGCTGCAAAGAAAAGTGAAAGCGACTGTAAGTGTTTACTACGAATTTTCAGTTTGCTTTATTATTCTTTATTAAAACACTAATTAAATTTGCAATCATTAGTTTCATTAGGTTAGGTTCTAAAAACGATCGGTTTGTCTCTTTCGAATGTATATTTCTCATCATTTACGGTATATTTTATAGACGATGCATGGTAATTTTTTTAAAAATTATTATAGCTTTATTTTCTTGTAATAACGTTTACATCCACTGTGTGTGCTATCTTGTTTATTGTGCTCCTAAATCTTTTATTGAATATAATTATGCAAATTAAACTAGTGATTTATGACGTATTTTGCAGTTAGTGACGACGGTGTACATGATAAACATTCAAAAAAGGAACTATTAGGTGGCAGCAAACGAAAGGATAAAAAAGACAAAAAAGATAGAGGCTACGCAACACTAGAGGGAGAAAGTTCAGCTGATGAAGAAGAAACAAAGTGAGGCACTTAAACACAACCGTCTATCTTATTTAATTTTCCAATTACAAATGTCACATAATTATTATGTTTAGAAGTCCTTCTAAGTCAAAATCAAAAACAAAAACTTTCAAATTTCCATCAAAAAGTAGAGAAAAACGAGAAAAGTCAAGAGAGAAAGATGTTAAAGAAAAAGATTGTGATAAAGAGAAAAAGAAAAAAGACAAAGAAGTAGACAAAGAAATTGACAAAGATAAAAGAAAAGAAAAGGATAAAATAAAACAAAAACACAAAGATTGTAAAAAAGGAAAACATGGAGATGATGCTGCAGATATTGGAGGTAATGATATTTAATATTAGATTAAGGTTAAAGATAGTTTTTTTTATTGTCTAATTCAATTGTACAAATTGTTTTAAATAAATATAATATGAAAATGATTATCGATAAAGAATTATGTTACAATTTTTAAATTATAGAAGAAGAGCCAATTTTTGGTGTTAGTCTACATTTGGCAGTAGAAAGAAGTCGTTGTCACGACGGTGTTGAATTACCTCTTGTAGTTAGAGATTGTATTGATTATTTAGAAGAGCATGGAATGTCTGTTGAAGGATTGTATAAAGTTCCAGGAAATAAATCTAAAGTGCAACACTTAAAAAAATTGTATAACCAACGAGAAACTGTAAATATGTCAGAATTTGAACCAACGGTGGCTACTAGTTTATTAATACTTTTTATCAAGTTAGTTTAACATTTTCTTATATTTAGTATTGAAAATTATCACCGCTTTAAAATAGAAATTAAAAAGTTAAAGTAGTTTTTAAACCATTTACTTAAAATATAAAAATTTTTTTATTATAGATTTATATTACATTAATCTAATTGCAGAGAACTACCAGAGCCAGTTTTGGAGAGCAGTGAATTAATATCACGATTCGAACAAGCAGCTTCTACTAAAGATTTGGCTCAAAGAGAATCTCAGCTTGCCGAGTTAGCTAGTCAACAATTAGCAGAATGCAACAGAGCGTTTTTAGCTTGGATTACATTACATTTAGATCATGTCACTACCTGTGTAAATTTATTTTTATATTTACAATTTATATTTAGCAAAGTGAAGTTCTCATTGAAAATATTTTTATATTATAACAGGAAAAGACAACTAAAATGAACGCGCAAACTATTGCAATGACATTAAGTCCAGCACTCCAAATGAGTCACAGATTACTTTTGGCACTTTTGTTTCACTGTAAAGCTCTATTCCCAGAGGTACGTTTGACAAAGTACATTCCACCGTTACCTGCTGGCAGTAGCCGACTGCCAGAAACGGCTCAAGGCATAGCGGCGGAATTAGCTAAACAAGAATCTCTTCTGTCACAAATTCATATGCTTATGAATGCTGGCTATGTGAATAAATCGCGTGAAGAGCAATTATGGGAGGTACAGCGTATGATCACACAATTAAAGGTAACATTATATAAAAATATATATAAATTATTTTTAGATATTTTTTTAAAAAATTTAAATTAAAATAGTTTTTAATAATTTAACATAATTTTCTAATGAAACTAACATTTTAATTTAAAATAATATGTAAAAAAATATTTTAATAGTTTTAAAATTTAAATAAATTAATTATTTTCAAATAATTTGTTTCAGCGAAAGTATAAATTAGTACAAAAATTAGAAGGTTCTACACAAAAAAGTTTAGATGAAGAAATGACCAAACCTATTGAAGAGAATCAGGTACAAATACCAGACAGTCAATCATATAAAGTAATAGTTAATACTGAAGAGGAAAATGATCGCTTAAAAGTTCAAGAAATACCAAAAGAACTAACGAGACAAGCTTCCACAGATTATAATACCAGTGCTGTACCATTGACTGAAAAAGATGTAGTAGATAAATCCACAAAAGTTTCTATAGACACTACTGACAGTAAGACTGAATCATCCCATGTAGTAATTGACAAATCTGAAGAGAACGGTATTATTAAATTACTTACATTAAGGATTGAAATGAAGCTGAAAAATATTTAATTAAGATTTAAATTATGTTTATAGCGTTTATATTATCATTTATTTAATTTATAAATATATTTTTTACTTGATTTGAATTTTTAATATACATTTTTATTAGAATTGTATTCTAAAATACGTGATTTTTATTTTAGCAATCGCAACGGAGTCTGAAAAACAGGAAGAATCAGTGGTAGAAAATGAAATAGATAGGCTTCGTGAAACGCTTATTCGCGAAGAGTTGCTTAATATGCAAATTTCGTTAAAAACCCGCATTTTACAAGAGCGAAATGAGATTGAAAGACTGACAGAATTATTGACGGAGCGCATTAGTGCTGGAAAGTCACTGGCACCTGTTGACAGGTCGCACAGTCCTAGTGAAGCAGAGATGACAGCCATGATTCAGCTAGTCAATGAGAATCAATTGTTGGAGGTAAATTTTCTATATTTTATCCAATATTTTATAAACTATTATTATAAAATTTGTTTAAATATCTTAGAAAGTTATTTCAATTAAATTTTAATTGTATAATTTTAATTATTTTACAGAAAAAAGTGACGGCTTTAGTTTATAGTATCGTTGAAGAGAAAAATACATGTATTGAATTAAGGGTGCAGCTAGCTCTGCATCAACAACTAATGGTTCAAAAACAAAGCAAAAATATCATTAAACAGATTTAACTCGCGGGATTAGCCTCTCATTTTTATCTCATAATAAGATTTTTTTAATATTGTTATTTTTGAGTAAGTACCATTCAAGTATTTCTTGAATCGTGAATCACGAATTATATTCTTTAATTGTAAAGAAAATATGATAGTATGAAAATGATACACCAATTTCATAAAAAATTTAAAAACTCATGGCGCAGTATCGATATAGTTTATTATTAAATAAACTTCCAGGAAGAAGTTCGCCAAGTGTATTTTGCTTGAAAGTTAATAAGATAATAAATCGTTTATATTGATGATGCAAAGTTAAAATTAATCTAGTATATTCTTCTTTTTAACATACACCCTTAAATATTTAAGCCTTTATCTTTGCTGTTAACTTTTGACATATAATCGCCTAATTATTAATTGCATTACGAATAAATTTTTGTTGTAAGAATTTTTATTTTATTTGATATTTCTATTTTTCTAATTAAATAAATTAATGTTAAATTTAAATATGAAAACTATCTTTTATAATAACGCTTTTTAAAATAATAACTTTTATATAGTTACATGTGATAAATAAGTATAAATTAAATATTATGTTTTAATCTATTTATTAAGTAAATATAAAATAATTAAAAAAATATACACAAATCAACAACAAAAATAGAAAAATGTTTTTATATTTATATTATAGAAAGAAGTTTACATTGTTAATTATTTAAATGTATAGTAATATACTTATAAATAAAATCAAAGCAAATGAATTTATAGTATTTTAATTTTTATCATTATGCTATTAAACATCTTTCAATACCTTACATAAAAAAAGTAAATATTTTAATACATATTTAACGCGTTTAAAACAATTATATAATAATGATGTTAAATTTTACAAAAATTTAAAAAATGGGATATTTAATTTGACGTTACACAAAATTTCTCGCGAATTTTCAATTCGCCATCATTCGATTTTTGCGACAATGGGCTATTTCAATGTTTTCCGCAAAAAAATTTAATCAAATGTTTGTAATTTTGAGTGCATCTTTGGCTCGGGTACGAGCGCGCGACCTTATCGACGATTACGAAAACAACTTCTGGTTTTTCGCGCCCTATAAAAGCGAGCTGCCGCGAGTTCGCGAGCATTTGGGTCACCAAACATCTTTTGCTTTCAGCGTACATTTACGTTCTCGTCTTCTCTTTCTCTCTCTCTCTCTCTCTCTCTCTCTCTCTCTATCTCTCCCTCGTCTCTGTGCTCTATCTCATTTTGATCTTTTAATTCGCTTGTGACCGGTTTTTTTTCGCGCTTAAATTTTCTCGCAAGGCCATACCGTCCATGCTCGTGTTATGCAAGGGAACCCATATGGTTCGGTCCAAATCAATCATTTACGTATATCACCGATATAAACATATTTCGACATGAGATATATACGACGCATTTTGTTTTGCAATTATTCGAGGGTAATATATGTAGGTGTGAATCAAAATTTATGAGAAAAGAAGGAATGCGCGAAAATGGATTAACAATTAAAACGTAAATTTAAGAAAGAAATTCAAATGCAAGGAAAACTTATTACCATTATATTTTTCCATTGAAATATTAGTATAGAAACAATATTACGAAAGTCAACAAACATTCAATTAACTAATCCAGTAATTAATGATTAACTAAAAATGAACGGCTCATAAGATCGAAATCTATTTTCCGATTGCTACATTCATTTAAAGTTTATTAACGTTTTCTTTACATTAAAATTTTTTTATTCATAAAATTTATATATTAACCGTTGCTTCATGATTATTGTAATTACATAAACATTAATTATTATCGCATAAATAGTCATATTAATTAGGAATCGAATAATTAATACTTATCTTTAAATAATAATATAAATCAGTGTATTGCAATCGTTATAATTAAAATTAAATTTTAACAATCGTTGAATAATATAGAAAAATTTTTACCCCCCTTCGTAAAAGAAAATAATTCAAATGCAAATATATTGGCATGGCTCGTTCGCACAAGAATTACAAAATTGAATTAATAATCGACTGATTTCTAATGTATGTAATTTGCGATATCTTTGTCGTCCGCGTTAAGCTACTTCGATAATCTTGCGCAAAAGACCGTATTCTAACCATTTGAAAACTAGAATATCATATTCGTGCAAGGTATCGAAAGTATTTGTCCATTTGTGGACAGGTAACATTTTTTTTTTTTTTTTTTTTCGAACGATCTAAAATTTCATTTAAATAATCGCAATTGCGTTCTAATTACGTTAATTTCTTAATTCTTTACGTTTGTTTAACAGATAATGTATTTATTTTCGAAAATAACTCGGTAAATTTTATTTAATCATAATTATTGACGATAGAATTGATTGACAATGTTAAATAATTTACTAGTCATTAAGTATTAAGTTATTTATATCGTTGAAAATAATCTTGAATTTTATAAGGACGAGTATATGAAAAAAATAAAAGAATCAAGTGCTATTTATAGATTTAGTAAATCGTCGACTTCGCTAAAGATTTAAGATTTATGCAAATAGACATATTATTTATGCAAATAAATCAAGGAATCATTAAAAAGATTATGCAGTATTGCATAAAATAATTAATGAATTCTTAAAGTAAACGCGGATAACGCGTAAATAAAAATCCACCCCGCGGACATTAAAAGTGCTTTGAAAATAAAAAGGGATAATTCAAATAAAAGTCTCAATGAAGACAAAAATTATTTAAGCATCAAGCGCATCCCCAATGGATTAAACGGATTACATCGTAAACACGCCGACGTAATAAGACCACATTCTACATGAGCGTACGAGCGCGACCGAGTAGTTTAAACAACCTCGGCGAAACTTGGGCCGCCGTCGAAGGTAAGAGAGCGTTTAAAAGAAAAGAAAGAAAGAAAAAAAAGGAAAAGAGTACGTACGCGTTGCCATTTTTCCAGAGCGCCGGGGAGAGAGCCTCCCATCGCGAAACCATACAGCCGAAGAGCCAAAACAAAGTTGTTAAGCAACGAAAAAAATAGCGCGCCGGCCTTGTCGCGATTGTGATAGCGTGAACGCGCGCACGCGTACCGATCAGTCCCAAGCGTAGTCATCGATCGACCGGTCGATCGTTTGGTCGTGTACCGGATCACCGCGGCTTTTTTATCAGATTTTACGGGTGTGCTTTTTTCGTTCGCCTTATCGTTGCTACTTTAAACGAGGTGATCCTTGGGTTTGGATGACGTGAACAAATTTCATTTCAAATTTTACCGTTTAAAGAAAGAGCTTTAATTTTAATGGGTGTGCATGTGTGTGTGTGTTTTTTTTCAATTTCAATTTTAAAATTTATCGATTTAAATTGTTAGATTAAACAATTCTTCAGCGTGGATCGTAATTCAGGAGCACGATTATTAAACGCCGCATTTCTATGACCAAACTAAAGAAGAAACGAAAGAAAGCTCTCTTTGCCTTAAAAAATAATAACTCATTCTTCGATATGGATACTCGAGTCGCGATAATAATAGAAACGATACTTCTACTTCTCCACGCGTCGAATTTAACAGAATGCGCAAAGGAATTGGACGCCGGTACTTACGACTTCGTGATAATCGGTGCTGGCTCGGGCGGTTCGGTGCTTGCGAATCGTTTGAGCGAAATCGCCGACTGGAGGATATTGTTACTCGAGGCAGGCAAGGAGGAAATTTTCCTTACGGATATTCCGCTTTTGGCATCGCTTTTGCACATCACCGATTACAATTGGGGATATAGGACCGAACCAAAAAGTGGACAGGTAATTTTAAGGAGTCGTTTAGAGCTGTTTTTTTTTTTTTATTTATTTTTAATGTTCAAGGTTACGAAAAGTGATACAAAAGTATTACACGCAATTTTGATATTGCACCAAAAAATTATTCTTTATAAATATTATCTCAAAGTATCAAAAATTTAATTTTTTTGATAAATTTTTAAAATTTTATTCGTCAAATGTACAAATATAAAAAATTTAAATAAAGGTTTGAAAAAAAAATTCAATTTAACATATAATGAATTACATATCCTGATAGGAATGGATGCATCGGATGTGAGAAGAATAATTCATTCGTACAGCATTCTACTTAAGATACGTCAACGGATATAAACCTTGATATAAGGAAAATTCTATGATACACATATAAATGTGAAGTATATGTTTAAAAAGTTATTAGTAAACTTGACCACGCTCTGCTAAATTCAATTTTTAACGTCTTTAAATTTTTTTTATTTAACTTATTTCGTATTTAATTAAAATTTCTTTGTGTATAAAATGGTTATATAGTATATCAGATGTGCAAATAAAAATAAATGTCGTTCTTAACGTACCGCGATGCAAAAATGTTAAAAACACCGATGCGCCTTTAAAAAGATGCGTTTAATGAGAAAGAAAAAAAAAAAAAAAAAAGAAAAAAAAAAAATACATTAAACTTTGATTTCTGCATTTACCAATTCACATATTCATCGTATTTACTTACTACACCTGTTTCTACAATTTGACTTTTGGGCGAGCGGATATTATGCGTTAAATAATTTTAATCGTCTGTAATTTTAATAATATCAATAAAAACGCGTCATTCGTCTTTTTCCTCGTAAATTAAATTAATAATTAAATGCCGATATTAGACAAGATATTTTTTATACAGCACGGCTATTGCTTATCAATGGACAAAGGCCGATGCAATTGGCCACGAGGGAAAGCGCTCGGTGGTACATCAGTCATTAATTTCATGATCTACACGAGGGGTGCCAAAGCTGATTACGACGGCTGGGCTGATCAGGGTAATCCCGGCTGGAGTTACGACGACGTGCTACCTTATTTTCTCAAGTCGGAAAACAGCAGGTAAATGTGGTTGACTTTTGTTTTTATTTAAACTTCTTGCAAAATCGTTACAATTCGCGAAGATTTTTTTTTTTTTTTTTTTTTTTTTTTTTTTTTTTTTTTTTTTTTAAGCTGCGGTGAAATCGCGGGAGAAAAGGATTTTAGAGTTGTTGCTTAACTATGCTTTTTGTTAACTGTTTGATAAATCGTTAAGATGTAGCATAATTTTACATTCACACCACTTATAAAATCACATATTTATTATTCGTAAAATTCATAAAATTTTAATTGAGATAATCGATGAAAAATGACTGAATTTTTTAACATCACCTTATCCGCTAAGTTTTCTTTTCTTCGTTAAAAATTATCATTCTTGGATAATTTATGTATTTTTCTTTTGTTCTCGATAAATAAATTATTTAAAATAGAGCAAGAGAAAAAAAAATCTTTAAGACTTTTAATGGCAAATTATGTTCATTTAAAATCTACGCTTCACCTCATAGGCTCAAGTATCAAGACAGAAGGTATCATTCCGTTGGCGGTTATTTAGACGTCTCCAATGTGCCTTACGTATCGAGACTGCGAAACCCTTTCTTGCAATCTGCCAAGGAATTAGGATGTAAGCTTAACGATTACAATAGCGAAACGTAAGTGCTGTAAATATTGTTTACGATCCGCTTTATTATTTTTTTTATCTATCGAAATTTATTGCCGTCGAAGAATGCCGTAAAATTCTCGACGCAAGGATGTACTTCGTAGTCATTGGAGCGATAATTGAAGGCTAATTTTTACACGGTCGCGTGGTCGACTTTATATATGCGTATATAGGAATTTTTCCATACTTTATTTGTTAACAAAAATTATTTTTAAATAATTTTCATAATTTTTTCATTATACGAATATTGTTTGTCGAAATATAAAATAAAAATGCTATTCTTTAAACAAATAATTTTTTAAAAACAACTTAACAACTTTTAAGTTTAACTTCGCCGCATCAAAATATCATTAATTTTGGTTTAAGTATAGATTTTGAGAACTTCTAACGTGAAATATATGCAGTCAATTATCTCATCTATTCATTGTTAAATTTACCAATTAAAATTAATCTCAACACGATTACGCTCTCGATTAAACAGACGCATATTTCTTAATCGTTGCGTAATTTTAGCAACGTACGAAATATTCATAAATCCTATGTTTTAACGATATTTTGTTTTGCCAGAATAATGGGCTTCTCGGCAGTGCAAGCAAACCTCCGTGACGGTCGTCGGGTGAGCGCCGCGAAAGCTTTTTTGGAGCCGATTCGTTACCGCCGTAAAAATCTGCACGTATTCACTTACTCCCGGGTGACGAAAATCCTCATCGATCCTCGAAGCCGACGAGCCAAGGCCGTGAAGTTCCTCGATAGAAAAGGCGTGACGTACATCGCGCGCGCCAAGCGCGAAGTATTACTCTGCGCCGGCGCTTTAAATTCACCCCAATTGTTGATGCTTTCGGGCGTTGGGCCGAGAGATCATCTCGAGTCCTTGGGGATCGAGGTCCTCGTAGATTTGCCGGTCGGCTATAATCTTCAAGATCACGTAAGCATGGCGGCGCTGACGTTTCTCGTGAACGAGACAGTGACGATCGTCGAGTCCAGATTAGCCACGAATCCTTTGAATACTCTCGATTATCTGCTCAGGGGTAGCGGACCGTTTACGGTACCTGGAGGTGCCGAAGCCCTCGCTTTTATCGATACAAAAAGTTGTAAGTCTTTTTGTATTAAGTTAATCTCCTTTATTACGAAATCGATAACACAATGGATTTTATTGAAAAAAAAAAAAAAAAAAAAAAAAAAAAGTATTTTTAGGATAGGATATTCGCAAGATCGCATAATTAAAAGTTTTAAAAGATTCCGAGATCATTAAATGCGTTAACGAGTTTTTAGATAAAAATATTTCTCCATTTGGACTCTTAGGAAATATTATTGTTATATATGTTTTGACTTTGAAACTCATGTTGTACATAATCAATTAACCTGATTGAGAAAGAGAAAGGTTATCGCGCTCTCAAAAATTTAGAATTTCAGCAAGGATAGAGTTGACAAAATTTATTTGCATATATTAATTAAAACGAATCCCTGATGCTGCATAAAATTCGTGTATAACACTGTCAATATAACACCGTCAATAATTAAGTAGATTTTTATTTATAATTTTATTATCTTCGTAATTCTTACGGTAATATGTTACATCATTATGAATTTTGAAAATATGACAAAAAAATCAACTATTATTTCCAATTTTTATTTTTTTTTTTTTTTTTTTTTTTTTTTAAGTACAAAATCTCAAATTTTATTTAAATTACTTTTTTATACTTCTTGAATATAAAATTAATAATAAAAGAAAGTAAATTACTATTTAAACATACATATTTTTTACTTCATTATTAGTTAATTTATTTTTTACTACTCTAATTATTTTAAATTAAATATTTAACATTGAAAACGCAGCGACGTTTATAAATGAGAAATAAAACGTGTCTGCGTTGAGTGCGCATCGTCACAACTCCAAATATGATTAATAAGTATCCCGTCATCGATCCAAATACAGGTTTCAAATTGTTACTATTATAATATAAAATATCGTTAAAATACAATAGGTGAACAATATATCTAATGTATTTAAGATCGCGAATTCAAAATGAATGTAATAAAATTATTTTAAATATAAAATTTACCAGTTTTGACATTTTAAATAAAAAATTTTAACGATTTTCGATCGTGAAATATATAATATTATAGACAAATAATGTTTACAAAGTACTTTTATTATGTCACATATCGAACGTTATAAAATCGCAGTAAAAAATACTTTGCATACAGTAAAAAAATAAATAAATAAATAAATAAAAAAAATTGTTAGCACTATATTTGAAACAATAACTTTAAGTTTTAGGAAATCATAGACAAGAAGCCACGGACTATCCAGACATCGAATTGGTATTGGGTATAGGTGCGTTAACCGGCGACTTATCGGGTAGCATGCGAACGTTGCTCGGACTCAGCGACGAATTCGATCGTCGAATGTTCGGAAATTACAAGGGCCTCGACGCTTTCAGTATCGTGCCCATTCTCATGAGGCCCAAAAGTCGAGGTAGGGTTAGTTTGAGAAGTGCGGATCCTTTGGATCCACCTGTTTTAGAGGCTAATTATTACGACAGTCAAGAGGATTTAGAGACTATGATACGCGGTATTAAAGCGGTTGGTATAATTTTTTTGATAATTTTATTGTCTACAAAAAAAAAAAAAAAAAAAAAAAAAAAAAAAAACACCTTCAAAAAATTCATTTTTACAGTCGATGGGAAAGAAAATAAAATTTACATTGTTTAGGCAAATTATTCATTCAAAAAATGATGTCAATATGTCTGTATGACTAATTTTCGCCAACAAAATTTTATCTTTTTTCGTAAAAGAATACTCGTAAATGCAATTCACGTAAATAGTTTACTTATTTCTAGACAAAACCTCTTTCAAATGGCACCATAAAACCTCAATGTTTTTGTAATATGAAATTTTACAAAAAAAAAAGTATTTCTTACCAACTGCATTATAATGTAAAATAAGAATATTTTTCCTTTAAAACGTATAATTTCATAGTAGTTAAATTAAAAAGGTCATATTTACATTCGAGAAAAATGACGAATAAGTTCTAGCATAAATATAAAAAAAAAAAAAAAAAAAAAAAAGATACAACGCTTCTTTACAATAATATACGAAAGAAAGTTCATGGCTCGAATTATGAAAGAAGTCCATTCATCGAAATATTCAAAATATTTAAAATAACGAATAAATTCTTCTTTTGCTCATTGTTTTCACTCATTTTATCACCTATAAGCATTTATAGTAAGTTAATTGAAAGATACAACGAATTAATAAGTTTATAATTTTTCGAATAATTTAGTATTCTAGATATATTTTTTCGAGAGTTTAACATTATATTAAGATCCCTTGATGTATATTCTGTTTTGTTTTTTCTTTTGTATATTTCACGCAATCTTGTATTACGTGAATAGCATAGAGAAGTTTTTTTTTTTTTTTTTTTTTTTTTTTTTCAAATCGAATGAACGTTCAAACGAACAATTTTACTTTTCAGGCCATAAAAGTCGCATCGAGTCGCGGCTTTCGTCGTTTCAACGCATCGCTATTCCCGGTGAAATTCCCAGGCTGCGAGCTTGAAATCTACGAGAGCGACGAATATTGGGCATGCGCTGCGCGTCACGTATCCACGACGCTGGGCCATTTTACGGGTACGTGTCGGATGGGTACACGCGCTCGTGGTGGTGTCGTCGACGCGCGATTGCGCGTTCACGGAGTCAGAGGATTGCGCGTCGTCGATGCGAGCGTCATGCCTGAGATTATTGCCGGGCATACGTGCGCGCCTACTTACATGATTGGAGAAAGAGCCGCGGATATGATTAAGCAAGATTGGGCTGCTGATAAATATTAGATATTAGATATATTTTTCTTATTTTGTATAATATTTGTAAACGACAATTTTTCTATATTTAATTTATAAACGAATTTATAATAATAGAACGATTAAGTAAAACAATTCGTATTTAAGTGAAACCAAATAAAAATAGACCATTGCGTAGATCTGAGATAAAATTAATATAAATTTAGAAAATAAAATTTTTATTAAATAAAGTAAATAAAAATTTCAAATAGAGAGGAACTGTCTAATTATGTTAATGCCGCCATTAATTTACAAGTTCCATAAACCAAGTAGGATAAAATATATGTTTACAATTCTTGTGTACAGTGAAGCGTAAAGTATTGTAATTTATAAGCATTGCGGACAATTTAAATTGTAATAATAACATTTTATATGTACTAAACTAAAAAAAATGTATAATAAAATGTTTTCTTCTATGCTTTCTTAGATGAGTAATTGTATCAAAAAACAAAAAAATTAATTATTAAAAATGCATAAAATTTTAATAAAAAATTATTCAATTTACTAATTCGAATAATAAAAATTATAAAAAATTATAAATTGCTAAATTTTATTGCTATAATGCGTTTCTTAATCTTATTTAACGCGTGATTATTAATAAATAAAAATTGTATTTAAATATTTTAAAATCCATTTTATTTGTATATAATTTTAATATCCCTATAAAAATAAAAAAAAGTATAAAAATCATAAGACGCACTAATTATTAAAAGTAATGAATAATAATTTATAAAATATGTGCAAAGTTTTTTCAAAGTTTTACATTTTCCGCGCATCAGCTAATCAACAGTTTGAATCAAAGCGCAGGCGCGAGAAGTTCACAGAAACTTTAAACTCGCCGAAACTTAAGTCTTTATATCTATATACATGTCAAAACAAAATTTAACCTATAAACTTAACTTAGTTCCGGTACCTTTATTAATGTGACATATGAAATAAGGTATAATAACCATGCATATCGGAAAAGTAAGAACCCTGTTATTGAATAATTTCAGACGATCATTTTATTGTAATCACCGATTTATGTCAAGTGCTAACAAGACTGCTACATCACTCCTTTATAAGGAATATGGAGAACCTGAAAATGTTCTTGAAATGATTAATGATCCCTTACCAGCACCTTGTGAAAATCAAGTAATTAATTTTGCATAAATAATTGTAAATTATTTTATTTTATAACGTATTTCATTATTATTAATTTTTTTTTATCAAGGTTCTGGTAAAATGGCTCTATGCTCCTGTCAATCCAGCAGACATAAATACTATACAAGGTAAATATCCCAGTAAACCTCCTTTACCTGCTGTAGCAGGTAATGAGGGTGTTGGTGAAATAATTGAAATTGGTCCAAATACTAAAAATTTTTGCATTGGAGATAAAGTTGTTCCAAATGTAAGTAATAAAGGAACATGGAGGACTCTTGGGGTATATAAGGCAGAAGAAGTTTTTAAAGTATTAAATTATCTTTTTTAAATATTTATTATTGAATCATAATATTAGCATTATTATCTAATATTTTTATTATATTTTAGGTATCAAAAGGTATGGATGCAATTACTGCTAGTATGCTTAATGTTAATCCATGTACAGCATACAGAATGTTAAAGGATTTTGTACCGTTAAAATGTGGTGACACTGTAATTCAAAATGGTGGTAATTCTGCAGTTGGACAATTAGTTATTCAACTTTGTAAAATTTGGGGATATAAAAGTGTAAATATTGTTCGCGATAGACCTGATATTAAAAAATTAAAGGTAATAATATTTAAAATAAAAAAGTAATGCCTTAATATTAAATGCAATTTCTAAATTTTAGGATCAGCTTTTATGCTTAGGTGCTACATTAGTACTTACTGAAGAAGAGTTAAGAACAACAGATATTTTTAAAAGTAAACAATTATCAAAGCCATTGTTAGCATTAAATTGTGTGTGTGGTAAAAATGCATTAGAAGTTCAAAGGCATTTAGGTCATGGTGGTGTTATGGTGACTTATGGAGGAATGTCTAGAGAACCCTTAACTATTCCGGCATCATCCTTAATTTTTAAAGTAAACATAACATTAAAACATAAAAAAATTTTGTTTTTATTATTGAGACATGATAATTTTTATTATTCATTATATTATTTAGTTTATCATAATTTAAATTACGCGAATAAAGTAGAAAATTGTCATAAAATTTTTGTTGTGACTGAAATTCTAATTTTCTTTTTTTTAGGATATAACTTTTAAAGGTTTTTGGATGACTGCATGGAGTAATCAAAATTCTACATCCGCAGAAAGAACTAAAATGCTTGATGAGCTGCAAACTCTTTTCGTAGAAAAAAAACTTCAAGCTCCATCCTATCAACTTGTTCCACTTTGTAATTATAGAGAAGCCGTTGAAAATGCTCTTAAACCAGGTGGTCAAAAAAATGTAAAATATATTTTAGATTTAACAACAAAAGGATAAATAATTCCAGACATTGAAAAGTTACTTATTAAATTTTATATTATTTATTGTATAATAAAAACAGTGAAAATTTATTTTTTTAAAAACTATATATTTTCATTTATAATTTTACTTAAAAATTAATGGATTTTATAACAAGAAAAATAGATGAAAAATATTGCAACTCTACAAGGTGAAAAATCTAGTCATCAAACTAATAGTAAGACTATGGTGTTATTACATCGATATTAATTATACGGCTAAGTTTTCTAAATAAAAAAATTAATTTTTATAAATTTCATTATTTTTTTTTTTTATTAAAAAAAAAAAAAAAAAAGAAAAAAGGACTAGAAAATGTTACGATCAAATGAATCGCATAAACAAAAGTAAATATTTAAATTAAAAAAAATTTTTACACCGCGCCTAATAAGTTCATAAGATCCGTGTCTTCAGTTCGAGGTGCGTCGCTCTCCTCAAACTCCGCATTAACATTTTCTATCAATTTTTTTTTGTATTCGTTTACCGTTGGATTATTATTTTCCAAATTTTTCTGTCCGTCTTTGGAAACTGTAACATTGGCGTTATCGATTTTGGAATCTTCGGTAGTGCAATCCATATTTTTATCATTATCATTGGTAAACAAATGCAAACTGAAAGGTCTGATTGGCACTGCTTCTTCTCTACCTAATTGAGTGGCAAGAGCTTCGAGTTCTTGTTTCATTGATTTGTCACTCACGGCTATTACTTGATGTAAGCTTTGATTCGATCTGCCGCTATGAATGTGTCCGTATGTCGATGAATATCTAAAAATCAACATTGTTATTTTAATCTTAAAAATTACGCAACAATTATCAAAGTTACGTTATGTGAATCGTAAGCAAATAAACTTACACGTTTCTTCCTAGCAAGGTAACTCTATCGCCGAAATAGGTCAACGATCCCATAACCCCTTCGTCGTCGGCGTAATCCAAAAGTTTCACGTTCTCGAGAATCTTTATGCGATCTTGGTACTTCTCGTCGTATCTCTGCGTCAGCTGATTAAAGCTTGCGTCTTGATTTTGCATACCGAGTCTCAGGAGTACGGAAACTCGTACGCTGTATACTTGAATCTCTCGTAGGCAATCGGTTCTTATTTGCCAAATCTCTTTATGGGTCATTTGACCATAGGTCTTGAATAAAATTATAGAATTAAATTTTTTTTTTTTTTTTTTTTTTTTTGAAAAAGTTGCAATAAGCATTTAAAGTTACACGATGGCGCGTTGAAACATATATTTCTTAGAATATCCGTTAGTGCCAAGGTGAGGTAAATTTTTTTTAATCGCTTAATAAACTCAATGCGCAGTGCTTTTTTCCTTGTAATATTATTATAGAGTACACGTTTGGTACTTTATATGCAATTACACATTACGATTGTATGAAGTAAATGTATATTTTATTGCGGAAAATAAAATTCTTACAACTCACATCGATTATTAATCGGTGCGTTAATTCGACGTAATCTCCGAGTCTCTTATCCACGATCATTTCGCGAATGGCGTCAAGATGATTGAGAGTCGACAAAATAATTTCTCGTGGTCCTGTCGCGGTGGTCAGCTGGTATTTTACCATCATTATCATAAGGTCGAAAAGCTTATTCATGCTGTTCCCGTCGAGTTTCATTATCGAGGAAAGGACTACGGCCTCGAGGATCGAGCGTAGGAAGGACAGATTCATTAACGGCCCTTTGTCGAATATTATTTGAAGCTGCTTTGGATTGATCAAAGCAAATATAACATCGTTCAGTACTGCAATCATTCGCATAGTTTTTGTTGAGAAAAAAAAAAAAAAAAAGCAATTAAAATAGTTCCTTTTCAAGTGCTATGATAAATTTATCGTGTTTCACGATTAAAACAATATATCGTAACGAATCTTTTAGTTACATTGTTTTCTTATCGGTAAAAATTTTTCATATTTTGCAGCGATTAAATTATCTTACAAAAGTCGAAGAAAAATTTTATTTTATATAAATAAAAAAAAAAAAAAAAAAAAAAAAAAACAAAAAAACAACAAAAAAAAAATTAAAAATGTACATATTTAATTGCTTATACCTTCACGTTCATAATATAAATCTAATTAACGTATTAAAAAGTTAAGTTTAACTTCATCAAACTGTTCATTAATAAAAATACGAAAAGAAATAAAGAAATAAATATCAAAGTGCTAAATAATCATGAAATAGTAACTGGCCTTGAATAGTTTTATCAGGGCAAATACGTTGAGTTTGCAGTCTCTGCTGTAAAACGTACAGCATTTCTCCGCCCATGTTGATATAAAGAATCGGCGTTGCGCAATACGTCATCTTTCTCCGATAATTATTTGTAAAAAGCAATCCGAAATTAATCGAATCGAATCCGAAATGTTTTTCTTAACGATTCTCACCACCTTACAGATCGATTGATAATTAACACTCGGTTATACCTGAGTTTTTCTTTGTTTCATTATTCGCTACAATGTCGACAGCAAATTTTCCACGTTTGCCGATTACCTTTGGTGGTGGTATCCATGGCAATAAGTGATCCAAATACAACGTGCGCAAGTCCGGTAATATTTTTAATTTTTAACATTTGGAGAAAGCGATGGAAAATATTTTAACGATAATTACGATGTAATTTATTCAACGTGTCGAAAAAATAAAATTATTATTATTATTATTATTATTATTATTATTATTATTATTTTTTTTTTTTTTTTTTTTTTTTTTTAACGATGTTTTTAATTAAAATCGATGCTTTTGTTGAAGTAATAATCTTTTAAAGAAATTAATATTTGTAATTAAAAATAGAGATAAGAACCAAATGTAATTTTGACAATCATACATTTAAGTCATAATGGCAGAAAATAATAAAAATATTTTCATATTCAATAGTTTTACAAGTTAATAATATATGTAAGTATAATGAAATAATAAATAAACATTCATACTTTTTTTTTTTTAAATAATGTTTTATCCTTTTTTTTTTTTTTTTTTTTTTTTTAATAAATTTTTTCATTCATAGCACACATTTTCTTTACTTAACATTAACAATAAAACTTTTTGTCGTACGAAAATTTCTTATTTATTCAATTACAATTCAAACGCTCAGTTACATACTTGTATAAAAATGTCTAGCTTACGATATTTTATTTTCTCAAATACTGTTTACTAAACACTTTGCGAAAAAAAAAAAAAAAAAAAAAAAAAACAGCTGAATCAACAGCGACATTTTTTTATAAATAAAGTAACCTTGATGAAAAAATGTAAAAAACGCATCGTATAATGCTGACGGTACTTTATACCAATATCATAAAACGAATAATTTTTATTTTCTGCAAATTTAAAAAAAATATATAAAATGAACGATATCTATTCATATTTATTTGATATAAACATAGAAAAATCGTAAAATAAATATGTAAATTTATTTAAAAAAAAAAAAAAAAAAAAAAAAAATAAAGAATAGATAATAAATATTTGATTTGCTGTATAAAATTTTGTAATATGATACTGAGCAAATAGTAACATTAAAATTTAATCGCACGTCCGTGTAGTACTGTTAAATAGTATTTTAATATTATTTCAAACAAAGTACTTGGGCCAGTAAGTAAACGTTTTAAAATTTCTTATTGTTTACATACGCTAGGAATAACGAGCAAATATTACGAATTTAACAGTTAAGAAGGTCGACAACGAAAAATTGTCGACAAACGCTTCTTATGACCAATATTAGATCCATAAAAGCGATCTAATATTAGCCCGACGTCGTAAGAATACGTCGTATCATCATAACGAATATCGATAATCGAATCGTAATCGATTCATTCCCGCAATCTTTTTACGACTACGCTTTACCTATATTGATTTAACAATTAAACTAATCCGACGAAACACAGGAGTAAAATGGCAAGAATGGTTGAAAATCCGTATGCATAGCTTGACGCCGAATTCGATTTGCTCTTCACTGCGCTAATCTGTATGGGATCGTAGGTGTTCAAAAATTTTATTCTACCCTCGATACCTGGATAAACAGGGCTCGTTTTGTTTACATAATTGGCGACGATATCTGCTACCGTTGCGTCTAAAATAAAAATAAAAAAAATTCAATAACATGTTTTTTTTTTTTTTTCCTATCTTTTCCTACAGTAAATTATAATTTAAATAATATGCTTGGCAATATTTCAGCGGATAATTAAACGATAAACTGCGCTCGTAAAATATTATCAAAATTCTTATGCTCTTTGCGGTTGGAGTTTTAAATAAAACCAAAAAGTAAAAAAATATTTATCTTCGTTATCAATAATTTTGGTTGCAATGTTATTCTCATCTTTTACAATGACGTAAATATCAAAACCCAGTCGTTTTGTGTTCCGTAACATAAACAATTATTCTTACATTGAGAAATTCTGCGCAGATGATAATTTTTTTTTTTTTTTTTTTTTTGTCCTAACTTTAAATAATCTCGTTTATTATCAAATTAAAACCGTAAATTAATCCATTTTCTATCGTAAAAAATGTTCTATCGTTAGAGTAAATGTAATTTTTACATCTTAATTGTAATAATTAAAGTTACATCAAGAGATAACAATATGTATAAATATTTTTAATCATTTTAATCTTAATAATACTTTTAATCGTTTAAAAAAAAAAAAAAAAACTTAAAAATATTTAGGCTTATGGATATTATTTTTAAAAAAAATTTCTATCGAAAGCAATATATAGTATACAACGTTGGTTAAAATTTCGATGTTAAAGCTCGCGCATACATCGTACGTTGTATTTTATAGATCCGCGCGTGTTATATAAATGTACGCGTACATTAAGCATGAAATTATACTAGAAAAAATATGTATACTCACTGAGATTTTTGTATGGAAGATTTTTAAGCATGTCGAAGCCGTCGCCGCCGTTGTAAACGAAACTCGGTATTAAAATTTTGTAATTTTTGTTCATGTTGAGATCCTCGTAGATTGGTATGCTGCACATGCTACATCGCACCTTCACGGATACGAGACGTGAGTTTAACGGCTTAGCGATATCGTAAGTGACCTAATAAAATACGTTACAGACGGAGGAATAAATTGTTTTTAATCGGTACAATATACTCGATGTTATTCATATATATATATCTACGATTGCGTTGCGTCATCGACGTTACGCTTATATATTATACGCATATGCGTTAGCGTGAATATATTTGTTCGCGTTTGGTATGCAAATAATTTCCCTGCTTTATCGTATACGCATAACTGAATTAAAAATGTTTTTTCTGGCTTCTATTGTATTCATAATACGTTGATTTTTTGTCGCAATTAAATTCCTAATTGAAAAATTCGTCTTGGCGTGATTATAAAATTTTTCAAAATACGTATGCCTTACTTAACGAGGACATAATTGAGTTATGTTTCATTTAAATATCAATTATGTTAATAAGATAGAATTTTTTTTCATGAAATTGTGTACTTGTGAGCGCTTTAAGAACGCGAAATAATTAATTATTGCAGCCCCGACATATCTACATCAAATATTTATGCACAATATTCTTTATGAATGTTTACACGACACATTACTAACGAGTAATTAAATATGCGATGGCAAAAAAAAAAAAAAAAAAAAAAAAAAAAACACTATCACGTTTATTTATTGATAAAACATTTAATGAAAGATGTAACGTAACTGATAAGAGTAAGGAATCTACTATTTATTTTCGAATATTCATTTAAGATAAACATGTTCAAGTCGTGATGATACGCAGAAAACGTACGTCAGATGTATTATTGTATTTACTTTTCATTGATAATATTCATTATTATACCGATAATTATTAATTCTTCTTGCTTTTGGATGAGAATTATTTACAAAGCCAATACTAAACATTAGACTTATTTTTCAATTCTTAACTACGATTTAATTGATACGATGAAAAAGAAAATTTTATAAAAAAGAAATTTTATACAATCGTTCGTAATTATTATTGAGAATATTTAGCCAAAAAATTTCTCGTACCGTGAATTACCGTATATGCCTGCAGGCACTTAGATTCTTGTAAAAAAAAAAATAAAAAGAAAAAAAAAAAAAAGAAAGGAAGAATTTTCTTCAAGAATCAAGCACTTACCTGTAGCCCGGAAATCTGAAGAAACGCGCCACCGTGAGTCGTCGTGTTCAGACTTATCCGATCGTGGACGCTCCATTCGATCATTTCCCAAAGAGTTTTACCGGGCACGTCGACTTTGAAAACCTTGGTGCCGAATGGTAAAGCCGTTATGATGTCATCCATCATTACCTGAAATAAACGAGCGATTAAAAAAGTATCGTACGCTACTCGATTTTCCTTTGCACGATGCATGATTTATAAATATTGGATTTTAAACGATTTTACTATTTATAATATTTCATTTATTGAAATTTTACGAGAATCTATTAGCTTCGTGAAAAAAAAAAAAAAAAAAATTATATATTCCAGTAAAATTTATGAAAATTTGTTAAATTACACGTAAACATTTTATGAATTATTATTCTAGCACTATTTATTACATCATGTTAAGGTTATGCACATATAGATTGCAGATAAAGGAAAAAAAAAAAAACAAAGCACACCGTATTATTGTTAAACGAAGATATGGACGATCTTATTCCTCCGGCCTGATGTACAGCTATTGCCGAATCTGTCCATCCGTTGTCACCTTTGAATTTTTTGGTGTTCTTTAACACACAAATAAAAAATGTTGCATTTAAACATTGATATATAATTTTATAACTTCTTCAATAATATTATTTTCTTTAATGCAATCTTTTTCTTTCACGCATTCATCGTTTATATAATTATTGCACAAGTTATCAATAAATAATAAAAAACTAATTGGCTTTAGTATAAAATAAGATAATTACTATTATTTAACCTTGTCGAATCGCACGTATTGAATCGTTTTTTGCACGATATTTTACAAGTGAAATCTTTTCTAGAAGAAATATCAGTACAATGAAAATTACATTTTTATCGTTTTTAATAATAAAGGATAATATAGTATAGATTAGTATATATAAGGATAAATATTAATCGATGTTTTTTTTTTCTTTTTAAATTCATTCAAAATAAAATTTCAATTTCAAACTATTTCAAAGACAAATTGATATTTAAAAACTCATTAAAATAAAAATAATTATTCAATACCTTTTAATGAAGTACAATGGTGCAAATAATAACGTACGATTAGAATTTTCAATTATGGTTTTTTATGCCAAATAGAATTGTATGCTAAATTTACTTATTATAAATATTTATAAATTTTAATGAGATTATAATTTTGAATAACATTAAATATTTAATATTTTTTATGTAAGTATCGTACTCGTTTAAAGATGTATTTTTCATCTTGTTTCCTCACCGATCGTTTCATAATTTCACGTAATTCATCAATTTTCATATAACAAAATCGGATTCAATCGTACTTTGTTGACAAATTTCTCATTACATTCTATTTAAATAATAACGTCGTTCGGCATAAAAATTTAATATAATGAAATATTACGTCGCAATAAACAAGAGCTTCCTTACAAAGTAGATCATGGCGTCGGTAATAAAATTTCCAAAGTTACACTCCTCCAACCTGCAGTATTTTTCACTTCCTTGTAAAAGTACACGAGTACTGCCAACGACGTTCGTCATCAAATTCGCAATAGGACCGACCCATTTTTTCACTTCCTCTTCGATGTCTTCCGCCTTTGGGATGCTACTGTCCACCAAAATCGGTTTTCCAACGATCCTCGTTATCTCGCCGCGAGCGTCGAAGTCGATGATCAAGTTGCCGAGATACTTCGTGTACGCGTAAGCTTGTACGACGTAAACCTTCCTACCGCTTGGTTGTACGACCACGGTTGGATAGAGACCTTCGGGTTCTTCGGCGTCGGGCGGTGAGTCGCTGTAGAGGAATGTATTGGTATGACCGCCTATCACCAAGTCGACCTCCTCGACCTCGCGGCCGATCTTTTTGTCCACCTCGAAACCCGAGTGGCCCAACGCTATGATTATGTCGCAGCCCTCGGATTTAAGTTTTTTAGCTTCCTTCTGCACGGCCTCGACTTCGTCGATGAATTTAACGTTGCCGGTAAGCGATAGATATTTTGTTTCGGGTGTAAGGTAACCGATCACGCCGATTTTACGATTTTTCGCCATGAGAATCGTCGACTTTTTCAACTGTTTTGTATTTTCTAAATTTGGCTCTTCGGATAAGTCCAGATTCGCCGTAACAACGGGAAATGTGGCGTTGTTTAAGAAAGGTATCAGACCCTTTACACCGTCGTCGAACTCATGATTACCTAAACTCTGTTGAAGAAATAATTCATTATACACGTTTATAATTGTTACTCTTTTTTCTAATTTATATTACAATTTTCAGTATTATTGTTTTTTTTTTTTTTTTTTTTTTTTTTTTTTTAACAATAACTTTAAAATTAATTAGGATTAACTATATATGTATAAGTGAGAAAATACCGTAAAATATATATATATATATTTTTTTTTTTCAACTTAATTGTCGAGTTTATATATAATTTTCATAATAAAATATTCAAATATTATTTTTAAATGATTTATTATTCTAATTATACAGAAACTAATTTCAAAAACCTTGAATGGCTCACAGCGCTAATAATAACGTAATGAAAACATTTTTTGTACGTATCCTCATATTTTTAACGCGACTATCATTATTCAAAAGCGTCAAAAGAATCGATTTCTCTTCTTCCTCTCTTTGTTTCATTAGCTTTCGATGTTAAAATTGATGGATACGTGTATAAAAAAAAGGTTTTACGAGAAGCCAACTGAGAGCTAAATTCGAGCTAACAACTCGCATGACATCTTTCCGACACGTGTTCATCAATTTTATTTATAAGCGTATGTGTATACGTACCACAACGTCCGGCCTCAGGATATTGAGAAACTTGGTGACAATTTTCCATTTGTAATAGGTGAAGAGTTTTGTGCCCTGATAAGTGTCCCCGGCATTAAGGAAGAAAATCGGTAAATCTTCTTTGCTCGAGTTACTTCTAGCTTGTCTTATGAGTGTGGCGATGCGCGCGAAACCCCCGTAACATTTGCCGCTCATTGACTCCTCCTTGCTGCATAATCCAGATAATTTCGACGTCTCCTCGAATCTGTATATATATATATATATATATATATATTTTTTTTTTATTGTTTTTTGTTTAAGTTAATTGATTTATTGAAAATTTTCTTTTAATCGCGTAGTACAATAATATGTAATGTAATGACTGTCATTTTTCTTTTATTCTTTTAAAAAAATTTTTTCGTAATGCTAATTGTGTAAATAATTACCACATGTTGAAGTATTATTCATGAAATTTTTAAAGATTTTTATTGCACTTTAATAAAGTATCTCAGTGAAAAATTGCGTGAGTTAATTTTACATTAATATACACGTCGCGCTTATTATATATTTTTTCAGTTTCTTTTTGAATATTTTTTATAAAATTATAACGCGAATAAACGAAGATAAAGCTTTTTTTATGTTTTTAATTGCGTCGAGTTTCAAAAATAATTCTCACAATTCATATTAATAATGTCAAGCTTTTGTTTTTTTTTTTTTTTCTTTTTTATTTTCATAATTTTCATTGTTTGAAAATGACACACGAAAGAATACTCAAGTATACACCAATATTAATAAAAATGTAATCAACAACTAGATTTTGTACGGTGCATTATTTTTTGTTTTTTTTTTTTTAAGTTAAATATTTCCTTTTATTTTTCACAACTTAAAGCAACGAAAAATGTGTAATTCAAAAATTATCGGTAAAAAAATTTAGCGTTAAATTTAATCGATCGTAATTCGACACATAATTATCGCGAATGTATTTTAAAAATATAATTGAAGACGAAGATAGCTTGAAAAAAAAACTAATGATTTACTTATCACAAAATTCTTTGTTACTTTGAGACGTAATAATTTCAATAGTAATAATTTCAAATTTTGTTAACATGATAATGCGATAAATATATGCTGCTTGAAATAAAGTGTATTTAAATAAAATAAGTAGATCGACGGCATCTTAAATGAAATTTTTTTAAATAAAACAACAATAATAAATAATACGCGACGGCTTCATTTTTTATATTCATGTCATTAGTTTTGAATAATACCGGAAAAAAATTTTTTATTTTTATTATATATTTTTATAAATAATTATTATGTATTATTATACCATATCAAAATACAATCAGAATAGGAAAAATATAGAACGATACACATAGGCATATGACAAATTCACGTACAAACATAGTGCTACACGCGTTACACACACTATCTCTCTCTCTCTCTCTTTACCCATAGTAAAGCAGAGTGGAGAGGAAAGCGCTACCTACTCACATATATAAGCGTGCGCCCACGCACACTAGCAGACACACGTATACATTCTATAGAAAACATTAATTCGCTCCCAAGCGATTAGATGTCTCGCATCAAAAAGGTTAAAACACTTTTACGACGAGCTTCGTTCCGTATTAACAACGTTATCAAAGTATCAATCGCGACGTGTCTGTAAATTAAAATTAAGCCCTAGAGTTTATACCCGCACGTACATATACGATTATTACCTCGAGTGCATGTCGTTGGTGTGAACAATGCGCAACGACAGCTTGCCGTTGTCCGCTGGTGCTGCATCAATTGTAATATCCGATATCATCAACAGCACTATGAAAATCGTTAGTCCGTATAACTTTTCACTATCCATTTTGCTCGCGACGATAAAACGTCGAAATTAATAAAGGAAAAATAATAAAATGAATAACGAACGAAGTTAAATGAAATAACGAACGTTGAAGAATTTAAAAAGTAAGAAATAAAAAAAAAAATTAAATCGGCAACGATCGTGTACGATTATATGCGAATCCGGGTCGGTTGCAACGCGCGCAGTAATCGGCGAGCGCACGTGCGCTTTTCCCGATGAGCCGTACACGACTGATCCTTTGCTCGGGCGCGAACAACACGCCGCTAGTATATTCGCCGGCGCGCTAGCTTTGGCGCGCGCTTCGCCATTTCTCTTTCGAATAAATGACCGAAACGTTCGAGGCACGCGATTCGAATCGAGAACAGAGCCGTCGATGGTATATTTGCGAATTTTAGTTTTTTTTGTTTTGTTTTTTTTTTTCTTATCTTTTTCCTCTTTTCATTTCAATGCGTTCTCTCGTTTTCTCTTCGAGTCAACACATCGTTTCTTTTCTTTATTTTTTCATTTTTTTTTTTTTTTGGTTGAATTACCTTTAGCTTTGCGCAACGCGACGCGAGCTTTGCATTGCGCGCAAATCGAGTCGCTCTTTTTCTATTTTTTCTTTCTTTTTTTTTTTTTTTTTTTTTCTAAATATCGTTGCACACACGCGATCAGCTTGAAAGATAATTATCACGTTTGAAGCCGAACGAGTATGGGATATTGCTTTATCTGGGCGCACGTGATCGTGATACTAAACAAGAATTGTAAACGAGATTGACGAAGTTTTTTTATTTTTTTAAGATAAGGAGTCTAATTTTTCGAGTTTGCTATATTTACCTTAAATTAACCAATTTATAGGCCTTTCATCTACAAGTTTAAGAGACAGTCAGTCAAGAGACAATAAAACAGCTAAAATTGTTTTATAACGAATTAAGATTGTGGTTTGTGCTTATACGTAAAAGAACATAACCCATTTATAAAAGTTAATATAGTTTCGCAATAAAGTATAAAAATGTTTAAATAAAAATCAAGATGAGAATTTAGCATCGTATGTACATTTAGTAACAAAATAAAAGATATAGTTAAACACTTGAATTAAAGATGATTCAAACGGTATATTTATGACTAGCGTTTTTTTAAACGTTCCGCAAACTGTCCGCAAAAAGTTTGATCGAATACAGGTATACACTTTTAATTAGTTTGCCAAAGGAGTTCACTTCTTTTAATTTTTTTTTTTTTTTTTTTTTTTTTTTGTTTTTTGCGAACGTACAACTTTCTCTTTATCCTTAACAGCTTTGATTACTCAACTCTTATTTTATGTATTTAATTAAACGTCCCGCTCGATATAAATATGTTGGAAAGTTATAAATAACTTTTAAATTTCTAATGCGCAGACATGATAATTTAATCTGCGCGATGAATTATTAATATTTGAATTTTTAATAATAATTAATGTTTCGTAAAAGAATGTTGATATTAAAAATATAAAACTTATTGATTTATACAATTATCATCGAGTCAACATTTTTACGTTATACAAGTTCGTCACGTTATACTTATTAAACGCCACTATGATTTATATTGTCTTGGTTTATTAATTAAAAAAATTAAAAAAAAAAAATATATCGATCAAATTTTCGAATTAGTCTCGATGCCGATAATAATATAAGCTCATAATAATGTCGTGTCAATCGGTTGAAATTTTTTTTTTTTTTTTTTTACTAAATAAATTATCTACTGACAAAAAAAAAAAAAAATAAAACTCCACTAAATACTCGTTGAGCAAATCAATGCGCTTTATCGGTTTTCAAATCAATCGATATATTTCTTAATAAAATGCAATTATCATCGTTAATTAGAAAATTTATAAATATAAAACAGATGTTTCTTATGAAATTATTGCATTGTATTGTCAAGTGAAAACGTTGATATTTCTTCGATCAATTTATAGTTATCGAGACATTGATTTAATTTTTATTTCCTTTCCGTTAAAGCGACTGTATGCTTCGTTTTTTTTTTCCAACACCGCTAATCGTCCTTTAAATAATTTTGTTTTATAGTTTCAAGACCTTGTAAAGATGTGAAAAGTTTCGATTCGTGACTCGTTTCGATGGACGGATAAGTAAATCAATAAAAATCAGTTGTTTCTATTATAATAAATTGTTTATTTTATTCCATCGTAAATCGAATTGAAAAAATCATGTTTATTGCAAATGAATAATAAATTATTGAATGCTTGATGAGCTTAAAAATTTATTGGTAAGTTGCAACGCGACTACATTTTTTATCGGTTTTTACTCGAGAAAAAATTTTTTTTCATTCCTTATAAGCACACACGAGGTAATTCCAGGTAATTGCATTATAATAAATTATTGCAAAATAAAAAAATCTTCAAAGGCGTTAATATAGTCAAATTTAAAATTTATCGTTGAAAAAAAATCACAGCGCATAATTATATTTTAACCTTTCAAGAAATGATAATTAAGTTCAATCGTCATTATAGAAAAGAAATATGTAATTAAACATAATTATTACTCTCTCATTATTTTTTACAATCCAAAATAAAACACGTAAATTAATTCAGCAAAATATATGTCGCCAACAGCTGTATTCATTATTCGCATAAAGAATAAGTTATTAAAACAACAACACGAGTGTATTTATGAAAACCTTTACATCTCCATTACTCACAATTGTGCATTGTCTCTCATTATCGTAGAAATTTTTACTCACAATTACTTTTACGTTATTAAAGATTGCACGCAATTGGCGTTGTCCAATGCCAATGAATATAAAAAATTTATGTTCACTCGCACAAGCGTGAATGAAAAATGAGATACCTTTGATTTAGTAATATATACGTTTGGCTATTAAAATTTAAAAGAAAAACAGATAAGCGAAAAAATGTTTTTAGTTTGACACCGTAAATTTCGATATTGTTCATATATTGATTATTACGATTTTTCTTATCAAACTGTACTAGTAAATAAATTCGTATAAAAAAAAAAAAAAAAAAAATCTGCAATCTATTAAAGGGGATGGAACATTTTGAAAAATTTTATTTTCACACAATTGCACGTGGAAAATCGTATCTCCATTTTTTACGATTTCAACACCCAAGTGTCCTAACATTTTTGAATCATTTTTTTATAGACAATTGAGTGTACATGTATTATATATACACATGTGTTTTTATGTAATACATTAAAATAGAGATATAATTTTCCACGTGTAATTGTATTTTATTGCTTCTTAATCTTACATACAGACATGAAATTAATAAATATTTAAAAGTTTGCTAAAAATGTTCATATTTTTGATTATTTTTTAATATTGAATGAAATTTAAATATAGAATAATTTATAAAAGATAAAAAAAAGTGCACTAATAAAATAAATAATTTCTTTATAATAATTAATAATTTTATAAATGAATCAAATATATACAATAATGATATGGTTTCTAATCTTCAAAAAATAAATGATCATATTTATATGACATTGTCATAAAAAAATCAGAACAGAATAATCCTAAACAGATGTGCTCTAGATAATCTTTTTGTTTTACTTAAAAAATAAATATTTAATGCGTTGGAAAATTAAAATTAACTGCTTAAACATCGTAAAAATTATATTTAAATTTATTATGATTTTCAAATTTATCGTAGCAAATTTTAGAATTATAAATAGTAAAAATTAATTCAAGATTCAGTAATATTTGTAAACACACTAGAGCAAATTGTACTATTTTTTCTTTTTTTTTTTTTTTTTTTTTTTTTTTTTGTAAATTCTGCTGTTTGAAAAGTATGTCCTCGCTGCGCTATTGAAAAATAGTAAAAAAATTGTTAAAGAATTTCTCTCAGTGTAAATTCGACTCTTTGTCGTTGCATATAATCTTCTGATGATCCTTTGATTTCTCCATTATACTATTACAATAAATAAAAAAAAATTTTCGGTTGAAAAAAAAGTTGTACTTTTGCGCAGAATTTAATGTATTTTATTATTTTTAAATTCTGTTCCAGTCAATGTTTTAAAAAAATTAATTCTAAACGAAAATAAATCAATCGAACGTTGAGAAAAATTATATATTAAGATAGTTATTTTTACGTCCTTGATATTTCAATTTTAATTGCGTTTATCGTTTCAATGATTGCTCAATGTTTTAACCCGAAATTAATTTTACATCATAATACATGTACCGAATCAAAAATATTTTATACATTGGCCAGATGTTAAAACTTTAATTAATATTTGAAAAAGAATTAACTCTATTTTAGGTATTTGACGTTTGATTACACGTTTCATCTTTATTACATCAAAAAGAGATATTTATTCATTCTAAACGTTTTGTTAAAAAATTTTTTTGAATAATTTATTCTATTTTCATTTTTCAAATTTTTGTTTCTGAAAATTAGTGCGCCGTTCTATATTACAATGACTAAAAGAATGCCTTTTATATATGATTTTTTTAAACCATGTAAATGCTGAATAAAATTGCACGATTTAACGCAGAAAAATTCGTCATCCCATAACGACTGATTTGACGCTGCTTCAACGACGAAATAAAACGACAGCAAATCTTCGCTCGAAGAGAGTTATTAGCCTGACGAATTTGCTTATAAGCCAATTTAGGGGAATCACTGATTTGTCTGCCTCGGTATCTTTTTTATTGCAGCGTCTCAAATATCTTCCATAGTCTTTTTGAATGTCTACCGTTTTAAAAGTTTCTTAAATGATATTACATGACTTTGTTTATAAAATTTGATTCAAATGGTATTAAAAAACAAATATTCCACGAATTGAAAAAAAAAACAATACAAATAATTTGCAAACAATCGCAGCAGTCGATCATATACAATGTAAATAATAACCGAGCATATACATTCTTGAATTAAACGATTGTTAAAGCGTTTATATAATGGGCAATTACCTTGAATATCACATATATCGTTGGTATGCAGAAGTAGTATACGCTGTCAACTGGTCGTTACATGCTGGATTTACGTCGACGGCATTGAATTATTAAACTATCATTGATAACGAAATTTTTAACCCAAAAAAATATTCGCACCGCAAATTTTCAAATCTATTTTCATCCTTTGAATAATTCAACCAAGAGTTATATTTATTTAACACGTAGCAATAGAACGGAAAACTTAAGATTCTTTTACTTCTTCGATGCGTTTCAAAGCGAGCATTTTTTATTAAGATGCTGAAAATATATTTTTCTTCAAATCGATGTCTGACGGTATTTCATAATCACGTGATTTGTTGCGTCTAATAAAACAAACTTATGTTGTAACTCTAAAACTTTTAATAGAGATAATAATATTATAAAGTTTTTTCATAAATTTATTAATTACGTTATTAAATGTAACATTGATGTTAACGAACATAACTTATTCAACTGTGTCCAACAGCAACAGTTGTATTTTTGTTAAAAAAAAAAGAAAAAAATTATTTTTTTTTAAATGTTTACACCCACGTTGAATTGTACTATTTATACGGCTAATAACGAATTTAATTATTTTTATTGATCAAAGCACGCAACTCCATTATACCAATAATTGAAACATTTCAATAACGGTTTCACACGAGTTGGCTAATAAAACTTCATTAAATAATGAAGGAATCGACTTAAAGCGGCCAAACGTCTCGGCGTTAAAGTAGATTGTTTAAACAACTTTCTTACTTAAAAGCGTCGCTCGACAATGGCCTGTATTGTACTTAGAAAATAAAACACAAACAATTGTTTTTTTTTTTTTTTTTTTTTTTTTTTTTTCAACGTTAATAAAACGCTCGCTCATCGCCGCAGCGTTTAAACGTCGGAAAATTGCACGCGACCGATCGATCATTTTATCCAAAAGCTTCGAGAGTACGTAAAAAGACGCGCTATATTATTAGCTTTATTTCAATTTATCCATTTACGCGTGTCTATTATCGGCCTTACGATTTGCTTGCAGCTTATGAAAAGAGAAATCGAGACCATTAGATAAGCGTATAAGATGACAAGCAAAGGTCCTAAAAGTAAAAGAAGAATATGCGTAAGGTCTTGAAAAACAAAAAATCGCGTTGGGTAAATTTCCGAACGATGCGGTAACTGTATTTTGATCGATGCTGTTAAAGATGATTTTAATTCGATACCGATCAAACGCTGTTTCATAAAATGTTTACCATTCGTTAAAATATTTACATAACGCGCAATTAAAATTTTCATTTAAAAATCAACCGAATTTAAGAAAATTTAATATTCTATATGTCGAAGTATGTGCTATTGTTTTGAAAAAATCAAACGTCTAATTTTGTTCTTGATTTAAACAAGTTTTTCATACTGCTAACGATAGATTTCAACTTTATAAGATTGATTGCGACTTTTTGCATATTTTTGCGTATATTAATTGTTACGATAGAATAAAAGTGTACGCGCGAAAAATCAAGACCATGAGGAAGATGAGCGGACAGATAGTGATAACATAAGTGTTAAGTATAGTATGTTCAAAGTTGATAACAGCAGGCGCGCGCATCGGCCGAGCTCTACAGCGTGGAGTCGTAACGACGGCTCTGTGGCTCCTTGCCCCCCCCCCCCCCCCAGTTAGAGTTGAGGTCGTCGTTCCGAGGCTGTTTCGATCCCAAAGGAGCTTACTCTATTATAGAATTTGTGTTTTCGTGCGTTTGCGACGTTTGGGGATTAGCACTGTAAGTGTATAGCTCTATATTATTGTCTCTCTTTAATCGCGATTCCTCGGCGGAGATTGGCGGAAAATAGAATAGACAAATTAGACATAAGTGGGGGCTCGCGGCATAGTAATATATAAAATATCTACCGATTTCGGCACGGAAGTTAGCTGCCCTATGTCTCTAGCGCGAACAACTACTCGACTTGCAATCACTCAAAGATTGTTTAATAAATCAACATTTGTTTTACCCAATAGCAGTGTTTATTGATAAAATTCTAAAGAACCTCGCATTATCTACAACATTAATAACGTACGATTGAAAAAAAAACAAAAAAAAAAAACAATAATTTCAATAATGTTTTGGAAATGGATATTTTTGTTGTGCTTGGCGTATTACGGATGCGAAGGATTTACCACTCAGCGGTTGATCGATCCAGGGCAAGAGAAATTTTTCGAATTATCGATTCTTCATATTAACGATTTTCACGCAAGGTGAGTCACACGATTTTAATAAATCCGTTACAACATTTTCATAAACTTTAACAAAATAAAACAAAAATATTGTTAACATCCAATTATTTGAATATTCGTCTTCAATTCAAACGAATAGTGTAGAGTATGTGTAACTAAATACAACCTTTTTAATAAAAAGAAAATTATGGTAAGTATTGGTTTATCGTTTAACGGGTTACCCCCCACTTGCGACTTTGAAAAAATCGATTTTTTGTTGATTGCATTTTTTTGAAGTATAAGTATCTGAGAATATGACCTGGAAATTTCAAGTCGATCCGAACAAAATTGACTGAGATATGAGCATTGGAAGAGAAGAATCCGTTGTGTAAACAACCGGCAATTAAAACTTTAAACGCGTTTTTCTCGAAATGGCATTTCTGAAGTCGGAGACCAAGATTACTCAAACACTAATAAACCGATCTTCTTGAAATTTTGCAGGCTTATTTAATACATAAAAATGTAGTCTTTAATCGTTCGATTTTTCGTTAAAATCGAACTATTAACTTTGACTGTCCGCCATTTTGTGAAAAATGAATATTTTTTTAAATCCTTTGATTAAAGACTAGTTTATACTTATATTTAACTAAATCTATCCACATTTTTTGTTTCAAATGATCCACTTCGCTGCAATGTTGGTCACCGCAAACCGTATAAATAAAAACACTATTTCATTGGCGGCCATTTGCCACTTAACAATGTAATATTTTGCAATAAAAAAATTATTGAAAGTTCTTCAAGATGTATTCTTTAAGATGATATAATAATCGTGTAAAAAAGTTTTGTAGTTTTCTTTAAAAAAATTCATGAAAAAGGCCTTTTTTGTTGAGCTACAACTCGGGGTAACCCCTTAAACATATTTTTTTGTGCTCTCTTCATGTATTATCAATTTATCGAATATTAGTATGGCACCTGTGAGTAATTTATCAAAAAGAATATTTAAAATCAGCATTTTTGACTCTCGAAAGTTGTGAAATCAAATAATATTGCTAAGTATTTTCTTTTTTATCAACACATTTTTTTTTTAACGATAGCTGATCATCAATGTTGTTGTATATAATATGCTAACAAATATCTACATGTAAATACAACAATCTTTTAAATACCAAAAAAATTATCGTTTTCGTTGTTATTAAAAAATATGAAAAAATATAATTAATAATTAATTTTCATAAACATACTTTCAAATTTTCTTTCATTTAAAATATTTTAGACTAAGGAAAGCAATAAAATATAATAATATCACTAAATATAATCTTTCTTTTTATTAATGTATTTTTTTACCGCTACCTGGTCATAATTTACTTATCGGATAATTAAAAAGTCATCAAACAAATTTCTACGCACGAAAGTTGTGAAATCTATTTAATGTTGTTAAGTATTTCAATATTTGTGTCGAACACATTTATTTTGTAATTTTAGTTAATACTAAAAAAAATTATTTTAAATTTTTTACAATTTTCTTTTGAAATGTTACTTTGAATTGAAATATCAAAGTATAGAAAATATCAATGATGCGAAATGATTCTTTTTACTCTTACATTTATTTAGTTTTTATTTTAATTCAATTCAATAATTTACATATAATTTCATATTGTTTTCGTACGATAGTAGGAAGTAGCTTCGAATGAAACCACTGAAATCAAATAATTCTTTTAACTATTATATATTTTTGTATATCTTTTATGCTATATTCTTTTACAACTTATATATTTCATAAAAAGTTACTTGTGACATGTAATTATTATAAAACCATACTTGCCGGACACACTTGTAGAGTATATGGTGATGCTCGCAGTAATTTATGTGATCAACATATATTTTTAGATACTGTAATAGTTTGTCTATGTTTAAACTTAAACAAGTAGATGGTAATGCTCGTGGTAATTTATATAATCAAGATATATTTTTAGATACTGAAATAGTTTTTTTATGTTATAACTGAAACATGATTAGGTACGAATTACGAATAATAAGATTCCAAACTTTCAGCTATACTTTCTATGTATACAAGTACATTTACAATATACAAAAATTACATAGCATACGCTAATTTTTTCCTTAATAAATATTAAAGAAAAAATAAAAAATTATCATGATTTCATATCTTGTTGTATATTTGTATGATTTTAAATATATATATATATATATATATATATATATATATATATATATATATATATATATATATATATATATGTAATAAAAAATTATTAAAGTTTGTCAATAACAATTATTTAACATTTGATAATTTTTCATTTGAAGAATAAAACACTTCATAATTTAAATAGAAATAGAAAAATATAATTATTAAATCAAATGTTCATTTATTTTTTATATTCTATATATTTTATTATTTATATCTCCACCATTATACTCTACAAGTGCCCGGCATGTATGGTTTTAATTACATGTCACAAGTAACTTTTTATGAAATATATAAGTTGTAAAAGAATATAGCATAAAAGATATAATAGAAAAATATAGTTAAAAGAATTATTTGATTTCAGTGGTTTCATTCGAAGCAACTTCCTACTATCGTACGAAAACAATATGAAATTATATGTAAATTATTGAATTGAATTAAAATAAAAACTAAATAAATGTAAGAGTAAAAAGAATCATTTCACATGATTGATATTTTGTATACTTTGATATTTCAATTCAAAGTAACATTTCAAAAGAAAATTGTAAAAAATATAAAATAATTTTTTTTAGTATTAACTAAAATTATAAAATAAATGTGTTCGACACAAATATTGAAATACTTAACAACATTAAATAGATTTCACAACTTTCGTGCGTAGAAATTTGTTTGATGACTTTTTAATTATCCGATAAGTAAATTATGACCAGGTAGCGGTAAAAAAATACATTAATAAAAAGAAAGATTATATTTAGCGATATTATTATATTTTATTGCTTTCTTTGGTCTAAAATATTTTAAAATTAAAGAAAATTTGAAAGTATGTTTATGAAAATTAATTATTAATTATATTTTTTCATATTTTTTAATAACAACGAAAACGATAATTTTTTTGGTATTTAAAAGATTCTTGTATTTACATGTAGATATTTATTAGCATATTATATACAACAACATTGATGATCAGCTATCGTTAAAAAAAAAATGTGTTGATAAAAAAGAAAATACTTAGCAATATTATTTGATTTCACAACTTTCGAGAGTCAAAAATGCTGATTTTAAATATTCTTTTTGATAAATTACTCACAGGTGCCATACTAATATTCGATAAATTGATAATACATGAAGAGAGCACAGAAAAAAAAGTTTAAACGATAAACCAATACTTACCATAATTTTCTTTTTATTAAAAAGGTTGTATTTAGATTTCATAAATTGGGTAGAATATATATCAAATTATAAAATATTATATTAGATTTATTATGAAAGTAATCTGTGAAGAATGATCGCACTATATGATGCATTTGTTGTATAGATAAAAGAAAATGAAATTCTAAAAAGTTGTGAAATTTTGTAGAATGTTATAAAATTAACGTTTGTGATAAGGAAAGAATGTAAATATTTCGAGAAACTTTTGGCCATTGTTTTTTTTTTATAATTTTATCATTTTTATATTTTACAAAATGTTTGTGTAAAAACTTTATAAAAATAAGTTAAATTTTAAGAAATATAATTTTGATATAAATTTTATTATGAAAATAAGTTGAATTTAAAGTAATAGGTAATAATCATGTACAAATTGTTTTGTAATTTCATGTACAAAATAACATTATAATAATTTATAATAAAAATATTGATAAAATTGAATTTATATTTGTGTTGTTAATTGAAAGATTTAATTTATATTTGTGTTGTTGATAAAAAAATTTAATTTATATTTGTGTTGATACAAATTTATAAATATAAAAGAAATATAATTTTTATGAATTAAATACATGCAAATACTTGCAATATATTTTATATTACAAATTTGTTTTCAAATTGTATTATATAATAAAATCAATTAATTATTTAATATAATACATAAATTATTTAATCAAAAAAAAATAAACTGTTTTGATCATATTGTTTTACAAATTTGAGTAAAAATAAAAATTTAATTTAAAAAATAATTTTAATTTATTGGTATTTAAAAATAAAATAATGATATTCTAATGAAATAAACATTAATTTACTTTTAGCAAAAACATAGAGAATTGGAAATGAATAGACACAAAATTGTAAATTTAGCGGCAAATAAGAAACAAGTGATTAAATATTTAATAAAATATATTTTTATGGCCAATTTTTTACATTAATTATTTATCATCACAACGAATCTTCATATAACATTAATAAGTTTGAATTTGTAGGAGTCAAATCGATCCATGTTTCAGTTTCCATGAAATTTATCAAAATATCTAATTTGTATATCTGACTATTTTTTTTTTTATTTTTATTTTTGAGTACAAAAGTTTGTTTAACTATATCCAATGTAAATTCTAAAAAATATATTTATAAATAATGAAAAGAAATTAATTATTGAATTTTAGAAAAATTATTTCTTACCATTACTCATTTTAAGTTTTAAATCTTTTTGATTAATTAAATAATCACACTTTTGTTAAACAAATAATTAATTGTATTTGATAAATTCTGAAACACCTCCAATCCAGAAAAGGCTGAAAAAAGTACAATAATAAATGTTCGTATACCATGCCATAGATAGAGATCATACAGTGCAAAAGTAAATGAAACAATATTTTGAAACTTTGAACTATTATGTATGATCATGAGCAAAAAATAGGTAGCAGAGAATAAAAAAAAAATATAAAATAATATTTAATATAAAACAAAAAAAAAAAAAAAAAAAAATATATATATATATATATATATATATATATATATATATATTAAAATATAAACTCATGTATAGATTCGAGGAAATCAATAACATATCCGGCATCTGCCACAAAGGCGAAGAATGTATCGGCGGTGTAGCCAGACTGGTAACATTGACCCGCGAACTAATGAAAAATCAACCTAACGCTATATTGCTTAATGCAGGTGACCATTATCAAGGGACGTTATGGTACAATATACATCGATGGAGAGCGATAGCTTATTTTATGAACAAACTTCCCCATGACGCAATGGTTAGCATAGCCATATGACTATTCATCTATTTGATGAATATTCGTAATTGGTGGAAGATTTATTAGCTTCGATTAACGTTGCGTTTTTTAATTAGGCTTTTTTAATAATAATTTATTTTGATAAAACTATTTATTTTTTTTTTTTTTTTACTATTACGAAATAAAATTCAAGCACATTGACGAATATCATTTACTAAATTTTATCTCGTTTTATGATAATATATAAAATAAGGGCTTTACTATCTGATTTGAATGTATGTTAGATATTACAAATAGCATTTGTACGCAAATTTGCAATTTTAAAAATTAAATTCATTTCAACAGTCGCATTAATTTATCAGTTCCTCGTTTTTGTTTTTGTTTTTTTTTTTTTTTTTTTTTTTTTTCTTTCTTCCTTTCATCGTCTAATTTATCTATACAATTTTATTGCAAATTTTTACATGTTTATGAAATCACATCGGTCGAAATAAAAATACACGTTTGTAATATAGTATACATCTAAAAATATATCAATAATCATAATTATCGAAGTATGCTCAATGTAACCAATTTATTTATTTTTAAATTGAAATTTGCTTAAGAATATTTTTAACACGATGAAATAATATTTAAAGTTTGTAAATATGTTTTGCACACGAGTCATTTGAGAAACGCGTTTGCAGACGATAGGAAACCATGATTTCGACGACGGTGTGAGTGGACTGGTACCTTTTCTTAAAACTTCAATAGCACCCATCGTTGTGGCGAATATGGACGTTAGTAAGGAACCATCGATGCAAGTAAGCTTTCACAAATAACCGTCCGATTGCATACATTTATGAAATGATGTAATTATATAAAATATAAGCTAACTTGATGAAATAGGTGAATCTATCTTAAAACATTCTATTTATTGTGATAAAAAACTACCAATTTTAATCTAGATGAAAATTTTATATAAAAATTTCAAGATTACTGTTACATTATTGTGATTACTTTATTAGAGAATTTAAAAAATTAAATATGTATATGTACACATGTATATTTATTGATATTATTGCAAAACAAATTTTTTTTAGGGATTGTATAAAAATAGTACTATTATTACGAGAAATAATCAAACGATCGGCGTAATTGGCGTAATTTCAAATACAACTCACGTAAGTAAACTTTACGATTACGTAAAAAAAATTTTTTTTAAATCTATAATCGTGTTGAGGAAAGAAATAAATAAATAAATACATATTTTCGTCGTAGGCTATATCAAATACTGGAAATGTCATATTTTTGGACGAAATTGAGTCGGTCAACGAAGAGGCTCGAAAATTAAAAGCCAATGATGTGAATATTATAATTGTACTAAGTCATTGTGGACTCGTTATCGACAAAGTTATGGCAGCTAATTGTCCCGAAGTTGATGTCATCGTTGGAGGACATTCCCACACTTTTCACTATACTGGTAAAAAAAAAAAATTAAATAAATAAACATTATTTATTTAAAAATATTAACAACTAATTTTGAATTATTAAAAAAAAATTGTAAATATGTGACCTTCGTTTATGCTAATTATACCTGAGATGTAAATTTTCTTATACGTCCTACGCACATAAAATATACGATATAAAAAGACTTCAACAAGTTTTTCGTAATTTTTATAATTCATTTAAGTAGATTTTTAAATTAAGTTTCTCCATGAATTGCAGGAAAACCTCCGTTTATTGACAAACCCGTAGATAAGTATCCCATAGTAGTCAAACAAGATAAAACAAATAGAACTGTTCTGGTTGTGCAAGCTTCTGCCTATACTAGGTAAATCTATACGAAAAGAAAATTTTTTAAATTAATATAAATTATTATAAATTAATTAATTAATCTTATAAATTAAATACATACAAATAAACGTGAAATATTAATCGAGACGGTTATTTGTCTACTTAATAATTTGATTATAAATGATGATTGATAATATAATTAATTAAGCATTAATAAATTTTATACAGGTATTTGGGAAATTTGAGCGTTTGGTTCGATCGTCGCGGCGAAGTCGTCAATTGGGAGGGAAATCCAATTTTATTAAATAGCTCTATCGTACAAGGTAAGCGATAAATATTTTATTAGATAAATTTATACACAATCGATCTTGATTTATTTTATTGGATCGAGTACTTTTAACAAAACATCGATGTTACATTATTATTATTATTATTATTATTATTATTATTATTATTATTATTATTATTATTATTAAAGCACGTGTTTCGAATTACATTTAATATCTTAATGATTCGAAAATCGAAAAAAAAAAAAAAAAAAAAAATCTCGAATTGCAATGTTTCAATAATGCAAATATTCGATAAATATTTTTTTTATTAAGAAATAAAATTTATATCGATCATCCGTAATCCGATCATTCGACTCTTATACACACAGATCCGGAGATAATGGAGGAATTGAAACCATGGGCGGAAGCCGTCGAGGCATTCAGCCGTAGTGTAGTGGGTGAAACGAAAAGCCTTTTGAACAGCTCGTGTCAAAGCAATGATTGCAACGCCGCAAATTTTATAACGGATGCGATGGTTCATGCTGTAAGTTATATATATATACTATATTCAATATTTTTAAACAATATTCATTGAATCGATTGATATAATATCTAATTAAAAACGGTGAATTTATTTTTACATACTCTCATTGTCGGTATTAAGATTACAAATAAAAAAATTTTAAAAAATATTAATTTTCGACATTAAAATTTTCGACATCATAATCAATATAGTATAAAGGTAAGGCTGAAAACCCAAAACATTGGACATACGCAGCAATCGCGTGTATGAACGCAGGAGGGATAAGAAACAGTATCGAACCCGGTTTTATTACTTACGGCGATGTCGTGACGATGCAACCCTTTCAAAATACATGGGACGTCATCGAGATTCAAGGCGAAGACCTACTCTCCGTAAGACACTTTTATTAATCGTTCGTTATTATTATTACTTTTTTTTTTTTAATATTGATACAAAGGTTAATTTTATCTCGTAATTGTTGATTATTTCACTTTGGTATTTTTAACGCTAACGAAGAAAGTATTTTAAATTAATCAACAAGTTGCGCCTTAATAAAGCTTAAAAATAAAAGCAATTATCGCTAAATCGCTCGACATTAATCCTTTGATATATAAACAATTGTTTATCATTCATAAATTTATGCAAAATACGAGCTCAAATCAATCGATGAAAATGTAAATAATAAATAATTTATTAACAATATGAAAATTTGAATAAAGATTGTCGAAGAATCGGTAGCTCGCAGCTACCAAGAGCATCGTTTCCTCGGGGCTAACTTCCTACACTGGTCCGGCCTTAAAATCGTTTACAATTTTTCCAACCCGGTTTTCTCCCGTGTCGTCGATTTAAAAGTCAGGTACGTTGATTTTATTGCGAGCCCCTGTGCACTTGATTTTCCCTTCGATCAAAGGCAATACGAAGCTATTGCTTTAATACCTATCATATTTATCAATTGTGTGATTGCTTGAAAATTTTCGTCAGTTATATGTATATACGCATATAAATTGTATTTTCGTTACATACATTTTTACAGGTGTCAAGCTTGCGAGAAGGAGGGGCTTTTTGAAAAATTGCGAATGAACGACTGGTATCGCATTGTCGTACCGTCTTTTATAGTGCAAGGCGGTGGCCGGATCTCGACGTTCGCGAAGAAACATCGTAATCGTGTACGCGGCTCCGAGGATGTAAAACTTCTCATTGAGTATATTCAAGATATAACTCCTTTCGATTATAAACTCGACGGAAGACTCATTATAAACGGTGAATGGAGCGGTGGAATTCTGATATAGTTTTTTATTTGTTTATAATTTTTTTTTTTTTTTTTTTGTATAACGCTTCCAGTATTGAAATTGCTCGAGAAGGTGTTAGAAATACTTCTTCCTACTCGACCGTTCGATATATTTTTTAATGGTGTATTTGAATTTTCTCTTCTACGATAAATGTATAAAAGTATGTATACACGAAGAAAAAAAAAAAATGAATGAATAGCGACTCCGTGTGTTTTGTCGTTATACCTTAGTTTGAATAAACTATTAATATATTAATTTGTTAAATAAATTTTTTCCAAAATATGCACGCACATCCTCGATTATAACGGCCCACTGTCACGGTATAATGTACAAAGACGACAGGAAAAGGAAAATTTTCATTTTTACCATTGGGGCAAAAGAGAAATACGAAGGGCCGATAAAAAAAGGGAAGGGAGCTTGAGTAAAGGCATAAGCGATTCCACGGTGGAGCAAGCGCATGTGCGCGCGTAAGGCGGCAATAAACCATGCGGGAGAAAGACACGCTTATTGTTCGAGCACACGCACGCAGGGATACAGTTCACGGCACGTATATACACACACACACACGTATATATATACACACACGTGTGTGTGTGTGTGTACAGACGCTCAAGAAAAGAAAGAGCAAGCCGCGTGCTCAAATATATATATATATACACACACACACTTATATACACAATGGGACGAAGAAGCAGAGAGAGAGAGAGAAAGAGAGGAGGGTGCGGACGTTCACGCGCGGGGCAGACATCCATATGGTCTCCAAATGCCGGCTGCATGGCACGCGCACACTCTTAAACGCTTGTACACATACACACACACACGAGCGGGAAGAGAAAGAGAGTCGGAAAGGACCAGAGGGGGCTTCCCATACATCGCACTCGCTCGGACGCAGTCGAGTTTTACTCTCGCCCCCAGCTGACGAAGAACCGAATACTCTGTACGTCGATAAAAACCCCTTTGCTTTTTATACGGTTAAGATTTACACCCGGGAGTTATTTCTTTTTCTAGATCTCTCTCTCTCTCTCTCTCTCTCTCTCTTTTTGTTTTTATAATCAGTTCGAGAGCAAGGAAAAGAATTTTTTTAATCATTTTTATCGATATTTTGTGCTGCTTTTTTATTTCTTTGTTGGTTTTTACGCGAGTGCGGATTTCAAAAGAACAATACGTTTTTTGCTCCAAGTTCGAAATAAGAGAATAACAAAAATATAGGCGTAAGTATAAGTGTGTACGTAACGACAGAACGTGTGATTATGTGCACGCGGCGATGTGATTGAATAAGTTTTATGGTTTAAATGCGGGTAGCAGCGTGATTGTGTTAAAGCTAATAGTAAATCACTATTTTATTTGTTGGATTATTTTGACGATAAAATATTACATAAAATTATTTTTCGGATTATTTTCTAATTATAATGATATTAAAAATTATAAATATTTATAGTTTCGCAAAAATTCGTTTAATTAAATAACATAGGCGCTATATAAAAAGAATAATTAAGTGTTTAATTTTCAAATTATTTTTATTTAAGTGTAAATTATTTTATAATATTTTAGAATAATTTTCATTTATTAAAAAACAAAATTTTTCATAAAGAATAATTCATTGATTATATTAAAATTTTTTTTAATTTATATCCGCATACTCTCGTTCTTTTTCCAAACAATCGCATCGTATATATAGGGAAGCCCAAAACTGATGAAACAATCGACATTAATCATCTCTTCCTTCCTTAGACAGATAAAAAAGAAAAAAAAAAAAAAAAGAAAGAAATAAAGAAAATGATTCCTGAGAGAGACGATTATTATGTGTGCGCGCCAACATCCGAACTGGCGACACCTCCCGCTTCGTCGGCAGCTGTGGCAACGGCATCGTTCGGTGATCAGCTGCTTTTACCGCCAAGTGCGAACAACAATAGACGGTTAACAGCGTCCGGCTCGCTAACGGCTTGGAGACGCTATCGTTCATTCGTCGAGGCGATGAAATCCCGAGGGCAAAGCTTCGATCAGAAATTCGTTATCGAGGCTATGTTTCGCGGTAACGATCTTGTTTATCGCACGCCAGGGGCCGAGTGCAGTTTACGATAATATAATTATTCAAATTTTTTTTGTTTTTTGTTTTTTCTTTTTTTTTTTTATCAAATGCACCATTCGAATTTTCTTTTTCCGCTGCTGCTAGTCAAATATAACGTTAATTTATTGTTTAAGCGGAAAATATCGAAATTCAACTGGTTTAACGAGATCTTTTCTTTGTTTTATCTTTTAAAATCTTTAAAAAGATATGATTTTTGCATTAATGCGCCAAATTTGAAAATACCAAATATAGGGTTAATTGTTGAAAAGGGACAATAATTGCATAGATTATTCATATGTGCATGAAAGCAATTTTTAATTTTTTTTTTTTTTTTTTAAGAAATATAAGATTTGTTCATTATTACTTTTACTTTATAAACGTATATAATTTCAAATTCAACAGTTTATGAAAGCATAAAAAATGAGTACCTTAACTTAGAAAAATGAGAGAGTATCAAAGAAATTTACCTAGTCTGTACAGAGAATAGACTTAAATGAGTATAAATTTAATTTTTTTTAGATTAAATCATTATTTGTATAATTTTAATGAACTAGAGATTATTCAAATGCATTTTGCTCAACCTGCCATATCATAGATAAGTAAAATAGATTTAAATAAAAATGATAGTTTGTATTTATCGCAATGATTAGTGCATTACTTTGTATTATTATTTATTCATAAAATTGTATTTACTAATAAACTTTATAAAGACACACAAGTATTATTTATTTATTGATGATTATAATATATTATCACGAATGTTAGTTTATATATACACGCATAAAAAGGGATATTTAAAAGAAGAAAACGGCGTATTTATATATGTTTCTCATAACTTATGTTTTTTATTATACAATTCCATCGCGCAAAGACCAATTTTTCATTTTTTAATAACAATACAAAGTTATGACGCGTTTGACCTTTTCTACGCTCAAGTTAATATATAACGTCCACAAAGTATACATTCATTCTTTTACTTCATTTTTTCTACGCATTAAATTCATACTTACTTTTCTACACTTATACAATAAAATACATATATCGATACTTTTTACGGATTTAATGAAAGTGACGCTGGCGCTATCTTTAAGTAAATCTCTTTTGTTAATTGCGCCCGCACAGAATAATACTTTTTTTTTTCATTCTTCTATCATTATTTAAAGATTCATACCAAGTTTGTTAAAGCCAAAAAAATCGATATGTTCATTACTTTTCTTCAATAAGTACGAAATCTAATTCTGCTTCATTGTTTCTTCTAAAAAAAGATAAAATTTTTTTGTACTATTAACGAAATTTTTACTGTTCTTTTTTTCTTGTTTTTTTTTTTTTCACATAAAATTTATTTGTGGACAAAAATTTCATTACAGTATATTGATAATTTACACATATATAATATATTAATATCTTCATATCAATAATAAAATTTTTGTCAGACTCAGAATTTTTCTGTTTTGTTACACTGTAGATAATATTACTATTATGTAAGACTATGCTATATCTACCAGCTATTGAATATTTATATTGTTCAATAATTCTCAATAAATGTATTATTTAAAAAATAGAATTTTTCAAATTGCATGATTAACGCTAATTTTGTTTAAATAAAAAGATTACTCTTTTTTTTTTGTTAGTTAAACAAGTAAATGTTGGCCCTTTTGTCAATTTTATTAAGTTAAACAAGTTAACCTCCGAGCCTGTTTTATACTTAGGTAAAAGTTTTGTTAATTTTACCAAAAGTTTGTTAATATAATAAATTGTTTACAAAAATTTTATTTAGCTAAATTAATTTAATATCTATTTTTTCAAATATTTTCTATGACTCATCCTATAGCAAAAATTTATACAGTATAAATAAAACAATAAAGTATAATTATAAATAAAAGTGTATGATCATATAAGGAAATAATGTATATCAAAAAAATTTGTAAACGTTTCTGATAAATTAAATGTTACATATTAACATTATTTCTGTGTCTAGATACTCAATAGACAAAATAAATCATTAAATTATAAAACTGAAATTCAATTACAATTCACTTATAAATCTGTTAAAATTGATCTTATCAGTAACATAAAAAAAGTTAAATATTGTCTCAACTGTTGAATTTGTCGTTAAAATCAATTACTTTTAAACGTGTAACAACGGATTTTCACAAAACTTAAATATTACACTATTGAAATTATAATTATCAGTTAATTTAGGTCAATATTAAACAACTTTTCGCAACATTAACAAAACTATATTTTTTTTTTCAAAAAAAAAGTCCAATTTGCCGTAAGACTTCTTTCGTAGGAGAAGTGAAACGGCCTCTATTCTAATGGCTGAGTCTCAAGACGGCAATATGTCGAGCTCGAGTACACTTTGAGCCGCAGTCGATTTATTATCATTTCCAGACCTAAAATTGACCGAATCATTCCGGAAGCCCCTATCTTCATTTCCTATTGCATTGACAGCAGCTGTATGACGAGGAAGAGTCGCGATTGGATTTGTTTCCCTTACTCTCTTTACCTTATCACCTCTGTCGATCTCTCGTGCAGATTCCGAACTCAGTCTCGGTTTATTTGTTGGGTTATTTATGCTTTGTGAATTTGTAGTTGTACTTTGTTTACTTTCATCGTAGTAATTTAGTACAGTTTGCATTGACACAGTATTTCTTCTCTCATCATATAAAGAGCGAGGATTCAGCGGTACCTCACGCGTAGAACCTCCAAAGCGTTCAATATTTTTGAAAGGTAGAAGATTATCCGGGGGTAAGGAAGGTGGACTGCCACGTCGATTATTGGAATGCTGATATGCTGCTGAAGCAGCTGTAGCTCCGACAACATTATAATCTGATGGTATATTTTCTGTTATACGCTTTTCAATTTTAATTTCCGTCACCTAATATAAGAAAAAAAAAAAAAAAAAAAAAAAAAAATTGATATATAATGAAATAACAATGTAAAATAAAAAAAATTAATGGTTATAAAATGAAATCAACTTAACAGTTTCTTAAAGAAATAAAACGTTAAAAATGTTCACACTAACCTGATTTTGCCGAATAAGTATATCCGGTGCAGCTTCGGGTAATGGTTCTTGTGACAGCGGTGGCCATGCACTATTATTTGCCATATCTCTTTCATAAACCAAAAATTTTCTACGTGATTTTTCAATATTATGAAGTCTTTTTCTCAGCTTTATAAACACAAGATATTCGATAACAAAATATTCTACAAACATAGACACAAAGAAGTTTGCCAATCCGTAAGCCAACAAAATAAATCTAAATCCGCGATCTTCTGGCAGTTTTAATTCAAACCAATCACGAAGCTGTTCAAATGGTTCAATAGATAGATAAGCCGAAAATGCACTAAGAAGTATGAAGGAACCTGTTTATAAAAATATAATTTATATTAAATGAATACTAAAAAAACATTATAATAATAAAATTTGGTTGCATTAAAAAAAAATTATTATTTTATTACCTAATAAACCATAATTTGTCCAAATGGCTTTGCGATAAGGATGACCTTTGGAAAAAACAACAGCAAGAATTATATATTGTATGGAACTGACGATAAATATAGTATAATTTTCCGGACAACCGACGTCATCCTTATTTTCAGTTGCATTGAACGGTGTAAACCCATGTATTTGCCGCAAATTCCATAAACTTAAGTACTGAAATACCCCCACAATTAAAATCTGAGCAAATAAACTTAATATTGGCGTGGCACTCATTAGACTAGTTAAGGGCGGTGTTTTATTCAATGGTCCTTCGTAAGCTTTTGTTTTACCAAAGAAAAAGGCAAATATGGAAATGATAAAAAGATCAATATAAAGGAATTCAATATCGGTCAGATTTGATTCAATACTATAGAGTAGCATAACTGAGATGAACTGGATTAGAGAATAACCCGCCATGTATTTGAATATACCAAAAGAAGTGACTAGAGCAGCTCTACCTTCACGTATAACTGTCAAAACGCATGAGATATTAGTCTCACGGCTAGTAAAAGGAGAAGCAACCGAAGACTCGGTATCTGATAAGGAAATACCTGTGTGCGCTGCTTTTAAAGCGCCACAATCATTCGCACCATCTCCAACCATTGCTAAAAATAATTATTTTATAATATAGATAAAAAAATAAAATAAGATTTTAAATAATTTTTAATAAATTTTAAAGACTCTTACCTACGCAATAACCAAGTGCTTGTAATTCCTGAACAAGTTGTTGCTTCTGATCAGGTGACATTCTAGCAAAAATAGTTCCACGAGTAGCTAATTTTGGTATTAATTCTGAATAGTACTGTTTTATTAAAGCCCAAGTTTTCCCCGTTAGAGCAAATACGTAATCATTTTTCTTTGCATTATTTCTACCCTTCCCATTATGTTGAACGCTAAAAATATTAAATAATTTTAATTTTTTTAATTTTTTTATTTTTGCAACAAGCAAAATATTTTAATTAAAACTTACTCGTCTGATAAATAATTGAGCACAGAATCTCCTCTATTATTACCTCCAAAAACACGACCGCTTTCAATAGTTTCCAAGCTAACAATACTATTGATATCAGTAATTTCGCTTAAATCTCCTTCAGGTCCTACAGCTGTTGGGGATGAATGACTCTGATTACTTAGAGTGTTGCTTCTTGTAAAATAAACTTGAGGCTTGGTCTGATTTTGCTGTGTAACTGCTGTTACTGCAATGACCGGTACTTCAGGTTTTACAATATCACAATCTCTCGCAACAGATAATGCGGTGAGCATGTTATCTCCTGTAACCATAACGACTTTGATAGCAGCATCGTTAAGGGCTGCAATAACAGGCATTGTTTCTGGTTTCAGCCGATTTTCCATAATTACAAAAGCCAAGAAATTAAGTTCAGTTTCAGCTACTTCACGAGTTATACGCTGAACTTTAGCATAAGGGAGACGTTTAAGAGATTTGTGAGCGAGGGCGATTACACGATAACCCTCTGATGTATATTCCTGTAAAACGCTGTTAAAGTCATCAGGTACTGTGGAAAAAATAGAAAAATTATTTAGAAACTTCTAATTTCGTAAAATTTTGTTTATATATTCAATAACATTTTTTTTAATTTATTCTTACCAGATTCTGGTCTTGATAAACTAAGAATCATTTCTGGACTACCTTTGCAATACAAGTCATAATGGTCTGCTCCGAGTGTTCTCGTAATTACACTCATACGTTGTAAACTTGAGGTAAATGGAAATTGTCTAACAATACCAATTTCTACGCCTTCTTCAGTTAAATGGTCATCATCAGTTGCTCCTAAATTTTCTGTAATATCGGAGCTGATATCATCATTGTTGTGCGATGGCGTTGGAATAGTAACAGCAGTCTTAATACTGGAGGAATTTGGTCTAACAATCGTTGGAAAGAGCATTGAAAATTTTGACGTATCAGAGACATTTGGTTCTTCTAAATTCCAACATGTAGATTCAAACATTTTTAAATCTAAGGGATCTCCTATTAACTGGCCCTCTATAATCGTAATTGAATGACATGTAACCATGCCTATAAGAACTTCATTTAAAGGCAAGGTAGTTATGTCTTTAACAGGTAATTGGAATTTCTTTGAGCTCACAGTAACCACTCCCCACATATCCAGTCCATCTTCAGTTAATGTACCAGTTTTATCAAAACAAACACAATCAATGGATCCAGAAACATTAATTGCTCGCGGACTTGTGCAATAAATTTTCTGCTTCTCTAAACGATTCTGAGCCACTAATTGAATAAATAATTAAATTAATTATAAAAATTTTAATAAAAAATCATGTTAAATACAAAAGTAACAAAATTTTTATTCGTACCTAGTCTACCAACGGTCATAGCTGCAGGCAGAGCAGGTGGAACAACAATGGTAATAAGATCAAGAGCTTCAAGAGCTATGTGACTACTCGGTACACCTCGCATAGCTTTAGTAACAACTGTCCACACTACGCCAACGCTCGCAATGCAAGCAAGGAGTTCAACAAATTTGTACGAGTCCTGCTCGAATTTGAAATCGACAGGCGGTGGATACATGATCGAGCGAACAAGACCGCCCTTGCTTGTATTGAAACCCGTCCGAATAACTACAGCAAGCACCTATAAATATGAAAAAGTAATGACGTTTAATTAATCATTTTTTTTTTGTTCCCTATGTGAATACAACTGTGACAAGAGTCTACAATTTTTTAAATTGATTATTTAACAAAAATGTTATTTCTCACCTTCTCAGTGCCAAAATAGCGCGTTTGCAAAACACGAGTACCACAGTATAAAGTGTGCCTAGCATGTTCCTTGCTGTCATATATAGTATCCATAGCGGGAATAGGGGTTTTGGTGACTGGCACTGATTCTCCTGTCAGCATTGATTCGTTCAAAATGCAATTTCCTGTGAGTAAGACTGCATCGCACGGCAGCACACAGCCATACGATGGAATGACAAGTAAATCGCCGGGTACCAAACACTTAGCTGATATAGTAGCTGTTAATCCCGTGGCACGATCGCGCAAGACTGTGGCTACATCCGAAGACGAAACTGTCGATCGAAGACTGCGCTGGTTCTATAATAAATGAATTTATATTTATTATTATTAAAAAATTAATTAATTTAAAATTCAACAAGACAACATCTTGTATGGGCTTACCCTTCGTGTTTGCAAAACAGCCATAACAATACCGCAGGCGGACATAAACAAAATAACCATAGCATAATAAACGTAATCATCAGAAATCCATAAACAGAAACTAAATAATTGGAAGACATAAAAAGGATTGAGAACTTCAAGACCAAGCAGGGTAAAGAAGCCTTTGACGGGTACAACGATTTCATTGTTGCCATAAACACCTCGACGCATGTTCTGCTGAGCTGAGTTCAAACCCGGCATTTGATGCAACGTAGAGTTGAGAACGCCGGTATCGAGACCACGGAGTTTCAAATACTCGCATCTTTCCGTGTCCCAAATGTAAATAATCTTTTTGCAAGTGAATGTATAGATCATCTGTGCTTCTATAGATAAAAATAATTTATAAAGATTTATTAATTTTTATTTAAAATTAATTTTCGCGTCAATTTTCACATAATTAACTTCATAGAATACAGATTACTAATAAAGTCTATATTGCAATAAATTAACATTCTAGGAAAATAATATACATAATATTTGTTTAGTTAAAAATTTTTGTCATAATTAAATAATTACATTAAAATTGTTACTTTTAAATGCAATTGCTCAATTTTAAAATAATACAAATAATTGCAAGTATAATACAGTAATTAAATAGATAATTAAATAAACTATGTGCAATTAATAATTATAGGGTATAATACAATTATAATAATAATTTTAAAAATGTTTTTTATTTTGTGTAAAATAATCAAAATTACGATTAAAAAAATTACCTTTAAACTGTCCTCCAGATAAGTGGAAAGACAAAGGCATTGGTATCTGCTCTAGATCATGCTCTTGTTCAATAGTAATGGCACTCTGTGTTTCAGATCGTGAATCATTTATTTTTTGAGGCAATTCTTTTTCAACATTGTTTTCTTCTTGAGAACTTTTCGTAAAATAAATATAAAATATCACTTAATACATGTATGTTATTTTAACTTTATATATTGCATTGTTTCATAATATTTAAATAAAATAAAACACATACCACACATTTTGAGCTTTTATAGTTTTGATTTTTTTTACATGATAACTTGTGTGCTTCCCCTGAAATTTCTCTAGTAGTAAAACAGTTTCTGACTGTTCGAGAGAACATCTGGAGTGAGTAGCATACAGCATAAGATGTGGCACCCAATGAAAGACAAGTCTTAACAATCCACCTGTGATAATAATCAGGAACCATGTTGCGGCAGTGTATGCTGTGTTTCTTCTATATCTAATTTAAAAAATTAATAGCTTGTTACATATAATAATTAGAGAAAATAATTGTACAAAAGTATTGAAAATATTTTATAATTGTTCTTAAAAAGATAGTATTAAAAAAGTAATAAAAATTTATTTTGCAAATTTCTTCTTAGTAAAAGTCACGTTTCGATAAATTTATAAAATAAAAAAAAATATTTTGAAGTTTATTATTTATGACATTTAAAGTTTACCCATAAATTTCCATTTGGTCCTCCTCACCAGGATTAACATAATCCACTCCATTTTTGAGTTGGAGAAGGCCATTGCCTCTAGTCCCTAAAAATACAAGTAACAAATTTTCATAATTAATAAAAATTAATATTGAGATTATAAAAATTTAAATAAAATTTTTACTTAAATACATTCAAAGTAAATTATATTTCTCTTATCTACTTTATTTTCTTACCCTCTAAAAGCTCGGTTTTTTGTTCACGTTGCTGTTCTACATTATCATTATTTATTCGTGTTCCAAAAACACTATAATTGTTTCTATTAAAGTTTAAGGAGAGCTTATTCGGCGTGGTTGGCATTTTCGAATACTAATATATTTTATAAAGTTTTTAAAGCCTTTTTCTTCTTACTAACTATATATGGATATTATTTATTTGTACATATACATGTATTCATATATATGTATGTATACATGTATATATATATATATATTTAAAATAAAATTAATTAATATAATAGTACGATAAATTTTATCTTTGGTTTATTTATTCAAATGCCAATTACATACACAGTATGTAATTTTACCAAAGTTCAATAATATTTATGTCAAATGCTCCAGAGTTGAATATGAATAGGAACTCAAGAAAAAGTAAACTCATCTGCTACCGATACCAATCGAGCGTCATCTTGGAGTCTTTTTCTATGAGTCTTTCAAAGATCAGCACACAATAATAGCTTTGCATTTGACAAAAGCCACTGCTATCGCTTATAATTCTTTGTAGTGAAACTGGTGTCTTGTCAGTCACCAGGATCAGTAAGTTTTCTCCACCCAATTCGTGAATCTACAATAGCTCGCTCAAATTCGCTCATACCGTGTTGTAATTTTAAAGATTGTGATTCTTCGAATCCACTCAAAAAGCAAATATCCCGATCAAATGGGAAGACACTTGATAATGGAAGTTGAACAACTATTAAAAGATTTTAATAGTTAATACTGTGAATATATGTAACTTATATTTATTTTTCAATTAAACATTAGTTGCATTAAATTAAAAGATTATTACTATATACAATATTTTTTTAGAATATAATATTAATAAAATACTAAAAAAACTATTAAAAAAATATTTTTCATAAGTTTTTTGTAATTGAATCGTATTAATTTTAAAAATTTTTTAATTCAATTTTGAATAAATTATAATGATTAAAATCTAGTCTTTAAATATAGAACTAATGAATAATTGAAATATATTAAAATTTAATTAGGGGTATGATTAACATACCCTTGACTGGCTGAAAAGCAAGACAAAGCAGTGTTACAGTTGATCTTGTATACTCTTTCTTCCTTATTTGTCTATTACTGTAAGATCTCAAATACATTACGGGTTATAAGATATATTCCAAATATGCCGTTGGTTAATTGAACGGCTTGTAAGAAGTGAAATTGACTTGATTCAAACCACTTAACACTTATTTCAGTGACCACGCACTTTGATGTCTTTTAATTAAGAGAAATGGAGCAAGTAGTCCCTCGTTTTCTCTTCCACTTATATTATGCTACGCAGACTTATAAAATTGATTACACTTTAAACTTTAACTTTAGGAGACACAAAAATGTAACACAAAGACAGGAAAATTATATTTTTGTAAAAAGAGAAGAGAAAGAGACACGCAAACGTGAGTTCCTAAGAAAACAAATTTGAGCAAAAAGCAAAGATTTATATTTCAATGATTCAGACGATTCGCTTAAATACAGCTATACCCGCCACGGGACTTCTAAGAACACAAAATTCCATAACAACGTGGTCATTCATTCCTTCTAATATTTTGCGCATGACGCTATCCAATTCGATATATTTTACTATTCAAAATTTTTTACGCAATTCATAAATGAAAATAAAATTTTTTTAATTTAAGAAAAAAGCTCGACCTTGATTAAAGATGAGATACGTGAAAAAAATAACAATTAAAATTGTATAGTGTTACTTATTTCCCTTAAAGATCTCGACAGATTTGTATCTATTTTCTCTTATTTTTCTTAAAAAAATAAAAAGGTAACAAGTATCTTAATTATCTATTATCTTGATATCTCGGCAACTGAATCTCAAGTACGTAACGTCGATATCTGATATCGTCAAAAAAATTTTCACCAATACAACAATGATTTCTGTTTATTTGCAATGCTATTAACATATAAATAAAGACGACGAGTAAACATCGAAGCAGCTTTTTTATTATTTAATTAAAAATTTTGAAGCACACAATCACACACGGAATGAACTTATCTGCGCACACGTTGGTAGCTCACTCGTAGCTTTACTCTTCTTTTATGTTCATGCTTCAGGACATTCTTGTAACTTGAGTAATCAAGACGATAAACACGCACGCAGGATTGCAATTTTCAGAGGAAATGACGAAATAACTTTTCCAGAATAGACAAGCGTCTCACGCGGTACTAGGATTTGGCGGAATAATCCACTAAAAATATGTGAACCGACAGATTTTTAGCCGGCGATAAAGGAAATAAAAAAATAAAAAAGAAAAAAAAACTACACTCGCGCACTTAACGTGTACTGGGTTGTCGATGAAAACTCACGGCCCGGATAGCACGTCCACGAGACGATGATGAATCAACCTTTGCAAAAATGTGCTTGGTTTGCGTACGTAAATCTCACAAGTATACAGCAGACGAAATACGAACACGTACGAATATCAGATATCTACCGTATCTCCTTGTACCCTCTCTGTTCTCTTGAGAGTGTAATTTATACTACATTAAATGAGAGATGACGATGAAGACGACTGAAGCACGAGTGCGGTGACACGAACAAAAGAGCTTACGTTGTCTTGGATGTTACTTTGTATACTATCTGTAAAAGCGTACGTAGTATAGCGTCGACGAAGAGGTAAGCGGCAGGAAAATCTGGTACTTTATTCTTGGAATAGTCGATTGGCGACGTACGACTGGTAGAATGACGCGAAACTGACGGTAGCAGAAATACCAGCAGTGGTAGACATTATACTTCTTAGCAGAAGGCTCTTGTACCCGAGCTCGGTAGAGCTTCCACAAGCGGCTGCTCCGGTTTGCGCATGCGTACCAAGTTTAACCGAACCGACTCGCTTTTTTTCTTAGAATACGTCTGCAATTCAACGTTCATTCTGGCGGGAAATTAAGGCTTTTTTTATAGATATGATGTAATAATACTGATTAATGGTTGATATTTTCAAATGATTTTAATTACATTCTGCTATCGCTTCTTTCATTAAATAAGTTGTTACAATTTACTTCACTATAATGCCTCTATGTTGACAGTATTATTTATTTGTATATAATCGCATATTCATTGATATATATTTTCAAAAATACTAATTTTATTTTCAATTAGATTTTTGTAAGAAAAATTATTTCTTATTTATTTATTATATTTGTTTTGTATTGCATAAAATGTGAGTAAGCTCACATAATTCATATTTCATATTTTTTTATTATTTTCTCAATTATTTATGTTAATAGTAATATCAGAATTAGGTTTATTTTTACCATAAAAAATATTTATTTTATTGCCTATAAATCTAAAATATATAAACATTTTGTTTTTAATATTTAAGATCATTATAAGAAAAGCATTAAACACACTACAATGATTATCTATGATTATTTTAATTCTTAGATTATTAGAAACTGTAATTATTACTATTAAATAAATAAAATTAAAATAAGTGATGATGTCATTGCGTCTGTTGTAATATTTTTATTTCATTGAAAAATATAAAAATCAAAAATTTTAATTTGGTAGTCGAATATAATTGTGCTAAATTTTGTGTAAGAATGTTAACAGAGTGTGATAATGAATTAACAGTCGACGTATTATTTAAACATATATGAAAAATAATTATTAAAATGATACACCAATTGAAGCAAAAAAAGCCGGCGATGCTTCGGACATAATTGAAAAATGTCTTACGCGCACGCGCATTCTCTCCAAATATACTACGTACATCTCAGCCTTTTTCTTCTTTAAGACGTGTGACTGTTAAGTACATGTGTAATGTACGTATGTGGGTACATTGACGTTCACAGAAAAAGATAATATAATATACTTCTTCCAAGAGTCGTTTTCCACGCCGTACGTCATCAAGCCACGACATCGTCTTAATAGATTTTACGCGCGTACCTCAAGTGTGATATTTGTATAGGTCGTGTATATATAAGTGCGGATCTACATTTAGCACTGCATTTGCAATTTCGCTTTAAATAGAATAAGTATTTTATTTTCAGATTTACGAGCAAGGTAAGATTTATTTTCGATATGTGATCAAAATTAATTGCTATTAATTAAAATTTCAGGTTATTTCATTATGCTTTTTTTGAATATTTCTAATTTTTTATAACTTTTATTTTCTAAATATCTCAATTTATTTTAATTTTTTTTTAAAAGTATATCATTTTGATAAATTTGCCTGGATCATAAAAATATCATTATAAAGTAAAGAATTAATATTTGTGCTTCATAAGTTTATAATAATATGTCGATACACCCCGGCATTCCACTTCTAAGCACAAAGCACCCATATAAATCATTCTTCATATACATGTGCGAAGAATATCTATATACCAATTCATCGTCTAACCATTCCAACAGTAAAAATGATTTGTGCGAAGAACAAACAAATCGTATGCCGCTAGGAGTCGCAACGTTACTTTAACTTAAGAGTTGCATAGACATGCACTTTCCGATTATGATATTTACATAATCTTAAATTTTTACGCTTGTTATAACCGCAAAAGTATTGCAGCAAAGATTATTTACAACTACGTTTTACTTACTTTATTTTAAATTTTATAGTGAATTGCATATGGAATACTAATTATAATGATTCATTTTTCTTTAAAATCAGAGTATTCTTAAAAACGTTAAGATAAAATAGTTTGATTTACTTTTATTTTTACAAAATATATAAATATTTATTGTCAATTTGTTGTTTATTATTTATGCAATTCCATCTTAAATCAATTTAATGAATGATTCTTTTTAATTAATTACACGATGTTTAACAAAATTGAATAAATTCAAAAGATTACATAAGAGTTGATATTTTATTTAAATTTTTGTGTTAGCTTACTTTTGCTTGGAAAGAACTTTGTTTAAGTCTTTTTTATTTTATAAATTATATTTGAAAATTACAAAATGCTTTTATTTTTATCTTAACAGTTATAAATAATTAGTATCAAAATAAAATTTCTATATATAAATATGACATAAAAAATAACGGATGAATGAAAAATGAGCAATTTTGAAAATATAAAAATAAAGTTTAAAAAATTATTGTTAGAATACGGAAGTAGCCGCGTGCATCGAGGCTATGCAACGCATAAATACATAGGCAGAACATACGGATAATGTTATAATTGTGTATGTATACCGACGCAAAGATCTCTTACAGTATGTACACGGCTCAATAATAATACGATTGCCCAATTACCGCTCCGTCGCATGGTTACGATTCTTTTTGATTTATTTTTCTCTTCTTTTTTGGTTATTTTTCAACCATGTTAATGATAAGCATCTTTATGTAGAATCAAGCAAACAAATAACCTATCGGAATAATAATATTGAATAATCTTCGTCCGCGATAAACGGATCATATGGAATTGATCGGTGTATCATTCTCAACGAGCTTACCTATGCTAATTGTAAATTTTTATTTATTTATTTATTTTTTTTTCATTTAAAATTAAATAAATAGGATTAAAATACTTGAGCGTTGACGAAAGAATTAGAAAAGAAAGAATGCTCGTTCATATCTGTTATACAACGCCGAAGGAGAATTTTTATTTATGATGTCCATCGTGAATACGTTTAGTTTTCTCATTTGAATTTTATGTACACATACCCATATATATATATATATATATATATATATATATATTAACGACGTATTTTTTTTTTTTTTTTCAAAAAGTCATTAATCTATCTGTCATCATTTTCTTTCGGTATGCGCAAATGTGATCATAGATAAGCAGCAGCCAATTACTTTCGACTGCATTTTTAAATCACAAATCATAAACTTTACCATTTATCCTCATCTAATTTTCAACGGTTATTCCCTTTAAATTACCGACTCAAATATTTTACACGTAAATGTGATAAAGAAAAATTAATTTCTTTCCTCTATAGATTTTAATTAAAAAGCTTATTGCAAGGCTTATTATATACACAAGACCAAGCACACGTTATCATAAAATGGCGTTTTTCTTTAAAACATAATTTCCAAGTTGTGAATGTGCGTACATGCAAATACGCACGTAAATGTACGCTCACTTGCCCAGCGACTTGTCGAATCGGTCAAGCCTTGTCAAATCGAATAGAATTTCAGAATTTATAACCACTCTGCATTTTCAAACAACCAATTTTCTTATCTCATTTAAATTAATATTTGCGTTAAATATTTTCATATCTTTTGATATTCTTTATCACAGAAATTTATCGGTGTGATAGTCTTAGAAGCTTTTGAAAAAAAGATTATAAGATTGTCTCTTTAGAAATGTTTTAAATTGTTAAACTAATTTCCTTGCAATATTTTGTTTTAACCTCTTCTTTTTTTTTTATTTAACGCTCATAAATAATGTAAATACGATTATTTATTACATTTATCTCATTAAAATTAAAGTTGCTCAAATTGTTTTTAAAAATTGTTTAATATATACGAATTTTGAAGACAAAAAAAAAAAAAAAATTATCAAAAATATATTTTAATCGAATAAGCTCTTCATTATTTTTAAATTAATCAACTAAACCTTAATTAGAATATCGTTCTAAACATTACCCACACACCTTTTAATAATTTCTTGGACGATCACCTGTAAACTTACCGTCCATAATATCCATGGCACCGTTCGCAACAATCACGTTCACCCTTACGACGATATTTCGTTCGAGCGTACGGCTTCCGTCCTTTTATCTTTAAATCCGCGAGTTGAGCGCCTCTATCGCAGGCCGAGAAAGGACTTTCGCAATGAGAGGCGCGCAAAAGTGAAAGCAGTGGCATCCTGCGCTTAGGCGCGCCATGTATCCTTAGTAAACAATCGACGCACTCGTCCCAAAAGTTGCGGCTGTCAGTGGAGGTTGCGTCCGCCGTCGTCGTAAGCGATTACAACGGCCGGCATAGCGCAACCGATCGCGACGATTTTACGTCTACCACTGGCCAGCATCTCGGCCGCACTTTTTTCCGGAATTTACTTATCGCTAATTATATTAACTATATATGCCGATTCGATTCGTGCGATCTCAGCTAAGCAAGTTCGGTCGACATCGTTGCAGTAATACTATCCGAATTACTCTTAGCGATCTTCGAGTGGAGAGATGTTTGACTTTTTTTTTTTTTTTCTTAGATATTCGTTAAAATTTTTAAAATTGTTTATCGATGGTCTTGGAGTTTTCGAGACGAACCGATACAATTCATCGCTGGAAAAAATATCGACGCTATTGTTTGTTGAATTTAAATCAGTAATTTTTTATAATCTTTTGTTGTACAACGAATTTTTATGGATTATAAAGAAGATTGATTATTGAATTAAACATTTTGAGAAATTTTTAAAGTATCTTGAATTATTTTATAATTGAAACGGTTATTTTGAAGAATTTTATTACGATGTAGGTTAAGACACATTTTATTAGAGCGGAAAATTACTGCGTGTTTGTTTACCATTATTTTCACACTGTCGAAGTAAAACTTTTGCCGCAACGAATTTTGAAAACATAGCGAAATACTTATCTTGTTCATTAATTTATTTAGTTCATTAATAAAGATGTTCAATTTGTCACTTATCGAAATGATTAGTCTCTTAATAAACTTCTGATAAATAGCTAAAAATAATGTTTTATTTTAATAAAATACTTGATCCGACAAAGGTTACATAATGTTCGTCGTTTTAATTTATAAAGTTTTCGAGTTAAAAGTTGTTTAATCAAAAACATACATTATCAGAAACGTATATATTTTACATTAAGAAGAATAAAAAATATCGAAAGATTTATTTGAGCGATTCCATCTTAAAATTAATGATCGTTAATATATATTTTTTTTTTTTGAAATTATTATTTTGTCCAATCAATAAATTCTCTGAACGATCACATAAAAATTCAAATTACCGCTAAAAATACGTTTACCAATATGTATGCACGTACTTTTCAATAAACACCCAGAGAGGGAGAATGAGTCAAAGAGTTTCTAACCGCACGTTTATTTTTCTTTAATATTTTTTTCATAAAAACTGCACAACACAACGCGCACAGTTACCGAAGCAAGCACATAGAGACGAGGGAAAAAGGAGAGAGAGGAAGAGAGTTCTGACGAGGCAAGCGAGAAAAAGAGGAGTAACCGATAATAATCGATCCAGATCGGTTACGTTATCAAAAGTCTTCGTCGACGTCGCTACTCCGACAGCAGTCGCTGACTTACTGATGCCTCAATTCGAGTAAGCGAGGACGCAGAGTTAAAACGTTCCTCTCGCATGTGTACTCGATTGCCTTTAATACGTACGCGTATAACACACGCGTGTATCGGTTGCTCACCGATTCCATCTCTACTCACCATATCGTTGACGTACTCTCTTTCACTCTCTCTCTCTCTCTCACTTTAGCTTAACGTATATAACGTGTATGTATGCTCACGTATGCACACACACACAGACACACACGCGCGCGCGCGCGCGCGTGAGCACACGTTCGTTTTCATTCATCTTCTCAGCGTGAGATCCGCATGTGATCTTTTATAGGTTTCATTTTTTTTCTTACTCTATACAAACGATTACGCGCGCGAACCATCGATAGGATAATACGATGGATTTAAAAACGTCACCACCGCAGTTTCTCAGGTGTGTCGCCGCGGCAAACCTGCGGAGAGATTAGGTATGCAAGGTGAAAGTTTTTCGAATGGGAAAACGCGCTCCTAAGTTTTTCGTGGCTACCGAGGCCGCCTTTATTTTTCCTTCGCGTCACTTGTTACCAATTTAGAAGAGATAAAAACGCTAAAGATATTGCAAAGTTTTTTTTCTTATTTTATCCTTATTTATTAACATTTCGTATTAGTCATAAAAAAAAAAAAATAATAATAATAATAAATATTTTATATTGAACAAGCTTAGTCATTAATAATAATAAAGTTTAAATAAATTTTATTTATTCGAAAATGACGCTTCAAAGAAGTTTTTAATGCAAAAGGCTAGGAAAATTTGAGGGGAAAAACCGGTTCTTAATCACGTTAAAAATTATTTTTTACATGCACTTTGAAAAAAAAAAAAAAAAAACAGTTTACAAAAATTTTTAGAGCATCTTATAATTTTAATTTTTTTTTTTTTTTTTGTATGCATTATTATCGAAAATTCTTTTTTTTATTTACATAAAAAAGTATTAAATTATTAATTATTTTTTTAATAATATTTAAATTTAATTTTCGTTTCGTATAATCACGCGATTGATGCATCGTGAGATAAGGAATAAAATGTAGGACGAATTATGTATAACTTACAATCATCGTTTATTTGTGTAAATAATAACAACAATATATTCACCGTAAAAATTACATACAAGTGAGATAAAAGTTTCACGCCTTTGCGCATTTATTCGTTGTCATCTCAAATAATACGTTATCTTTACATTTCCATTAAAAATTGTGAGCCGCGTTCTCTTTGAGAGGAAACTTTAACGGCTTATTCGTTAAATATGATTAATATAATTTATACAATTCGATACATTTTTCAATATATAAAAGCTTTTTTACCTTATTAATTGTTACATTACGAAATATATTAATTTGTTCTCTCTACTTTGTTAAGCATTACAACGTAGTGTATGAAAAAAACAAAAAGAAAAAGAAAAGAAAAGAAAATACAGAACTCCAACATATTTTAATAACGTAGCGCAGTAAATAAAATTGAAATAATTATATTAAAAATAGAAAATATTAGTAACTTTAAACTACGTTCAACGAACTCTTATAATCAAGTTAAGTAAATTATTTCTTTTAAATATACTATACATCTACGTTGTATTTTAAGTTAGTGAATGTATATAAATATGTCTATATATATTACGAATGACGATTATTTTATAATATTACAACCTAATTAAAAACGTTGCGCAATAATTAATAATTTATTACAAACCAATGACTATCATTCGTTTCTTTTTCCTTTTTTTTTTTTTTTTTAATAATATTTTAGTAGAAAATTAAATTCATCATTGTTTTATTTGCTTTTATTTCTATAATTATTTTGGCATTTCATTTAACGATTTTTAATTACTCGGCAATTTTAAAGAATTATAAGAAATTAATTTCATTGACGATAAATTTAATTTTCTAGATAATTGTTGCACGATAACATTATACATATATTTATATGTATATATATTTTTTGTAATAAAGTATATTTTCCAGTTTTCGAATTATACAAAAAAAAATAATAATAATAATATTATTATTAATAATAATAATAATAATAATAATAATAATAATAATAATAATAATAAATAAAAAAAAATGAAAAGAAAATAAAGTACTAGTACAGATAAATATACAAAATTAATCTAAATAATTGTTTCTCTTCCCATGTATGGGTGTGCCAAGATTATCAGCTTTATCTTGTTAAAAATTAAAAATATATTATTAGTTTAACCAGACCTGTTGCTTTACAAAACATTATTGACCTTATCTTTCGCCTATTTCTTTAATTTTTAATTCCCGCGCAAATACGTTACGAAAAATCGCTACAATATACCGGCAAAGTTTACACCTACAATTAAAGAAAAAAAAAAAAGAAATGTAATTTTCCATTCCTACGATGAATGAAATTTTTAATTTACCGAAACTAAAAAAAGCACGGGTATCGTCGTATCGATTATACAAAATCAATTTCTCACTCTGTTCACTGAATTTGTCGCGCAAAAAAAAAAAAGAAGAAAGAAAGTAAAGAAAAGAAAAAAAAAAAAAAAACAAAAAAACAAAATAAACTCGAGTCAATACCGGCGGCACTCACCGATTTAACTACACTTTACTAAAAAAAAAAAAAAAAAAAACCAAAAAAAAACGAGCATAGGCGCACAAGGGCTATGCTTTTTCAAAAGTCCTTCTTCTTCGTTTTGTCGGGTAGAACGTTATCGTGGTAACTGATCTCCTGGCCGGCCAATGCCGGATGCAGGTAGTGAGACTCGACGTCGATCTTTTCCTTGACGCCGGAATCGAGGACCATGGAATGATGGGGTCCGGTACGATGTAACAGAGAGGCGGCGACGCGCAATTGTTGATCCTGAAGGGACGGCACTTCCTCGTCGTCCTCGTCTTTGGCTAGTTCCGGGAGAGCCGGAGGCGGCGCGATCGAGGACGTTGGATGGAGCTGAAGCTGTTCTTCGTTTAGCCCGTCCTCGGACTCATCGTCCAATGGATCGAGACCCGCTTGATCGTCCTTACTGTATTTGTGAAGTAATTCCCTTAGTCTGGTAAGCAATTCCTTAGCGCCGGCATATTCTGAAATAAATTTAGAAATTCTTTTTTATTGATATCTAATATAGAATTAGAAAATAAAATCGATGCTATACACATATATCTATGTTATACATATTTCCATTGAAAAAGTTAAATGATTTTTAAATTTATAATTAAGAATAAATTCAGTACTTTTATTAAAAAGTATCGAATTTCAATATTGTCACAAAGGGTATTCTTATCAAATAATAAAACGAAAAAAAAAACCTTCGTCGGTAATTTACAATAAAGTCATCGTGAGTTTTATAACAACAGCTATACAATGTTATTTTTGTCAAATTCTCAAATAAATAATAAAATTCGATTCGATAAATCAATAAAATCATCGACACGATTTATTGCTGTTTTAATAATACGTAAGTGCACTTTATGTAACATATTCGATATTCGTGTAAATTTATTTTTAATAATCATTTTTTAATGTAATTAAAAACAAAATGTTTCTATTTTTACATACGTTTAATACTTCTATTAGCTAGCAAATATATAAAAGCGGAAAATTTTTTTATACTTTTGAGAAGCATTAACAGATTAAAAAATTATAAAAATGCGCATCGAAGATAAATCTTTACCTCTGTGTTTGCACACACTTGTAAAAAAGATAAAATGGAATATATGTGTACAATATTTTGCTTGTAAATATAAAACGATAAAAGAATTTATCGCGTTCGTTCAAGCGAAACAATATTAATATTTTATAATGTTATTCGTTATTTCGTTGAAATATTTTTATGATATTAAATTATATAAATGAAACAATAAATATAATCGAAAATGTACCGGTAACAACGACGCTTTGATATTTATATAAATTGTATTACGTTCTACATGCGAAAACGTTTTCGTTTACGTCAACGATCGTATAATGTCGCTTTAAATCAATCAATCTTGTGGCTCTCGTTGAATTTTAAATTTCGCTAATGTCTACTATGAAAACTAGGCTATATTTCGTATGGAGAAAGTAAAGACTCGAGTATCGATAGAATCCGATGGACATATCTATACCAATATTTAAATAATTCATCACCGGCATGAAATTGAGCAGACACATTAATTATTCATGACTGATAATATCTGTTTAAATAAATGCGCACGCTAACGACGCGCGTTACTCTAGTTTTGCAAAGTTTTTACGACATTATTTATTTTTATTAACGTTAAAAGTTTTGTTATCTTTTTGTCAATTGTCATTCCGTAACTCAGTTTGCGTTGGGATTGCGGTAGAATGCGGGAAGACTGCATTTTATTTTATTTAAATTCTTGTTAATTTAAAAAAAAAAAACAAAGAGTTTATTTTTTTGATTTTGAATTCGGCTGTAATATTATAATCGTCATTAAATCGCAAACAGCGGGATTTAAGGTCAATAATTAAAAAAAAAAAAAAAAAAAAAAAAAAGTGTTTAAAAATAAAGCTATAAGATAAAAACAAATTACCTAATTTCTCGAGTTTCTCAAGCTTCTCCAAGCTCTCGAGTTTTGATAATTTATCGAGTTTATCGGGACTAAGATTGGGATTGCTGAGCTGCTTAAACAGCTGGAAGAATCGTTCGTTGGCCTTGCCGGTCCCGTAGCTCCTGCTGGACCCGTTGAGATTCGGATTGAGAAGTAGATCGGGCGTCTCGTGTACGCCCCCGTCGGCGGGCACCTGCGCCAATGCCGGCGCCTCGGTCGGCTCGGACGTCGGCGACTGCGCCAGAGCGGCGGCCGTCTCGCCGGCGCCCGAGTCCGGCGCCGTGGACGAGTCGGTAGCACCGCCGCTGCCGCCACCGCCACCGCCGCCACCGCCGCCACCGCCGCCCGTTGACTCCGACTGCTGATGCTGGGGATGCTGCTGATGGTGATGGCCGTGGTGAGGATGCCGGTGGCCGCTCATGCGCGCCGCCTCGAGCTCCAGCGACTGGAGCAGGCTGTTAAAGTCCGGCTTTATGCGGGACGATTCCATGCACGAGCTGCACGAGCAGTTTGTGATTATTTGCACCTTCTTTTGCATCGTCGTTGGATTGTCGTCTTTGTCCTTGCAGTCCAAGGTTACCTGTTTTAGACAATAAGGAATGCAGAAAGGATTAGTTTTTACTTTGTTTACTTTAACGCATATAATTATCTCTTTTTAAGGATAAGGGATTTTCAAAGGGAGATTACGACCTTTTTACCAGTTAATGGTGGTAGTTTGTCAAATGTGACATCGAGTCAACGAATGCCTTACCGTATGCCAAATGCTGTCGAGCGGTTGGCAGGAGTCACAGTAGGGTCTTATCAAGTCGCCCGGAGCCGAGGGTTCGCTGTGGGGTACCATGTAAGAGAAACACGCGCCCACGCAGACGTTGTTGTCGAGCTCCTGAGAGGAACATTGGGGCCAGGTGACCACCTGTTTTATCGGTGTTGTTTTACACCAGCTCTCTTTGTCCGGATACAAAACGATGTTGTGAACCTAGGATTTATTTCCTTCGTCAATTATTATTGCATTTTTAATTATGATAAAGATTTAATCTTTTGGTGAATGATCCTTTAACATTTATTTATTAATTTATTTATTTATTTATTTATTTATTTATTATTTTTTTTTTTTTGTAAAACGTAAATGGTTAACTCTTTTCCTTGAAAAAATTGCGGTTATCGATGAAAAAACGAAAGTTTGTAATTTTTTACAAATCACTCGTGTATGAAAGGTATGCGAATATTTTCGAAAGAGAATAAAAAAGAAGGATAAAAAAGTAAAAGAAAAATAAGGAGAACGCGAGAAAAAGAAAGAAAGGAAAAAAAAAAAGACAAAAGAAAATCATGAGTAGAAAAAAAAAGAACGAGCATACAAACCTTGTGCTCTCGGTGAGCTTGGAAGAGGCTCAAGTGCGCCAACAGGAGCGTCAGAGACGTGCCGAAATTACCGAGTAGCCCCATGTTTCCTTTTTGGCCTTCCTCCTAAAACAGAAGATATAAATTTCCTCGCGGCTCGGAACCTCCCCGAAAAAAAGGATCGAGAACGGGCTCGCGCGTCCGTTCATTGCAGGCTTGCGGCCCACGCGCCTCCTGCGCGCGATATATGGCCGTTTTTGAACGGACGTATATAATAACCAAAAAGAACAAAATAAAAAAAAAAAAAAAAAAAAGGTTAACGAAAAGAAGAAGAAGAAGAAGAAAAAGAAAAGGGAGAAGGAGGAGAAGGAGGAGGAGGCGAAAGAACGTGATAGCTATTAAGTGGCGCCGAACAGACTATTTTTTCTTTCGTCCACGGCCCCCCCCTCACTCTCTCTCTCTCTCTCTCTCTCTCTCTCTTTCTCTCTTCCTCTTTCTCTTTTGCTCGCGTTCGCGCTTTTTTTTTTAACCAGTGTTGTTTTATTGCGTATACATGCAAAGGGAAGGGGGAGGGTATGCGTTATTTTTATTGCTCATCGATGTTGTCTTTTTGTTCGAACTGTTTTTTTCTTTCTTTTTCCTTTTTTAATTTTTTAGAGCGCAGCGGAGATTTTATTAAGGCAGGGCGTGCGCGGCTTTTGATATATTAGGTGTACGAATTAATTCGGAGCTTTACCGATCCCGGTCGATCTCTATGATATAAAACGCCTTATAAAACTTGAATATCTTTTGCCGTTTTGCACAATTTTTTTTTTACGAAATCGTGATTTTTTAATATTAAAAATTCTACGGTGTTGTACATTTCGCGATGAATATCGATCGATGCATATATTCGATTTGGGGTAAATAATAATGTTTTGCTAAACCTATGGTTATTTAATATTGTAATATCGCAGATCGCATGCAATTATGAAAGAAAATTTTCGGGATATCGAATAAGTTAAAAATTAATTCTTCGAATCGGCAAGAAGTTGAAAATTTTTTAAAAAATAGACGAAAAAAATTTGTTCGCTTACGGTTAAACAGTACATTATCATACGCGAGCATCAGATTGGTTACGAAGGACGTGGCTTTATTACGAGCTCGTTAATTCTATAGGAACGGTGTCTGCGCTCGGCTATTGATAACAGTTGATTAATTTGAACGATGAATTGAAGCGCGAAAGGGGTCATTTGTTGGCGAAGGGACCAGAGAGGTCATATCGTAATAAGATAGCCCTTGACCATGTCTTACAAAAACTAAATCGAAATAAATAAAGACAATTGCCTTTTCACGTATTGCGATGAAAATGCTTGTTTCTTCGCTCGGCAATTTTCTCTATCTATATTTTAAAAAATTGATAAATTAAGTCATTAATAAATATCGTTGTTAACTTTGACATTAAACTTGCAAATTTTGACCTCTTTAAAAATAAAACGCCGAACGAGACAAGAAATCAATCGACGAATTCTCATATAAAAATATACGTATGTAAGTAGTAAAATAGAGTTAGAGAAAATGGGAAAATAAATATTTAATTCGGTAACTATATACTAGATCGAAATTCAAGAGCACCACTACTACCATATGAATAATTTAACAATTTATTTCAGATGTAAATAGGTAAATGAATAAATCATAAACTTTGTTCCTATGAATATTACGAATGTTAACTGTGAATACAGTATTTGGTGACGATAAACTTTATACGAGAATAATACCCTTTTTTATTCAACCGAATATTGAAGGATGTATATATTTTATCTTACTTCAAAATAAAGAATTCATTAAATTTCATTAAATCAAATAAAACGAATGAAATGAATTTCTAAAACGAAAATATATTTAATTGATCGTTTGTGCAGATTTAAAATGCATCGAGTTCGGATGTTTTATTGCACAACAAATCATCCATTAATGAAAAACTACAGTTACGGATATATTAAAATTCTTAGAAGATTGCTATAAAGAATTTATTTTTGATTTATGATGAAAAAACAAATATCGGCAAGCTATGTGCCAAAATAAATATCGAAAAAAGCAGACATTAATATTATCTTTACAATTTTTGAATAAATTCGAAGAAAAAAAATAAATACAAATATATACATACATACATAATGTGAAAATAATTTTCCAGTTTGATAAAAAATTCCATTGCTATGAGTCACGTATAGTTTTAAAATAAATAAATAATAAAAAGGTTCAATCCAATCCATTAAGTTCGTCAACCTGTGCCCGAAAAATTCAATCGAAAAGCAATCGTAAAAAGAAAACACTTTAGCGCGATGAAAAATCAAAGTTTCAAAATGATATTTTTCCAAGCTTATAGGGCTAACGTCGAATTTAAAATCCATACGTACGTAAGAGATCGAGTATAAGTAGAAATAGCAAAGGGTTACGAAGACAACAAGCGCGGAATGTTACTACTGATTTTGTATTCATGCCAGGTATGCTCATGAATCTCGACTGTGTTATTCACAACTCGGCTTATATACAGAGGGAGCGCATAGTGCCTTCATAAAATATTTTTTCGCTCATATGAGCACCTTATTTCCAAAAGGATGAGATATGTTTTCAAATGAAGAATTTTTTAAAAAATGGAAAAAATATACAAATATATATTTTAGTATATATCTGTGGTGAGTTGACTTGAAATAAATAATTGCCTCTTTCTTTTCTTTTTTTTTCTGTTTTTTTTTTTTTTTTTTTTTTTTATCATTATCTGTAAATTTTTACATAGTTTATAAAAGAAAATTTATTAAATTTCGCATTTAGCGATAATTTAAAAAATAATTATTCGAAGCTTGCATAAATTCAATTTGAAAAAACGCCTGTCGCATTGAAATTAAACGATGCTTTTAACTATGGTACACTTTGTGTGTAATATCGTATACAATTTATACGTTTTCATAACATGCAAATGAGTCAAATAGCAAAGCCAACAAATCACAATTTTCTTATAAAAACAATCTCATTTTACATTTTCCTACATCCCATCGTATCTCCGTATACAAATAAAAGAGTTAAGAGAGAAAGAGAGAGAGAGAAAGAGAGAGAGAGACAAAGAAAGACGGAGAGAGACGCATGGGTGCACGTACTCGACGCAACAAGACGAAATAAAAGGACTTGAAGTTTCTCTTCGTACCCTGCGTTCGTATATGTTCGTGTGTACGTATGTGCGCGCGCGCACGTGTGTGCAATCTACCGATCATAACACGCCACCCCACGCACTGAGCGAGCGCACAATATCCAACCCGCGGTGTAACAAGAAAAGCCTGCTCTTACTCTCTCTCTCTCTCTCTCTCTCTCTCTCTTTCTCTCTCTCTCTTGGCTACAAAGGCACCGGGAAAGGTACGCAAGACCTCGACTACTCTGCTCTATAATAACATAGCCAACTACGGTGTTGCGCATCCCGTGTATGCGTCTACACACATACGATCTTGAAATTTTCAAATACGTATGTGCATCCACCACATACATATACGAGGTATATACGCGCAACACAAAGATTACGGATGGTTACACACGCGGTAAATTGAGCAGTGAGAATTTCGCATCGAACGCAACGATGTCGAAGATGATTTTTAAGCTTTGCACGTCTGTATATGTTCATTCGTAAGAGGAAAAGATATACGTTTAACGATCGACCGCGTGATTAATTTCGACGTTTTTAAGTGTTTGCTTGATAATTGCAGGACCAACGTAATGAGTATTTTACTTACTTGATTTTGGAAATATTGTTCCGATATATTATCAATCGACGTAAACGATGCGGCACGATGTTAAATTCACGGAGCTAAGATGTTCGAGCACATTTTTATGCATAAAAAGTTACGTTAAGACCCTATAACCGCACGTTTATTCCACGTACTTTGCTCCTTTCCCTGTCCATATAAAAAAAATCTCTCTCGCGCGCACGTTCCCCTTTCCATGTTCTCTCTCTCACTCACTCTTTAAAACAGCCTTCCCATGTATGTGTCCATTACATACATATTTCCACTGCCGGTTTTCCCCTCCACACGCGTGAGATAACGCGCGAGCGACTCGATTGCCTCGATGAAGTGCGATCGTATAAGTCTCTCTCTTTCTCTCTCTCTCTCTCTCTCTCTCTCACTCACTTGTCTGAAGTATATAGAGAAGAAACCATCGGTCGTTCTAGGAGAGAAGAGAAAAAAAAAGAGAGAAGACGAGGTGAGAGAGGGAGACGAGTCCGCGTGACAGACTACGAAATGAGCTCCGGTCGTTCGATCGATCGATTGCCGATTGATTCTCCGCGCGAGTCGTAGAATAATGATTCGTGACGATGATCGAGGATCTTTCCTGTTATGATAAATAAATTTACTTCGAGGTGTAAGAATGTTAGTATTTGCGCTTTAGTTTTTAATCCTTTCGCATCTACATTCGTTTATGAATTGTTGAGAATGAGTCGAGGAGAGAGAGATAGAGAGAGAGAGAGAGAGACGAAATTTTGAATAATGCATTTCCAGTCGTTGAATGTAAATATCAGCAATGCAAGTAACGTTAACGTAAAGTTTTAATGAATTATTTATTTTAGTCGCACTAACTATATTTTGGCAATGTTTACAAACGAAAAAAATATAATAATCAAGTTTGTTAAGAAGTTAGGAATCAAGTATGATTATTTATTGTAAAAAATTAAAGAAAATATATCGAGAAAAAATAAATTTTTAGGAAGAAACATTCGTTTCTAAATTTACGTTCGGAGAGTCACGATTTAAGTTTTTTTTTTCACGGGATTTATCACCACAGATTTTTCTTGTTCTTTCGAGATGAATTTCTTGCTAATGCGATGGAAATATTGTGTCATAGCTAAAATTGGAACGGCTATGACCTTTAGATTATTCTATCCGAATACATTTTTCAAACTAGAAACAGTTAAACTTTTTTACTTTTCTATGCAATCGATCGATTATTTACGTCAGATGAAAAAAGAAATAATAAAAATTTATGCCTATAGCGATATATTTTAAAACCGTAAATTTCTTAAATTAAAAAATATAAATCTTAATATCTAAAGTAGATTTTATTCAGCTATGATTCTTACCATGCTTGGAATAAATTATGGTTATGAACGTTTTTATTTTAACACATATTGTTAAAATAATACATAAGCTTACTTATGTTTAATGGTTCACTAATGTACCGTATTCTTCTAACAACAAAAACAAAGTAAACATCACTTTTCACTCAACGCGTTACGACAAAAATAAAAGCGCCAGTCGTTAGCGTCGTACATTATAATAATCGACTTTCAACGACTGACAACTACTACTACGCGGAATCAAAATTTGCATCGCAAAAACGAGAATAAAAAAAGAGAGAGAGAGAGAGAGAGAGAGAGAGAGAGACCACGAAGCAAACAGCAGTAGCAACGGCAGCTCGCGCCGCGACATAACCTTTATCCAACGACGCAATAAATCTGTCCTCCAAACCTTACGGTATCTTAAATTTCACGAATCTCCGAAAGCGAGACGAGGAGAGTCGCTCTTTAAACTCGGGTGTAGAGCCTAATATCCTGTTACACCCTTAAAAGGTGCGTGTGCGTTTGCGTTACCTCGGTGGGACAGCTGTACCTGAGCGCCGACACTATACGCCGACTCCTGCGATATTTCTCAAACTGAGGAAGGTGTGCGCGCGAGAATCGGTCGCGCGTTCGCCGATCCCTTTCTCGCGCCTTTCCCCGCTCTCTCGCGTAAAACGACGACGAGCGCGAGGAAAAAACAAGCGCGCTCGCTCACGCGCACACACATACACACACACACACACACACACTCGCGCGCACTCGAATTACAAAATACCCACGAAAAAAAAAAAAAAAAAAAAAAAAAAAAAAAGACAAAAATAAAGAAAAAGAAACTCGCGTTACCTTCAAGTATCGAATCGCGAGCGTGTACCAATCGATGAATCGTGCAGCGTGCGTGCGCGTTCGTTATCGACGCACAGATTGCCTTTACGGAATAACGAGTAACCGATTTCTCGCACAGGCCAGCTTTGTCTCACTCGATATAACTCGCGCGTATGCACACACACATACACACACACACACACACACACGCGCGCGCGCACGCGCTCACACACTCACACATAAGCATTCGATAAAAAAAGATAAAGATGACACACGTACCCTTGTGTATATATTGAGTAAAAACTCGCGCGTAAGAAGGAAGTCGCGAGAGGCCGACGTCTTTCTTATCCAACGAAGACGCAGCACTGAGAGGTCGCAACGGCACCGTATTTACCGATCTCTCGCGGAAAACGTCTCGGCTCGGCCAATCATATCAACCGGCCCGAGAGACCTACAAACGCGTATCGCGCGCCAGTCGAGGAATGCCCGATGCTCCCGTCGTCGTCGTCGTTGATGACGTTCCACTTTCCTCCAGGACGGCATCTGTTCTCGCGACGAGGATAATCGCTCGCGCTTGAGCAACACCACGGGCACACCTGCACATACGCGTGCACGTGTACATATGTGCACGCGTGTATCGTTCCGCGGGACAAATCGAGACCCGTGTGTATGTACGGCTAAAGGTAGGATTAAACAAGGTATATAGATGTTGTTAGGTATAGGCGCGGGCGCGCCTTCGCCGCGCGCGAAATAAAGTGAAGCCGGACACAACGTCGTCGTCGACGAGACTGCTGCTCCTCTTTCTCTCTCTTACTTTTGGTGAGTGCGCGTATACGTGTGTGCGTGTCTCGAAGCTGACTCTCCTCTCGCCGATCTCGGCCCTCTCTTTCTTTCTCTCGCTCTCACCGGCAGCGCCGCCGTTGACGCTGTCTTCCTTGCACGACCTGCGCCTTCTCTCTCTCTCTCTCTCTTTCCTGCGAGCGGACCCTGTGCTCGGTATATCTTTTCTGCGGTGACTCGTCGTCTTTGTATTGGTGTATCGCGTGCGAGATTATACGGACTTTTCCGTGTTACGACGCGCTGATGGATAACGCCGTTGTACATAAATTTTCTTCTTGCACGTTTTTTATTGTATGAAGTTTGCTTGCTTCTAATATTCTTTTTTTTTTTTTTTTTTTTTTTTTTTGGTAATAAATCAATTGTTATAGAGTTATTTTTTATTAAGTATTTTAAGAAATTTATACGCATATATAATCGGCTTTTTAATTAAATTTTGTCATATAATTTATGATTGTTATTTTAATTTTAAATGTACGTCTTCGATTCTTTTGATTATTTTTCCTTCCTACTTTTTATCGCGTCAGATTCTCTAACACGGAAAATTCCATATGTCGCCCGTGCAAGTGTATATAGATGTGTAAAGTCCGAGCAAGTGTGAGAGTCGGTAGCTTCTTCTATATAGAGGGGCCCCCATCTTCCGTAGCCGCTGATGCGGCACCTTCCTTCTATGTACGTACCTCTTCTTCTTTTTCTTCTTCTTGCGGCACGAACGGGTCTCTTTCTCTATCTTTCCCTCTCTCCCTCTCTTTCTTTCACTTATACAGATGCACACGTACATTTAGTACTCTTTCTCGCGCGCGTTGCATGTATGCGTGTGCATCGTGAAAAAAGAAAAGGTGGATAAAGGAAGAGGGGGAACGGGCGAGAAAAATAAGAGAGACAGAGCGAGCGTCCGATTATGTGTATCGCAGATGAGTTTTGTTTCATTCGTATATATATATATATATATATATTAAACGATGGATGATACGAGAACGATGGAACCCCGGAGGGAAAAAAGAATTGTAATTTTCCGAGAGGAAGAGAGAGAGAAAAAGAGAGAGAGAGTAAGCGAAGCGCTCGTTCTGTGTAAAGCAAAAAGGGCTTATTACTTGGGAGGAGGACTTGCTGCTCGCTTGCAGCGTTTGTTACTTTGTATACATGTATATAAACACACACACACACACACACACACACACATAGGCGGTGTACGGCCGCTCTTGGTTTTCCTTAATTATGGGGCACCTGAGGGCCCAAGATGCGATTATTTTTCCAACGTTCGCGAAACCGCACGAAGGCTGGATACAAAGGAACGTTTAATACAGCCAATTACGAGCGCTGCGCCATTTAAAGAAACGCAAGGATCCCGCGTACGGGTATTACCAGTGATTATTTATCAAGAATGCGCTTGATTTAGTTTTTAAAGCTGGATTTAAGTGACGTTTTATCGTCGCAATGTTATAATAAATTTATTTATTTTTTTTTTTTTTCTTTTTTCTCTTTCTTTCGTGATATTATATAACGAATCTTAAATTTTCACCGAGCGAAGTAAATTACTTGCGCAATAAAATGTACAAGCTGCCTTTGGAAAAATCTTATAAATCTTATTTTGCTGCAAATTGGAAAAATAGTTTGGAAAATATTATTGATAGGTATAATGCTAATGTATGATGGGTCTTACTTGCCGTTAGTTATTACCACTTGCTAGTAAACTAAAATTGTCATTTGGAAATTGCACCGATAATAATAAAGTGTATGAAAATCAATTTTTCAATCTCATTATCATCATAATTTTTCAGACTTGTCCTTTTTTTAGCCCTATCTAATACTTTTTTTCTATATTCGATAAGTATATAATGTAAACAATGTCATTAATTAAAAATCATTTTTGTATTAAAAACAAATAATTAATAATACCAACTTTAACGATTTTCATGAAAAAAACAGCCCGATCCAAAAAAAATAATAATAAATAAATAAATAAATATCGGAACTCCAGAATTCTCAACATCAACAACTCAACAAGCGAAATCGTTCGCGTTTTAAATTCCAAACATTGAAGATTAAGTCACATCTTTCAATCCGGGCATCCTAATCAAAAAGAACGACAAAATCGTTCTGTAGAATCTCAGGAATCAATCTTACCTCTTTCGCCATAAAATACAGCGCAAACTGGCAAAGTGCCGCGCGGCTTGCTCATAGCGCACCGTAGGGAAAAAAAAAACGAAGGAAAAAACAGCGTCACGAAGGAAAGAAAAAAAAAATGAAATATGTACAAAAGCGCGCGAGCGCGAACGCAGGTGTGCGCTTATGTATATATACACGTAGCACTGATGCTTAAGTGCGTCTGCGTACGGTCGAAGTGAATGCGCAACGATAGCGCTTATATATATACTTATACGCATGTTAAATAAAGTAAAAGAAAGACAAAAAAAAAAGAAAAAAGAAAAAAAAAAAAGAAAAGAAAATAATGGAAAAGAAAAATGAATGAAGAAAAAAGAAGAAAAGCCAGGCACGCGAGAGCATGTCCAAGGCTTTACACCTCTAACCAGTAAAACTCGTCGTCGCCGTTGTCGTCTTCTTCGTTTTGTCGTTGCTCCTTCTCTCTTTCTCTTAAACACGCGTGTATATACATATACGTATACCCGAGCATATAAGGTGTATCTTCTGACTTCCTTCCCGATATATATATATATATATATACACGTTTGAATGCATACACACACACATATATATATATATATAACTTGTTAATAATACACGTGAGTAGACACGGGCGCTTTTCCATTCCGCGCGGCATATAGTGCCCCGCGAGTCGGCCTCCGCGGCTCCTCCTTTTTTCCTCGCTATTTACTTGACTTTGGTTTTCGTGTCGATGTAGTGTGTTTGTGTATGCTTATGCATAAGTTAGGCTAAATGTGTGTATGTATGTCTTGGAGAGATTTTCGAAATGAATTAGCCGAGGGAGAAAGAAAGAGGCCGTGTTTTTGAGAGAAGATTATGCGCGGTAAAGTAACCTTTCGTTCTTATTTTCTCGATTTCATTCTTAAAATAGAAACGCTTTAAATGGCAAAATTTAAAATTTTTAGATAATGAAATGGCTTTTACTTTTTTAAGTATATACAGGATAAGGAGTAATTTAGAAACAATGGAAATATCCGACAAATAAATGTTTTATTCTTACATGTAAACAAATACGTAGAATGTCATAATAAATTTAAATTTTTTCTTCGAAACAATGATTTATTTCCGATAAAGCTTTCTTTTCCATCATTTAAAATTAACGAGTAAAAAAACTCAACAGATATACAATTCATTAAAATATTATTAACATGATAATACATTAAGGTATAACATTACATTAAGGTTTTCATTTTCATAGTACCTATAGCCCATAAAAGTAATACGTTAGATTAAAGAGAATTTTTCATGAATTTTACGGCGAAAAAAAAAAAAAAAGGAAAGAAAGAAAGAAAAAATAAATATCACTTTTGCATGCATAATATATATATTCGCTTTCGCATTAATGCATCGCGTACTATGTTATTCTAAAAGGCATTTGCAAATTTAGCCGAGGAAAGTGTGTACCACGGAAAGGTACGGCTCGGTAAAACGCAGTGGACGTTTTAAATTTACGTTTTTTATTTATCAAAATAAATATAATGACGCATGTACTTTGAAAAATTTCGAAATTTAAGACACTTTAATTTATTTTTTGCCAAATTAGAAAGTAAAGGTGCATAGAATTTTTTTTTATTGTTTTTTTCTTTTTTTTTGCTTTTCATTCCCTTAAAAACTAAATATAATTTTCATTTTTTATCGTCTTAATAATTTTTATACATTATTTAAATCAAAATATACTCGCCCTTCATAACTTTATTGTGAATTACTATTTCTTGAATCTATTGGATTGTCACTTAGCGGTCGCTACCACCGACGATTTATCGTACAAGAGCTGTCGTTACATTGTGATTTAGCGGCTCATTAATCAACGATATTGCTCGTATTCAATCGTAAAGTAATTTTTTTTCTCGCACAATGGTATAATAAAAATATTATTAACGCCAATAAAGATTTTATAATAACTTTTAGATTAAAAAACGTATCATTATACATATTTGACATACATTCGAAAACATCTTGCGTAACAATTATAATCTATAGATAAAATTTATTAAGTACATTTGTATACGAGCCTAGCGACGTGCAATAGCTATCCAATCGTCTTCTTAATAAACAATGAGATGCATTTGTACTCACTGAATCAACGTCCAAACTTTATATCCTGACGATTTATATTAATCAAACGATTACATCTACCGTGGTCGAAAATTCAAAAAATTCCAGTTAGGATCTAACTTAATTAAGTAGATCCTACTTAATGCCTAATTAATTTTCCCAGTCAGGTAGATTTTAAAGTCCCAACATCCTGTATAATTGGTAGAAAAAAAGGAAAAATTTTTGAATTCCAAGTAACTTATCAAGAAGATCAGAGAGAACAATCATTTATATCTTTATCTCTCGGTAAAGATTTAAGTGACTTGTTAACGTATAACTAACCAGCGACTTTTACAAATCGATATCTTCTCGTAAAGTCGCGTTTTCTCGTGCATTTTTATTTTATTTTTTTTTTTTTTTTTTTTTTTTTTTTTATTTCCATGTGGGATACGTAATATTTACAATATTTTGCGTAGAATGAGAAAAAAAAAATTTATGTGTATATATGTTTCTTTCCAGTGAAATGTCAAAACAAATAGTTCTCATTAATGTAAAACGTTTCCTTTTAAAAACACTAATGCACTAAGCAAGCTTTCTTTCATTTTTCTTTTGATACTTGAAAAAAAACGCTGAAATTAAATTTTTTTTTAATCAAACAATATTATTCGCGAATTATTTTTAAATTAAAAAATGTTACATTGTTTAATTACGCTTGATAAAATAAATATATTTCTTTATTAAGCATTAATCCGCTGCACGTTTAAACCTTAAATAATAATCCACCGAAATACAACGCCAATTTTTTCGTAATATTTTCACGTATACACACAAACATCTACACGCATATACAAAAATACACACGTGCACACACACACACACACACACACACACACACACACACACACACACACACACACATATATATATATATATAGATACGATACAACTTTCGCTGGCTCGTACAATTTATAACGGTATAAAACAAAAGCAAGGCGGAACCAACCAAGGCGGAAGATTAAATTTCAGACGTTGAACTGCTGCCGCAAGCAAAGAATCGTCGGGCCGAGGGTTTGCTGCAGGTACGTCTGGAATTTCTCGCACTTACTCCGGCTGTCGAAATCGTTCGAGCTACCCCAGAGAATAACTCCGTCGGCGCCACGTTTCGCCACTTCCTCTATCGTGCTAACGAGATCTTGCTGTGTGCGCAACGAAAAAAAGGCAAAAAAAAAAAAAAACAGAGAGAGAGAGAGAGAGAGAGAAAAAGTCTCTCGTTAATTAAGAAGAAAAAAGAAATGTCGCTTAACCTGAATAGTATACGTATATATAAACATATATATATATATATATATATATATATATATATATATATATATATATATATATATATATATATATATATATATATATATATATATATATATGTATACTATGATTATTATTAATATTCAACGGTATAAAGATTTTGACTTTATATACAAACCTTTTCAACGTAGCTGTCGTGTTTGTCCTGATACTTGTACCAGTAATAAGCGAGTACTTTAACGGGCTGCTTGTTCTGCGATTTTTTTGCCAGTCTAACTGCCTCTTGTATTCGACCGCGCACTCGACCTACCCTTTGTACGGGATTTAGTTTATATTGCAGATACACCGACGGCAATAAAATCTTTTCCGCTTGAAACAGCCATGACATTCTGCGATTAATATTATTCTCAATTATTCGATTATTCAAAATTATTATCAAAGTAATAATAATAATGATAAAAGTTTAAGAAAGCTGCGAGCATCGAAGTAAAGACAGAGAGAAGTAAATTTATACTTTAGGCGTAGAAAAATTTCACCACCAGAGAGAGAGAGAGAGAGAGAGAGAGAGAGAGAGAGAGAGAGAAAAAAGCAGTGTCTATAAAGAAGATATAGTGGAACGATTATCTTTTTTAATTCAAAATTTATTACAGAAAGAAAATTTATGTATTATTTCGCGCTAGAAGTTTAACACTATGGATAATACGTTAAATCCATTATATTTTTAATACGGAAATCAATATAATTGTTGCGAACGTATGATAAAAGCTTGACTATTAAAAAATATGGGTAAAGTGGCGTGACAAAATATATGTTTAAAACGATTTATTTTACGATTTCAACGCGCAAGTGTCCTATTTCCATTTTCGAATAACTTTTTTTCGTAAATTATTAAAAAATATAATTGCACATGGAAAATCATATCTCTATTTTTTATCAGATAATAGATACATTAATGTCAACTCTTGAATAACCTTTTTATTGTACAATCTGATAATGAATAATGGTATATCTAATCGATAACTATGAAATGCGCTTATTTTTATTGTATAAAAAGTCGATAAAGAATATTTCGAGTAAAAAAAAAATTACATTATAATTGTGTATTGCATTACTTAAAAATTATAACGATAAATTTGTGTTTTACACTAGCTGTAAAATAATGTTATTAATGTATGGTTTTCATTAGCAAGCCTGCAATTACGAAAATTTTTATTATCGCTTCAACTATCAGCAATTAAAGTAAAGAATACACGGCTTCAATATTTTTGAGTTTAATTTTATTTTAAAATGTTTGTGTATGGAATACCTACTCGTCGTTCTCCTCGATGACTTTGGGGTCGCATTGTGCGCTGGGTTGATTGGGCGTCCAATTAAAACAATAAGGATACGCGTAATATCCCCAGTCGGCTTTGGGCCTGAGCTTCTTCGCCATCTCGAGAGTCCGTTGCATGAACTGTCTGCCGGATTTTTCGAAGCGCTCGGTCGCCTCCTTTCGCGCCGCCTTTTGTGTCCATAATGGATGACGCTTGCGCTCAATGTCGATCGATAGATCGCGATATATCTGCAGCGAGGCCCAATTTTGTCGAAATATCGGCCGCCAACTCTCGAAGTCTATGACGGCGATACCCGAGAAATTAATGTTTGGAATTTGCTCGGCCAAGTGACGGCTGAAGTGCTCGAGGTGCAACGTTAAGTTACCCTCTTGCGGCACCCCTCCGTTCCTTTTTACTATGTTATCTGTTAAAGGAATTTTTAATATTTTTTTATTTTTACATCGTTAATATTTTTTAATCGATAATATTATTTTCATTTGGCTTTTTTTATATTCTTTGCTTTAAAACATTGTTTTATTTTTAATATTATTATTATCTTTTTGATAAAGAGTAATAATTTAGATAATACATCGATGTAAATAATAACGTTACGATAATATAAATTTTGTATAATTTATGAAAAGTAGATAATTAAAGTACAAAAGTTAAACAATGTATATTTAACAATTTATAGAAGTTTCATTATAAATTCTGATGTTTATCAACTTATCGCGATTCAAGAAATTTGATTTTATGTATTAGCCATTACTTAAATATTTTATAATTGATATGTTCTTCCTATATATGATGGGATGGCATATAGTCATTTTATATAAAAGTATTATTGCCTAAAATGTTACTCACGAAATGTCCACAATTATGAATGTTTATTAAAGAAATTTTAAACAATATGTCGTTTTAAATGTATATCATTTGATACAGCGAATAAGAAAATAAATAAATAAACAAATGCAATAAAGAATTTTTTGAATATTTTTACGTATGCTTAGAAAATAGAATAGAATATTTTTTTTAGAGCGCATTTATCACGAATATAAAATAGATATGATACATTTGCTGCGGCATATTTTTCAGAGAAAAATAAATGAATAAAAATGTATCGCAGTTAATTAAATGGAGAAACTTTAAATTCTACGATAAGCCAAATTTAATATGTCAAGAGTAGTAACGGAATTGTATTTACGGAAAATGATAAGCCAAAATGTTTTTCTAATAATTATGTCCTTACGTTAGCCTTTCTGATAATTATTTTGCATTATTTAATAGTATTACATAAAATTTAAAAACAAGAAAAATGTATAAAAACAAGAAATACTATTCATTAAATTATATTTTCCTATTTTCAATAAAAAAAAAAAAAAAAAAAAAAAAAAAAAAAATTATCTTCCCGCACGTGTTTTAGCTTTAAAATTGAATATAATATTTTTATTTAAACACGTATATACGAAAGTATTAAATGTTCAAATGCATTAAAATCAATCTTATCTCGTATATTATTTTTAAAAATACGTTAGTAAGCAGTTTATACGCGTACTTTTACGACTTACAATATTACCTTTATCATCTTTTAGTAAAGCTGGGAAATCGCCAGGATCGTACAAAATTGCAATCTTATCTCCTTGAAACTTGTCTTTTTCATTTTGGATTATGCCGAACTTCTTGGACACTTGTCGGAAGTCCATACCATATTTATGACACATAAAAGTAGGAACATTCCAGTACACTTGAAAATTCTTGGGAACGTTATCATAAAGGATTGTTGTACTGAACCTGAAAAAAATAATTATTACATTGTTTTATATATATATATATATATATGTATAAATATACAACTGGCCGTATATAGTTTAATCAGTGTAAAAGCTAAAAAAAAAAAAAAAAAAAAAAATGTATTACTCGGGTAACGATGTATTCAGCCAAAAATTTATTAGTAAATTTAAAAACATTGTAATTAAAACTTATACACTGTAGCCGCGTTATTGCGCTACAAACGCTTGACGCACACTGAATTTTTTCATCGTTTTTATGTGAACGATTTTGATAATCTGTAAAAAGGCGGCGTTGGAGGAAAAAAATGCAAGAGGATTGAACGCTTTTACAATTGTTTCTATACTGATATAGAAATATTGAAATGTTTATTATTACGTTATACGCGTAATTTATTTAATGATAAGTAACGCACACATTTCATTTTTATAATATTTATAATTTTAGCATCAAAGCGTAAACCTTATTATAATGCAATTTTACTGTAAAAGCTTCGCATGAATTAATAAAATGCGTCAAACATGAATGCGCTTATATAGCAAATTTCGCATTACTGATACATTAAATAAATTCAACAAAAATGTGCTCGGGAAACGCATTGAAAATCCAGGTGGAACTAAATCAAGACATTGATAATTAGATTCTACTGGTTGACATCGATGTAAAAAATTTGGAAAAGAATTAATGTAAAGTCTAACGTTACATTGATTTTAAAATTACGTAAATAATTTTATTAGAAATGAAAATATATATAATGATAATTAAAATTTTTATACTTACTATGTTACATTATATTAAATATAAAATTAAAAAAAAGTATTGCATATGTTTTATAAAGTATTTATTTATTTAAAATTTTTAAATTAAAAAAATTCATACGTAAAAGTATTACGGCGATATGATATTTACCCAAATAGTTTGGAAGCGGTCCTATCGGCGAGGCAGAACCAAAGAAATAGTAAAAGCCATTTATGCGCTTGGATCGGCATTGATAATTCTATCTTTCTCTCTCTTGATCTTTCGCAATATGTGTTCGTATATTATAAGTATATATATATACATAAATATTCGCGCGAAAACTTGCAAGCCCAGGGATACTCCGCGTAAACTCGAAATTTCAGATAGAAATTGAACCGCAAAGCATTCGATCGATTTTCTATATATACTAATCACGAGCGGAAAACAATTTAAATTTTAATATAATATACTTTTAAGAATTGAAATGTGCGTTAAAGAAGTAGACAACAGTTCGTAAAATTAAAGTTACACGTGTAACATTAAATTAATTTAAAACGAATGTTTAAACGAAAAAAAAATTTCACGTTGTTAACTTGTTGAAGAAAAAAAACTACTCATTTATAAAGTGAGTAAACAATAAATTACGAAATAAAAATTTAACACCTTGTTACTATCTTGTACACTATAAACCTAATTAATATTGATCGTTCCGATCGAAAGTACGTTTCTGTTTCAAGAACGAAAACGAAAATAAAAAAAAAAAAAAAAACAACGAAGCAACAAGTCGAGAGTTTCTTTTTTTCTTTCTTTCTTTCTTTTTTTTTAGTTTTTTTTTTTTTTTTTTTAAGTATGTACTCGTATGGATTGCACGTATTCGGTGTGCGGGCTCGTCGTTGCGTCGTCGTCGACGAATACGCGTGACGAGCCTCGTTGAATCGAGGCGCTATTTATCCGAGATCAAGCCAACCACATATGTGTGTATATATATATATATATATTTATTTATGTATATATATATATATATATATATATATATATATGTGTGTGTGTGTGCACATACGTTATAAGTGTGTATTCGTTCCGTAATGTATCAGCTGTAAGCGAGCGCAAGTACGCTAATGCACGCGCTAGTTGGTAGTTGTTCGCGCGCGTTTGCCTCCTCTCCTCCTCCTTCTATTTGTGAGTTTCACCAGTGAGTATGTATACATAATACGTTACAACCGCGTGCTGTCGTCGTCGAGCAGCCGAACGAAACAAGAAGAGAAAAAAACGCACACACATGGCGGCTCGTTATTGTTATCTCACGTTTGCGATGATGGCTTCGCAGCTTACTTGCTACATCTCCCCCATTGCGCGGGCTCCACTTGTGTTATTGTCTGTATTTTTGCGCACACGCTCATTTTCTTTCCGTCGCTCACGTAAACGAGAAATACGTTCCGCCTTGTATTTTTATTATTTTGCATTTGCTCTCGGTACAAGCGTTTTACCTTTGTCGTGCACAGTTCATGGTTTATTGATATTTGATGAAGCTAACTGTGGCCTTTTTTCATGTCGCAAATCGCGTTAGGAGCGACAAGGCTGTTGTAATCCTGTCAATCGTGCATTTAATTGTTGGGTGGTTTTTATATTAATGGAATAAATTTTTTATTAAAATGCCTTAGTTTATTACGTAAATATCTTGTTTATATCGATGTTTAATACATTATGGTTATTGAATAAAAAAAAAAAATATTTAATTTATGATTTTCTTACATTTGCTAAAATTAGATCGATATAGATTATAATGATAAACTTGAAAGCTTATCTATTTTATGAATTAAAAAGCCAATGTAAAAACTTATGTTATTATTTTTGCACATTCATTATAAGAATACAATTTTTATAGAATTTATCAATGAATTTGAATATGTCAACCAATATCACTTTCTAGAATTAATAAAATGCTAACGACATTTTTCATAAAAATTTATACGCCATCTGCGTATGAAAATATACATATGAGAAAATTGAAAACAATTTGATCGAAATTCATGAGTTTGAATATTGCAATTTTTATTATATAGATATAATAAGCATAAACGAAATCCGATAAGAAATACTTATATTATACATACTCGCTTTGCAGTTACTAATATCAAAAATTATTTTATTATCATACTATTGTCAATTAGATTTATTTACCTATATATATATCTTTTTTTCTAATAAATTTTTTTTGAAAAATTCATAAACATACAAGATTTATGTTTAAGTTATTAAATTATTATATAGTATTATTTAATTATTATTAAATAGTATATTATTAATATAAATTATTATTATATGCAATTATTGTAAATTACTAAATTACGTTAAAAATCAAAATCTTAATAAAAAATGTATACCCAGACCTCGAAAGATTAATTACACGATAAAAAAAAAATACCGCTACGTTTATTCCAAGTTTCATATGAAAAAAAAAAAAAAAAAAAAAAAAAAAACGAACATCTTTGCGATAACTCTGAGAAGACATTTATTTCATGCACACATGTAAACTCGAACCGAAGGTTTATTATCGTAAAATATACTCTTCAAATTCTTCCAAAGTATGCGGTGAAGGTTTCGAGCGATTTTTTTTTTCAAGGATACCGTCGCGGTCCATATGCGAGCAAGGACTGTCGCGCACTCTTATCTACCAATTGTCACCTCTTCCTGTTAACGTGTCTTTTAACTTTGTTAATTTTATTTGAACGAGCGTAAATTTGGCAATGAACAATAAATCAGGCAAATGAACTTTAATATAAAGCATTTTAATTTGGCAATTACGAAACGTGTAAATTCAAAGGTTTGATATATTTCATTAAAATAAAATAAATCGAAGGTTATAGTAAAATAAGAAAACACATGAATATATCTAGGTGAAACTCGTGCTTTATTATCTCGTTTTCCACAGATCAATCCAGCACAATTTATTCTACCTATATTTATTTATATCTGTCTGCTTAGGATTCTTTATTCTTTTAGTTGCAAAAATTATCAATAAAACAATTCTCATTTGTGTTTTTGCTCATAAAGTAATAACCCATCCTTAAATTTCTAAATATTCCAATTTTTTTGAAGAAAGCTTTTTTGTTCTAGTTTTTATTTTATTTTTGTATACGTCACAAAGTTTCGAGTAGAATTTCATTGCGCAGCAACGTAATAATAATAATGTAGCAGCAACAGCAGCAGTATGTACGAAAACAACAGCAGCAACAACGTCAACGTTTTTCTTGTTTTTATTTTTGAACCTTTTCTTTTCATTGATACTGGCCGATATTCGATAAACATGATTAAAATAAGTTCATATGCACACGCATACATACAAGTCTCTTCTATTTTTTTTTTTTTTTTTTTTATCACTTCTCAAGTTTCGAGCGATGCGTTTAAAAGTTGATTGTTTTTGCTACTCCTTCCTTTACACCTACGTTTTCTATTGCAAAACGAGACCAATCTTATTAGGTGTCATACTCGGACATCGCCAGTTATACAAATAGTACTGGAGGTTGCCATCACCAATGCCAAATTTGAGAGGCTCAAGGAATTCCTTATTATCCATTAAATCTAACGCATTAAACACGTCAAAGCCCAGCTGTAAAAAGTATCGTTGATAATAAAAGTACTTATAAGGAGTTTGCAAAGAAAATTATAACCATACATGATGCTTTAAGAGAGCTTCATTTATATATAAAAAAAAAAAAAAATGGTGTTAAAAAAATTATAAATTGAAAGCGATTATTTATCTAAGATTCATAAATTTGTTTCAATGTTCTCGTTAGAATATATATGTGAACCAATTAAGTCAAATAAACAACAAATAATTAATTATACGGGTTAGTTTAACGTATTTTAAAGACAAGAAAGATAATTTAAAAATATTAATTGCAATGATTATATAAAAAATAAATCAAATTCTTACATTTCTAGCTGATACGAGAGCATCCTGCATAAGATCTAACCAGGGCGTGACGGTAGACACATTATAAAAACTATATGCAGCGCGCAGACTCTTGTGCGTATGGTGATGCATTACTGAACTTGGAAGAGTATAATAGCTCACCATGTCTGTAATCACTTTTGTTTCTGGATTTTCTACTACAAAACTATCGACTATACCGGCTTGCGGTAGAAACCAATGTCTAAATTCTTCCTCCGTGAAAATCGGAGATAAATCGAATTTTTTTAAATACTAATAAAGAAAAATATTCGTGATTAGAAGACGAAATATAATTTATTTTAAAATAAGAAAGTAAAAAGAAATAATCTAAAACTGTTTCGTTCGAAATAAAGTACGTAATAAGTATTAAATACTCAATTTTTATAATATAATGGAATTTGAAATTGATAATGAAAATATTTTACTATTATCACATTTTTTTCGATTGGCAATGTAGTAATTTATAAATAAAATAAAAATTAACTTACTTTATTTAACAGTTCGTGACCTTGTGACACGTCCTCTGGAATCATTTTTCTAAAGCCTGGAACTTTTGGATTTTCAGGTAGTTTGTATAACTTTAAGGTTCTCTGCATCGTCATATTGCGAGACAAATGTGAGAATCGTATCTCGATAAGTTTTTTTGGATTTAAAGAGCGATGCCAGTATCGGCAAGTTGCAATCGGTTTGGGAAGCACTACACCTGCGGTGTAAACCGCTTGAAATATTCCTATAAGGTTTACTCTTCTTGTAATTTCACGAATTAAAACAGGAGCAACGCGCTTCGATCTTAACTTTTTATGAACACATAGAAAGTTGATTTCTACCATTTTCTGAACTCTAAAAAAATTTTGAATGTAGAAAACAAACAATTTTATACTGGATTTTAATTTTTCAATCTGTTATTTTGATAAATCAACATTTGCTTACTTATCGTAAACTCTTAATGTTGCAGGAATAGCAGATATAAAACCTACTAGACGACCACTTTTGGTTACGCGAACTCCACAATGCCATTCATTGCACCAACCTGGAGGTTGCAGAGCCCTTTGATAAAATTAATTTTATCAGAAATTAAGATATAATTATTTAAGTTACACTAAAATAAAATCACAAAATTTACCATTTTAAGAAGGCAGGTGGATAATCAAACCTAAACATAGCATCATCATCTTCAACATAATTTTCTGATAATAATGAATATAGCTCTGCCAAAACAAGTGGATCATCTAAATTCAAAGTATCCCAATGAAAGTCTGCTGGAAGGGAGTAAGGGTCAGCTCTAACAGAAGCCTTATCTGGTTCAATGGGTTCGTTGCAAACAATTTTTTCATCTGTAAATAAAAATCCTCAAGTATGGAATATAGAAATTTTATAAACAAAATTTTCAAAATAATTTAAAAAAACATTACCCATTTTAGGTACTGGTTGAGTACTCCAAAATTGGTAAGTCTTTTGCATTGCTTCTTCTTGCGTTTTAGCTGGTTTATATTGCAAATTCAAGACGTCCACGGCAATTTGTATCTCTTTCATGGAAATATTGTTATAAGCGTTAGACACAAATGAAGGCAGTGTTGTTGAATTTGACAAAGCTGTCGAATCTTTAGCGTCATCAATATCATTGCTTTCTGTTACAGTTGCAGAACCAGTTTGAGCCTTTTTCTTACGACTTCTTTTTTTGGAGCTAATTTTTAAATAATTTAATTATTATTTATTTTTAATTACTTAAGCATGAAAATTTTGTTAAAGTCTATTGGATAAAAAATAAGGAACACAATCATTTTGTAATCTATACATGATTTTTCATACATTATGCTACTTTTTGATAAGTATTAATTATAATTGCAAATTAAATGTACTAATATCACATCAGTTATAGCTTCATTAGGCTGTCATTTCTTCTAAATTATAGATTGTACAACTTATTACCATATATAGAAATTAATATAATTGTAAGTGCATAACAAAAATTACATTTAGAAGAGTTTTAATACAAAAAATATAAATTAATTTTTACATGTTGCTTATAATATTTGCAAGGCTTGTAATATTTTAAAAATCATTATTCAAATTTTAAAAACAATTTTGTTATCATATTCAAGTGTATATCTATAACACACTGCAGCAGAACGCTAACCGGTTAAAATATATTCAACGACTTATCCATGTGTTAGAAAAAAGGGATGAATTCTTTAACATTTATTCACACCAAGAAACTCATGCGGGTGTCATCCATGTATAAAGTACAACCTTGGCGGTAAAAAAATTAGGCAGAAGTTGCAACATTAAAAAAACGTGCTCTGTAGGCCTACTACAAACATGTTGTGCAAGTTAAAAATGGCATGTATACATTTCGTAAAGGCTATAGAATCGTATCGTGCGTTACAGACTTGCCTTTTGCTTCTGCCATCTTTCTTGTGGATCTCGTCGTTTTTGTCATCGTCTTCCGACTTCGTCGCTCTCGCCGATCTGTTCTTATCCGAGTCCGCAATATTCTCCATTATCGTTAAGTTAAACTTTTTTTACGTTAATAGATAAAAAATAAATTACAATATAAGTGCACGCAAATTTCTACTGAAATGATCTCATCGTGTACTGCTCCCTCTCGATTCTCTGTGATAACTGTGTAATTGTGAATGTGTGCAATATGTTTATGCGTGCGTGTGTATGCCACTTTGTACGTATTTTCGTATAAGAGCTGCAGCGAGTAAAAGATTATGAATTGGTTAGGTGTGCGATCGCTAGATAGCGTTAGATTTCACTTTTAGGGTTGAGTTAATCGTGATGACAATAGAGGGCGGTATTGTAATTCTTATTCGATTTTTCAAATAAAGATGTAACGAACTTTGTAAAATCATATTTTAAATAGTAGTGTACTTAACAATTCAATTTTGTAAAAATGTAATTCAAATAAATATTAATAATAAAATACTCGTTGAACTTTTATAGTAAGTATATCGCCTTATTTTCTATCAAATAAAAATTATAAATTATAAAGAATAAATTAATTAAAAATATGAAAAAAATTGTTACTATGGGTATATATATTTTTCAATGTCAAATGCATGCAATTATGAAGGAAATCAGTAAAAGAATTCAAACTTTTGAGACTTAAAAATTATTCGTATATTTATAAGATATTGCGATTAGAGTAAGTTGAAATAAACTTATACATAAACAGAGATATATGTAATGCAATTTTGCATATATATATAAAAAATAGACATGTTTTTCATTAACTCATGGTATTAATAGTCTAATAAAACATGTACTTCTTGTAACTTTTGTATATTTTAATACATTTTATAAAGATGAAATTTCATTCACTTTTTTATCTTCATTTAAGGCTATGCATAAAAGTAGGCAGTATTACGACAAGCAACACTTAAAAAAAGGCACAGTCGCCTAGACGAGAAAGAGAAGAGAGAAGTCGTGAGTGATAATTATTTTATTTTTTTTTTTTTTTTCTTTTAAATTTCATTATTATGTAATAAATCGCAGGTATCTACAACAGGTCGATTAGGTCAGAGTTTACGTATTTGCAAAACTCCAAGTGTAATTAGAAACTTGCATCGAAATTAAATATTGATTTTTTCGATGGATTATCAGTGGTGAGTAAAATTTTTTTATAAACTATTTAAAAGATATTAATGAAACATTCAATTTCATTACTTCTAAAATAATTTTAATATTCGTACATATAATGCTATTCATCCTTATCTACTGTAGATTTCCTATTGTTCGAAAATTTTTCGCGTCATTGAAAAATTTTATCGCATCTCGTTAAATTAACGATTCATTTATAAATACATGAATATTTATTCAAATTACTTAAAATTTATAAACGACAGAATTAATATTTAATTATAATGATAAATTATTTATACGCAATCTTATATGCAAGATGATCGTTAACTTTCAACAATTTTAACAATGTACATAATAACATACACAACAATGTTTAAGTATATAATGCAAGTCTCCAATCGAAACAAATTGCATTTGATTAATTTATTCACATATTCATGCATTTACGTGCGCGTAAATGCATGCATGTAAAGCTAGTGAACATCTACTGACACTTCTGCCTTTTGTACGTGTATAAGTTAGGTCTGCGTATATATAAATATATTACGTCTTTGCGTGCTTATTTTTTTTCTTTTCATTTTCTTTTCATCTGCATACGCACTTGTAATACATCTATATGCATAGATATATGTATATAAGATGTGTACAATAATCAATTCCATTAGTTCATTTTTTTTATCATTTACTTAAAAACTCTGTAGGTCGTATGTATATATATAGATTACACGATATAATAGCACTGCGTGTATATCGCATTACTTTTTTGTTGTTGTTTTTTTTTTTTTTTTTTTTCTTCTTTTACCTCGTTAGTAACTATAAAATACGCGTAAAGAGTAAAACAATTCCTTCATTGTGCAGATCACTACGTCTTATAGTGCCTGCTTCGAATAGTATAATAATTATCTCGCGCGCTTCCGATGGCACCGCAGGACATATGTACCAACTCTTCGAAGTCCCTATATATGTTTTTTTTTGTTTTTTTATTTTTTTATTTTTTTATTTTTTTTTATTTTTGGTATCCTAGAGAATAGTTTTTATTTCGATTAACGAGGAAGATATAGTATTTATTTGACATATACGCATCACTCAGGAAAATTCGCACCGATATTTGACGTTTTTTTTATCTAGAATTTTCAACTACAATATATAGGTTTATTAGGTATACTTTTTTACTCTATTTTGCTTACGCTTATCGATATAATACGTACTGCTACTTTTATTATATTATAAATTCATTAAAAGTCTGCGCTAAAAAAAATTATTAGAAAAAGTTTCTCACTTCACTATACTTTGTTGTTTATATTTATCAATCACAGAGGGAAATTCATATACAACAATGAGACATTCCATTATACGGCGAATATGTAATTTCCATTTTTATATTATTTTAATATGTTTCTATTATAAAGTGCAACTGAATACGAGAGTACGAAACTATTTCTAATAATTTTTTTCATTTTTCGATATTATCATTTAATCTGATAATTTATCAATTGGATAGTACTGGCAACTTTGTTATTTTATCTAAGTGTTATTTATGTGCTGTTATTTTATATATAGACTTCGATAAAATAAACGGTATATTTTCTTAACAAAAGTGGCTAGTCTTATCGATGATAATTTATAATTTTAAGACTGACATTATTTAAACAATCTCTATGTGAGTTTATATATTGTATATGATTTGTTCAATTCAGTTATTAACGTTAAAAATTAATTCGAACAATATTTTTATTTATTAAATTTTGGCAGTTGTTTTTATTGAGAAAGAAAAACTTAATATAAATATTGGAATATGTTTCTGATATTATTGTGAATAAAATTTATATATATATATATATATATTCGTGTATTGCTTATTATTTTAACAGATTATTATAATGATTTTTATAAAGATTAAACATAATTAACAACAATTAACAATTGTAACATCATCTACTATCAATTTTATAAAAACTCATTAGATTAATATAGGTATAAAAACGAAGGGGAACGCGAAAGATGAAAATTGCTCTCAAATCAACGTAAAACGAAACCTTTTCTCATTTTTATAAATCTCAAAAGAAAATAGAACGATTTAATGTTTCCAAGTTAAAAATCTACAAAACTCGCGTTACTTATTGCCTCGAAAAATGTTCGCGTTTGAGGCATGAAGCCTCGGTAAATAATGAAGTTCACTCACCGTACCTTAAGTGTTCATTCGGCGTTTTTGGTTTACCAGCCGCGCTCCTTTCGAACCTCCACCTCTGAGAAAAAAAGACAAAGAAAAAAAAAAAAATAAATAAATAAAAAGAATCTTGTAAAGTCAACGCCAACTGACCGACCATCTCATAACCCGCCCCTTACTACAATATACGTCGAGTCGAGAGTCCACCTCCGGCTCATTGAAACAGATGAAAACCGCGAAATAAAAAAGATGAAGAAACGCCCGCTTGCTTGCTCATACACACGCGCACGCACTCACACACCCACACAGAGACTTTTACCGCACATGAGATCAACCGCATCGACGTGAAGCTTTTCAGCGTAAATCGGCCTCTCTTCCATATCCCGCATATTGCCACCGTCTTTATTTTTCAGAAAAAAAGAGCATTTACTTTTTCTTTTTCTTAAAAGAGATGAAAAAAAAAAAAAAATAATAAATAAATAAATAAATAAAAGCGAAAATTATGGAAAAAACTGAGAAAAATAAAAAACGAAATCTCCGTCGGTGGTGGCGTCAAAGACGTGCGAGAAACTTCTATAATAATAAATTTTACAATATTGCATTTTGGTTTTTCTTTTCTTTTTTTTTTTTTTTTAATTTTTCTTTCACTTTTGCTTGTTTGCTTGCTTATCGTGGTTGTGTATGTATATATAATTAACTCTCTCCTTCGCTTAAATATATAACTATATGTATATATCGTATATAATATATTTCCTGTTCTCTTAAAATTGCGTGTAAGTGTACGTGTACGGGTTGGTTTATTTTTTATTTTAATTTTTTTGTTTGATTTTTTTTTTTTTTTCTTTTAATACGTACAATTTGTCAGTTCGTCATGCGCACTTGAGCTCTCTATAGAAACGGAAAGAAATCGATTTAGAACTCAAATACTTTGCGCGATTCGTTAATGAATTCAATTAAGCGAGTAATTAATTTGAAATTCTAAAAATTTTGTTGTTTATTTTATAAATAACAAGGAGGTATATATGGGGATACCGAGATCGATTATATTGCTTGAACGTTTACCAAAAGTACACAACGCAATGTTTGCTTGAAAACTATTATTGGTCATATCGAAATTCTCTCTCGATTTCTTTGGATTCACCGAGCTATACATATACATATGTAATAATCTCGTGGTAATTTGTGTACAAATTGATTAATGTGAAATTATGTGTTTTTATGTATGTGCAGATATCGTAGTTATCATATGTAATTGTGTGTATATATTTATATTTATATGTATATGTATATATTAATAATTATGTACATTTACGGCCTATTAATGATATGCTCGATTGAGAAAGACGCTAATTGCGGAGAAGGCGGTGGCGAGGTGGGCAAGTCTCGATGACGAGGAACCCCTGCTCGAATTGTCCCCGTCGCTCTCGCCGTATTTCTTCTTCTTCAGGCTCTTGGATTTTGGCCGCTTGCGCGAGAACGTCGCGTTCGTCGCGTTGGTCGGCGACTCGATGTTACAGTAGCTCGTGTCGCAGCAGCTTATGCATATCTGTATCACACGGATGGGAAAACAAACAAAATAACAACAATAAAATTGTAATAGAAAAGTTACGTCACGCGTAAACGTTTAATAATATGGATGCAGTTAAATTAAATTAAAAGTTATGCATGAAATATTATTGGATGGAATAATTGAAGTTTTTTAAAATAAACATTACTTTCACGTCTGACTAAACGCGAATTCTACTACTTGATATACGAATAACACGTCTAATGTAAATAATCTTTCTTTTTGCTGATATTATCAATTATTCATTTTATTATCGTTTATTTGAACGGTAACGAAATAAAAAGAAGGAATTAAATACTCTTCGTAATTAGTATAAATAACATCAAACGGATAAGGATAATATTTTATTTTAATTTTTAAACGATTGCACTTATGAAATAAAATATAATTTTCTGATAATGAAATAAGGAAAATTATATATATATATATATATATATATATATATATATATATATATATATTAAGTAAATAAAATGAAAGAAGAACTTAAATTAAGATTGCATTACTGGTATTGAGCTCAAGCCGATACACTTCCACGAGCGTTTCAACGGTTAAAGCGTAAAGAGCATATCTGACTTGATCCTACTATTATCTACTTGAATGTAGGCTACGTAGTTGTAAGCTTCATTGTAAGCCCAGAGATTTTTGCCGGTGTCATTTTGTCACGATTCCAATACTGATTATGCATTCAAATTGGATTCGCGCGCGGAGTATAAATATAACTTTGTGAAAAAAAACTTTTGACCAAACTTTCTTTTTCTTCTTCTTCTTTTTCATTATCTTCTTTTTTCTTTTATTTTTTTTAAAGAAAAATTTCAAGATCTTACTCCGGCGACACTCGGACAAAAGAGTTGTGATTTTAATTTGAATTTTAAAAAAGCTTATAACGATGCTGTTTCACTTGTCAGATTATGGTGTGAATTTTTTTTTTATTTTTTAACTAAATATCTCCGGGGTGGCAGTGTGTTTAATGTAATGAATAAAAAATCAATATTTTGGAGAGGGAGGATTAGTTTTACTCGAGCTCGCACGTTTTTTTTTTTTTTTTTTTTTGTTATTGTTTTTAATGAAAAAGTTTTCAGGAAAATAATTTATTATTTTTTTATTGAATTTTTCATTTCATTAATAACGTATTTTTCGATAAAATATACACGATTGAAATATTATTTTATAACGAGCGCGTAATAAATGCAAATACTCGAATATAAAATTTAAATTTAGAAGCGAACAAAATTAATTTAATGCGTTTATATCATTAGACATACTGAAAAATAATGTCGTATAAATTTAAAATTTTTTTGCAAAAATTTCGCTTGAAACTCGCATTTCAAAATTTAATTAAACGCAAGCGTCAGTTGGAAATAAAATGGTGGGCTTCTTCTAAAATTAATAGAAAAAGATGACGTCAATATACGTCAGGTGTTAAGAAAGTTACGTAGACGTAACAATATAAGTGGGCGTCTAGCATTAGACGGCATTCTACATTAAGCGGTTTAACTCTCTAATACCGTCGCCCGATAAGCGTCGCGATGCGATTAAAACGTTTACTTGGCTTACGTATGGGACTCTAACTGTAAAGTTTATTAATAAAACCGTTCGTTCGGCATATAATATGATTGTAACAAACTTTTTAATCCGTATAGTAAAACAAAGCCTTAAAAGGATAATATCGGTTATCAAACGTTAGTAACGGCATTGGGGCGTAGCTATATACGAGTTTAGGTATACATATATATATAAACACAAGTTTTAAGCATTACACGTATTCAAACGTCGAACGTTATACCGGAGGAATCTCCGAAGTATTATGTATAAACGTTACGTACCTTTTGCGTATCAATGGGCACACAACCGACGGACGCAGGACTGCATTCGATTTTACTGACACAACTCTTGCTCACCTATAAAATAACAATTGCTTATAATGCACACACACACACACACATACCTACACGCTCACGTACCCTCATACAAGTTTAAACACTATTTCTACCAGTAGATAAAAAGAGAAAAAAAATGCGCACTTGAATTTTTTTCCCCTCTTCTCTACAATAAAAAACATTTATCCATGCGATACATAAAATTAAATAAAAGTTTACGGGCATTAAAATTAATAGAGTTTAAAAAAAAAAAAAAAAAAAAAAAAAAATGCATCAAAAAAATTTGATATTACGATGGAGATTTTTATGAAGCGTATAATTAATCGCAGAAAAAAAAATTTATATCGAGATACAACGTTCGATGGTTAATTTTTACCGTTAATTAAAAGTAAAAAAAAAATCATCCATGAATTTCTAAGGGTAAAATTTACTAATAAGCGCGAATATTTTTTAACCTCTTCTAGCTTAGATAAAAAATATATTCAACAAGCGAGTGCAAAATTAAAAAAAGAAAAAATAAAAAGAAAAAATAAAAAAGAAATTAAAAATTTACCAACGCACTTTTCGATCGAGAAAGTTTAAAGCATAAAAATAATCGCCGTATTAGCGCTTTTATTTTGGCAGCCGATCTCCAAGAAGAGGTTAAAAAAGTATATAGACAGATACAAAAGAGTTAAGACTATTATAATGTATATATGTATATATATATATAGGTAAAGAAAAGATGTGTGCTTGCCAAGACACTTTGCCCGCGACTATCCAAAATGTGCAGAGATCGACAGAAATCTCTACCGCCGGCGGGACACGGTGTGTCTATTGCCCATTCGTTGCACATCTGCGACATAATATTACAAGATTACGTAAATTTACATTATCTTCGTTTTCACGCTAGATGTCTCGTGTGAAGTATTACACGATGTAAATAGGTACATGTATCTATGTGTATCTTCAATAGATATACGTTCTTACAAGAACTTAAAAAATGAGAGCTTTGGAGAACACCCAAGTAGTATATAAGTTTTAGATCGCGCGTCGGTCTTTTGCTGTGAAAATTTAAAGCTTTCGAATTGTTTTAAATATGACGGTACTGAAATTAATAAGACTAATGTATTTGAAAATCTTTAATCTCGTTAAGAGCGAAGATTCTTTGAATTGGTTAAAAATAGAATAAAATTTTGGATATCGAAAGCTTTACTGATTGAAGGCTTGTATCAAAGTAGAAATCAATAATTTTTTCTTTTTTCCTTTTCTTCGAACGTCAAAGTAAAGAGACTTTTATCCTTCGCATTCGTCCATTTATACTTTTACTTATTCCATTAATGGTCATTTTATAATTTTCTCTAATATCTCGATATTACTAAGCATGAGAGATTTTAATTATTTCTGGTTACCATTAATCAACATTTGATACGTGAATTATACAATAATAAATTTCAAATGAATAGTTCGCATGTATAAACGCGATCGAGTCGATCTACTATTAATATATATCAAGAAAATGGTTAGTTATTGAAAATATTATACGATATGAAGATTTATGTGTATTAGTTTCTATGATCGATATTGAAATTAAAGTTGTAGCAAATAACGTCATCTATAATGATTACAGAATATTTCTCATATAAGAATACAAATTATTTGTATAAATTTCAATATTCTAAATAAATATGAATTAGTGTGCCTTTTGATGAAAATTATAAACGCGATGCAATTTGGTTTATATTACTATTTCGTATAAACAATTGAAACTCATCAACAACTGCATAAATTTAAAGTTAATTTAATTTAATCAACGAAAACGGTGCATTATTATTATTATCATTATTATTATTATTATTATGATTGCTCTTTCTTTATTTTTATAATTGCAGTTGAAGTTACTTCAATTTAACAATGTTGATAACAATGAAAATTTGTTACCTCGATAATTCTATTTTAATTGTTTGCACGGATTAAATTTCGCGTTAAATTTTTTTACTTTCCCCGTCTAAATTTTCAATGAGAATCTTCAACAAAAGTGACATTTATTGCGCTCCATAATAAATTTTGTGTCGCTGTCTGTGTGCGTGTTTTTTTTTTTTTTTTTTTTTTTGCAAAGGAAATTCACAGAAATTACGAAGCGAGTTGAACCACTAGACAATAGCTATTTTTTAATCTGTCGTATTTCCTTCTTTCTTTTTTTTTTTTTTTTTTTTTTTTTTTTTATATTATATTCTCAGAAACTCAAAGATACATAATTAAGTAAAATATTAAGAGGAAAACTACTTTATTTTAAAAAACTATATTTGGTAGATATGATTTTCTTTTAAAGATATTTCATTTAATATTTTAATCTCTCAAAATAAAGAATACTTTTAAGTAAAATATCTTGAGAGTTCGAATGAAAAACGTTAAACAATAAACATTCATTCTTCTAACCACAGAGAAAGGAACGATTGTTTTCATTAAAGTTTCGCTGCGGTTATACGCGAATTCTATTTCCAATCGATCAAGGTATTGTTTTATCACGCGATATTTAATTTAAAAACTTGAGACCTTTTAACTGAGATTATATTTTTCTAATTAAATTATAAAAAAAAGGTGATTACTTGCCTTGTTATCGCTTACGTTGACGCAAGTATAGCACGTAAGACCTGTTGAAAAATCAATTTTACCGAATATGGGCATAGTGGTAGAAAAAAAGTTAGAACTTCGTCATCAACTAATTGTTTAAACGAAGTGACATTATATATAGAAAACTAATATAAATTGAACAATCGTGAAAAAGTGAGAAAGAGAAGGAATAAAAACGTACGATATATGTCCTCTTCATCCGCAGTGGCAGTGTCCTTAACGTTGCCCTTATCACCCGGTGCTATTACATTTTCATTTTCATTTTTCCCATTTTTGTTGGACACTGCATTTTTCCCACGATCGCACGCTGACTCCGTAAACAAAAGTAGTCCGACCATCAGCCACGTGATCATTCCTCACATCGTCTCTGGAAAATGAAAATATTTCGAATCGTTTCTTCTTTATTTATACATACACACGCATATATATATAAATATATATACAGGTTAACATTCCAGAGTGGATAAACTGTTCCGTGGGATATTTTCCCATCTTCGGTGCCGTAGGTAATAACAGGATAAGCCAAAATTGGCAGATATATAGTATAGTCGGACAACGATATAAAAATGAGTTTTTTAATAATAAAATTATATTTGATACTCATACAAAAATTTACACGTATATAAAAAGATCATATTAATTAATTTTAAAAAGAATCGTTAAAAAAAACCAAATATTTTTACTGAAAAAAATTGTCGTAATTAGTTTAAAAGAATTGTCCCAATTTCATACGCAAAATGTTGAGTGAAATTTTTATTGATAATTTGAAAAAGGTATCGATATTTAAATAAAAAACTTTTTTATAGAAATTTTAACGATATTGTTTCATAAAATTATTCAAAAAAAATTATGATAATATTAATTTTTTTATATTTAATTTGTAAGTCCCAGTATACCTTATCGCCAAAACGTTGGTATTCAAAAGTTTGACAGATTTAAAACATCAACAGATTTAAAAAATAAACATAACCTTAAATAAAAAAAATCGTAATGAAATGAAATAAGATAGGTTTGTCCCAGTTTTACTACCTACTGTGTCCCGGTATACCAGCAACGCAAAAAGGTCTGTCCCACTTCACCCAAACAAAATTAATTTTTTTCATAAGTTTATAATTATGTAAAAAAAAATTAGTAAAACGAACTTTTTTTTTATTTTTAAGAAAAATATTTATATTTTATAATGCTCTGAAAATCAAATTTGATTTTGTTAATTATTTTTTAAGAAATTTAAATGATAATTTGTTATACTATTTTTTCCGACTTCTACCTACGGCACCTTTGTTGTTAATTGTTTTTTTTTTTTTTTTTTTTTTTTCTTTTTATTCTTTTGTTTTCTTGCTATATTTACGATATATGTATATACTGTTATATTTTGAGCAAGCGTTTCTGTAACGAGTACAGCTTCGATAAACAATACACTCAGAAAATTGATACTCGCTGTTCAAGTGGATGGGGTCGACAGGATTATTCCATTATATAGATTTGCAAGCGAATATATATAGGTTACTCTTTATTTCGATATGACACGCTTTTTGTATAAAGTTATTGCTCATTTTTTTTCTCTCGCACTCTATATTTTCATCTCGCGTATAAAAAAATAAATAAATAAATAAAATAGAGTTTGGTAAAAGGAAAAACTTTTTCATGAATACGTTCTCCGTATTAAAATAAAATGAGTTATCTAAAACAAAAAAAAAAAAAATATGCATGTATATTTTTTTTTATTTCAAATTGAAAGAAAACGTCATTAGTTAAATAACGAATGTATTTCGTTTTTTGATATCGTACAAGTGGGATGTAACTTGAATAAATGTACTCATTCGCGGTTGATTGAGGATTTTTATTTTTAATGAATATTTAATACTAAATCCCGTGGTAGCATTTTTTAGTGGATTGTATATAAAATTCCGGTGGATTAAAATTTCATTTTTCATCGGATAATAATAACGGCAGATTTTCACAGTATAAATTTTTACGCCATTGTACAGTAACTAACCGTCGCGAAAAATGTGAAAAGAATATTTATTTATAACCTAATTCGATAATTACTCGTCAAAGGTTAAACGAAATTCACTTCGAAATTTTCGGGGCATTAATTCGATCCGAATATGCTGAAAAATTCAACTTTTAACGATGCGGAAAAATCATGGTATTTTGCATGTAAAAATATGTTACGTAATTGAATAATTCATCGCGAAATTTGAATGCAACAGTTTCATCTCTTTGATTTAATACCGAGACGTTATCTAAAAATAGAAAATCGATTTTTGTCCGTCCCGAAAAACCACTAGGATCGCCAGCTCTAGTATTTACTATTTAACTACCTGTTGACTACGACAAATAATTTCGAATTAGATATCCATTAAAATCTTTCCATCTCCTCGAATCGTAATGCGATTGTTCCATTAATCTTAATTAATGGAAAATTATAATGTAAACCATTTTTGAGATATTTATTTATTATAAATTAATAAATTAAAAATATCCGTTATTTTGTAATTAAAAATAAAAAATTCTATATTTCACTAATGAAAATTAATTTTTTTTTGTTTATTTAAAAAAAATTTTTTTTTTTTTTTTTTAAATTACTCATAAAATCTAAAAAGTAAAAAAAAAGTTTTTAATTAGTTTATACATCACGCTATTTTTGCTTTTTTTAAATTTAACAAAGAATAATAAAAAAATAATAATAATAATAATAATAATAATAAAAAAAAAAAATAATAATATCAATAATGCAGTTTATCATAAATGTAATTAAAATTTCATATAATATAGAACGAGTTTCACTCACCGGAAATATCGTTTACGTTGGTTCGAATCACTCATGAGAGAGGTTACACTGCACTTATGGTGTATGCGTATATGTACATATATACTTTGTATTGCTCATCTCTCCCTCCTTTTCAGTCTTTTCTCTATGCATTAGTGCATGGCCTTATTGATTGTTGGGCGCAAAGACACGAACCTCGTGCCAGTTATTAATCGCCTGGAGTCATGCATTTCCATCAGCATTGCTAAAAATATTTTGTTGTTTTTTTTCCGTTTTTGAAATAATCAAAATCCAACATTAGAAACAAAGAATAAGAGGTAGAGAGAGAGAGAGAGAGGTAGAGTTGTGTGTAATAATGACGAAATTTTTTCATCAAAAATTATTTTCAATTAAAATTTTTTTGTGGAAAAATAAATACGAAAATAGCGATTCTTTTTGATCTTGTATTATACGAGGATCAAAATAAAAAAGGGATATGTAATTAAACGTTAATATTTCGCGACTGAACCCTGTACGTGTGAACAAACAAAAGCAACGAGAGGCATATTTATAAAGTTCAATTGAATTTTGTCTGAGCGCTGACAATAATACTTCATTATCTTCAAATAAATTTTGTATGCAGGAAAACAAGCAATTACTTGATTCAGCAATTAGCCGAAAATTGTGTTGCTGTGTGCTGTGAAACGACATTAACTTGAATTTCAGAAATTCATTTTTCGATACTTCTCGTCGGGGAAAATGTCGCGTATTGTTATTATTATTGCTAAATATTTACTTGTTCATTTACCGACGATTTGGTTACCATATTTTTTGGTTTTGAAATAATTAACCTACAAATATCAGTTAATCTTATTCATTTGAAAGGTTATATATCACTTGAATATATATATATATTTTAATTATTCCACATATATATTAATTACTTTTATGATTGCCAGCTGTTTATCATATGTGTGTGTGTATATATATATATATATATATATATATATATTCCTATACAATATAAATCTTTAAATTATTCATGTCCTAATTCCACGGGTTTTAATTATTTTATTAAAGCAATTTTCGAATGAAACTATTTTTGAAAAAAGTATTTTTTTTTTTTTTTTTTTTTTTTTTTTTATCAATTAGAAGTGTTTTTTTAATATTAGGTGAAGAGCGTAATTAAATAAAAATGTTAACAAAATATTTCAATTATTAGAGCATTATTCGATAGAAAAATCGATAATCACTAATTTAATAAATTAATGGTCGTTAAAAATGTAACAACCTTAACGAAAAGTTTGCATTTACGAAAATATAAAGGAAATGGAAAGAAATAAAAGGGAAAAAGAAAAACAATCAAATAAACACTCCTCTCTCAGAATCACACTTTTAACGGAGGAACATCTTTTTTTGACTCCTTGGATACTTGAAAAGTGAACGTTTTCTCATCCGTTCCGTTATTAACCATCAAAGAATTTAATTTTAATTGAAGTGCAACCACATGTATGAGACGACCGTTCAACGAAATAAAAAAAAGAAAAAAAAAAGAAAAAGAAAAATCTATTAATCCACGGTAGTTGCTGGGGTCGGTTAGCTTGCGCTCAGAAGTACTCGTCTCTCGTATAAGTACATCGTACATCAGTAAATATGAACTTTTTTATAAATGTAAAGAAGCGGTATATGTATATATGTATATATGTTTCCTTCCTTTACCCTATTAATTTAAATTTTGCTTTAAATACAAAATTTTTGTGATCTTAACTGGTGCGTAAAGTTTGTGCAAAATTAGTCACTGAACTCTAATGCGGACGAAAGCTGCTTTTTTTCCTTTTTTTTTTTTTTATTTTTTTTTTTTTTTATTTTTACGAAAATGGACGCAACTTGTTATCAAAAAGTTTAACGTAAAAAATATAAGTTTAAAACTATAATTAGTTCTTTTCATATATATTAAAGTTTATTTAATCTTGGGAAAAATTAGGAGAAAAAGGTTAATGAGTAAGTACAAGAAAACTGTAATTTTTTTATTAACTAGCTCAATGGCGCGAAAAAATATCTATATATAAAAATATATATACAGAAACGTTTAGCAACAATTTCACCGTATTTATCATTAAAGAAATTATAGCACGCGAAATTTAAGTTTCTTTTGACATAAAAAGAAAAAGAAAAATAAAAGTCAAGTATAAAATCTATCGATTTAAAATAAAATCTAAAGTACGTTAAATTAATTATATATTATCACGATATCGTACACGTTTTAGGTAAATTATTAGGAAATTAATTTATGCGGAATAAAATTATTTTAACTTTTAATTAGTCCTTAATAAATATACACAAGCAAACGCATTCATACGCACACATATGTATTTATGTAAATATGTATTTATAAAGCACATTATTCATGCCGCACTCGTTTAAATTTAAAGAATGCGAAAAGAAAAAAAAGAAAATATTCATCCGCACGTCACTAATCAATAACGAATTTCAGTTGGTAAAATTTATCAACGAAGATTCATAAAAGGAAAGCACGTAATTTATGTAAAGTTTCACATCTAAAGTCTTTTACAAAAAATTCCCTTTCCCGGGAAATTATAAAATTCTTCAGTCTTTCGCGTCGAAACTTGCAAATTCATTTTCTCCCTCTCTTCTTCTTTCTTTTATTTTTTATCTTTAACGCTTAATTAATCACGAAAGAAAAGCTTCATAAAATTAAAAGGTACGCGTTGGGAATTGAACGTAAAGCATGTAATCTCAAAGATTACCTTGTAAACGCCTACATTTTTTAAAATACGCTTCGTTAATCGCGCACAAGCTTAAGCTTCTCTCTTTCTCTCTCTCTCTCTCTCTCTCTCTCTCTCTCTCTCTCTCTCTCTCTCTCTCTCTCTCTCTCTCTTTTCTACCTTCGCGCTTTTAAAAGATTCACGACGCAAATACTGATAATTCTTTTAGTAGTTGCATATAAAACTCGGACGTTCGCGCGCTTAAAATTTATGCATTCCCTATAAAGTATTCACAAAAATCTTTCGGCATTCTCTCTATTTTTCGACGGATTACGCGCTCGCAAATATTTCAACGAACTTGTACGAGCACTGTAACTAAAATTTCAAAACTTTACTTAGGAAAAAGAGAGGTAAGAAAATACACACACATACACACACACACACACACACACACACATATATATATATATATATACATATACACACATGCATATACATGTATTAAGTTCTTTGAATGATCGATAAAAGAGCAAAGTTTGCATAATTTTTTACATTTTTTAGCGCGTAGAATAGAAAATAAAATAAAAAAAAAGAAAAATCGTCACGAACGGTTTTCTAAAGTTTTAAGTAAGAAGTTTGAGTTTCACTGTCGGAAAAGGCTTATGCTATCATTTTTCATCATTGAACTTTATATAAAAAGATAGAAGAGTGAAATATGTGCTAATATTAACCGAACGCCAGCCAAGAAAATTGATATATCTCATGCATTTATGCACGAAACTATACGTGATACATGTACCTGTTATATAAAGCGACTATGATTCAAAGTTAAAAACTTTTAAAAATTCCTCTCGTCACTTCTTACTAATTTCAATTTCCATAAACTATACTTTACGATAAATTTCTAGGCCGATACATAATTTACAACTTCACGCGTTGGAGTTAAGCTGCGAAGCAAGTGTTGCGCGCCACTTTCCCTTTTTTTCTTTCTCTTCTTCCCATGAATTTAACGCGCTCGCGTCTCTCGATAAACGCTTCATAAAAATCATGAGTGAGAAGTTCTTTGGCCGCAAAAAGAAACTCTCTCTCTCTCTCTCTCTCTCTCGCGCGCGCGCGCGCCAACTGTGAAAACTAAAAAGTAAGGGAAAAGAGTAATAAAAATAAAAAAATATATATCCCACGTAAACTCGAGAACCCTCGAAAACTATATCGATATCTATACCTAAAGAAAGAAGGGAAAAAAGGAAAAGTCGAAGATAGAAGAAACCCTTGACCGAACCCCATAAAGAAATCGACTACCCCTGCAAAATAATTCTCCCTTGAAAGGAACGAAAGAGCAAAAAAGAAAGATGAAGAGCGGAGTAAAATGAGAGTGTAAGAGTGTGTGTGAGAAAGAAAGAGAGAGAAAGCACAGATAACACACGCGTCGCATTCAAAAGCTCCAAGCGTCCGCGAGCCCTTTTCTTCGCGTTCAAACTCGCCACGTACCTACGCACATATTCGCGCATATGTAAACGTGTATACACATATGCACAAAGTACGCGAACTTCACCTCGTTAACGCTCGTTGGAAACACACGGCACGGGTACATGCTGGACGAAAATGAGTAAGAGAGAGAGAGAGAGAGAGAGAGAGGGAGAGAGAGAGAAAGAGAAAGCGCAAAAAAGATAGAACGAGCGCGTAATGTCTCTTTATTCCCTTTCTCTCCCTCTCTATTTTTTTCCCTTTTAAAGATTATGACGTGTATGTATATGTATATGTATATATATATATTTTGGTGACATGTAACGCGCGCGTACGTACGCGTCTCCCAGTGCACTACTTACGAGGCTCTCGGTTGCCGTCGCCGTTGCCGCTGCCACTGCCGCGCGTACATTCGGTCTATCTTCTACTCCGCGTATACATATGCAACCGCGCATAAATATATATCTGTATATATATGCTTGTACATATATACGTAAAAGGCTCTCTCTTTCTCTCTCTCCGGTTACACGCGCGAGGGAGAGAGAGAGAGCGTGGCCTCGGCGAGAGCGCGAGGCGGAGAGAGGAGAGTGAGAGGAAGTCGAGCGCGCGCGCCAGGTAAGAGAGAGCTGGCTCTCTCGCGGTCCAGGCGGAGCGAGCGGCACACTCGATACTGCCGGAGTAGAAGACCCCGGGAACCGGAGAGCGCGCTGCTGCGGGAACTCTCGCTTCGACCCCCGCGCGCACCGCGCGAGTAAGAGCGACAGAGAGCCCACGAGAGAGCCGAGTAAGTAAGCGGGGGCGAGAGACGGTGCGCGCGCGCTCGCGGCCCCGCGCTCCCTCGAAATTTCGCCAGCATCTCTTGTATGTACTCCCCCGCGCGCGCGCACACACACACACACACACACACACACACACACTTTTACGAAAATGCGTGGGGGGGGGGGCTCGTAAAACGCCTATACGTAGGCCCCGGCGTGCATGTACATATACCAATAGGCCGTGAGCGTGGGGGATATTTGGGAGGGGGGGGGCAGATCTCGGGAGCTCTGCCGGCGCTGCTACTACTACTGCCCGTGGAGTTGCGGCTGGCTGCAACTGCGAATCAGTCGGTGAATCACTGGCTCGGTGGGACGAGACTTGCTTCTCATCTTCCGCAAGAAAGGGAGCAAAGCTTTCGCATAGCGGCTTCGTTGACTTTGTACACATACTCTATACGTATAGTATATATTCTAATGTATATGTAGGAATGTTTGTACATGTATAGTTAAGGTTTTTGGCTTCGCGTGATAGGATCCCGTTCGGGGAATACCGACGACTGACTTTTGGATCTTTCGGCTAGGATGCCAGCTAGTTTCTACGTACCTCGCTGCTAGCCAATGGCTCGGAATCTTCCTATTTTCTCCGGAGCTTCCAGTCTCTCTCTCTCTCTCTCTCTATTTCTCTGTGACCGAGAAGAGGACCTTTAGCCCATTAACTCAATCTTGTCTTTTTCTGGCTTTTCCTTCCGAAATTAAAGTGCACCCCTACTCCCAACCGAATCGATTGGTAAAAAAAGAAATTTAGAACTATTGAAGTGTTCAATTACCCACACGATAAGATCGTTAAGTTTTTTTTTTCTTTATACACGCAATGAAAAAAGTTGCTTATACGGAAAACAATTAAAACGATAAGAATGCGTACACGCGGCGTCCCTATCGAAAGAATTATTAAAACCATAAAAGCCTTTGTTCTTTTTTATTCAAGTATTTACTAATAAAATCCGTTCGAACGATTCAATCGATATATTCCTGGGGCTCGCATAAAGCTTGCCGCTCGAAATGGAAAAAAGAGTGAAGAGCAGGAATTATGCATGCGCGGATTTTCAAAATCCGTATTTCATCCAGTCGTATTAATACATATACTCGTACATATATACGAAATTGAATGTGCGTGAAACGTTACAAATAATAGAGATTATACAAATAGAATCTACTCGAGTCAAGTTTACATATATATATATATATATATAAAAGCGTGTATTCATGTATGTAGGAAAGCTTCGAGGAAACTGTATATAAGAGATTGTAGTTATGCACTGTATAAGGACTTGCGTATACGATAGAATAGCGTTTGTGCATGGGGTGGCTTTGATAATACAGAGAGAGAGAGAGAGAGAGAGAGGGAGAGGGAGGGAGGTTCGAGCACTGAGTTAGATGCTCTATGTGCAATGGCTCGGAATTGCTCTATTATTCAGTCATTCCTCCAAGATATTTCCCGTACTGCGTCTATTTCGTCGTTTTGTTTCTCTCTCTCTCTCTCTCTCCCTTGTTTTTTTTTTTTTTTTTTTTATTTTTCTTTCCTTCTTCTGCTTTTTTTCCTGCTTTCTTTTTATTTTTATTTCGTAGAGATGCATTTCATCCTTTTCTTTAGAATAATCGAAATCAAGATTGACGGCTTGTTTCGTAAGTTTATTCGCTTAACTCCGTATAGTTTGGAATTTCAAGATTCGCTAAACGTAAATACATCTGGTTTAAGAAAATTACGTTACAAAAACTTTAGCTTAATTAGTTCAATTATCCATTTTCGTATTCTTTTCTCTTTTCTTTATTTCTTTCTTCTTCATTTTATTTTTTTATTCATTCGTAAAAGTTGGTTAAAAATGTTTCGTTACGATTTGAAAAAGCTGTCGAAGAAAGAAAACATCAAAGATCATTGATTATCAAAAGCTTGTGTTCTTAATTGAAAGAAAAATTGAATAGGTGCTCGGGACCCATACAAAACTTGCTAGAATACACGTGAAAAGGGAAACTAGGTGTGCTTGTATATGTATGTACACGTATGTGTAGCAACGCATTGAGAACCTTATGGACTACGTGCATAGGGGTGGTTTTGTTACGGATTCGAGTAGAATAAGAGAGAGAGAGAGAGAGAGAGAGAGAGGGGGAGAGAAACTAGATGCGAATGGCTTGGAAATCGTGCCGCTTTCGTTTGGGAGTTTACGTATCAGAGGTAGGGGAAACAAACATTATCTCTATTATGGCTAGAGATGCCTTTCTCGAAGTCCGAAAGTCCAAGTTTCGCACACTGTTGGATCGTTCTATCTTGTAGAAAGTGGAAATTTTTCTTGCTCTTTTTCTCTTATATACGTACATGCACACGTTTATTCTCTTTCTCTCTTCTTTTCGGCTTTTTAAAAAATTACTTTTGTTTGTAAATATATCCATTACGTCAATGATAAGGACGAGTATAATTTTTGAAAGTTTTATCCTTATACTCCTTCTTGATTTTATATGGTTATCCAAATTTATTCAAATTATATAGAAAATTCAATTGCTTTTTAGATTATTATACGGTTTGCAAACTGCTATCGCGTTGTGTTATAAAATTTTACGATCTTTAAAATATGTATCCCCGCTGCTTATCTCAAAAACGTTCGATCGTTACTGGGTTAAACACCTACCGATAATGTAACGTTACCTCTTCTTTCATTTTTTTTTTCCATTTTTTTTTTTCTTTCTAAAAATTAACTTTGACATGTTCATTTTCATCTTTGTTCGACCAGTGAACTAGACTAAAGGAAAAGCGAGGATCGGTTAAAAAGTGAAACGGCAAAAATTTACTCTTTCTGAAGAAAGTGAAGATAATGCGAATTACAATGAACTTGGCTTGTGTTTATTCGACAGGGTCTTATTTCAGTTCCATTCTCGGGTAAAAATGGTATATATATATATATATATATATATATATATATATTTTTTTTTTTTTTTGCAACGCGTTTGATAACGCGTTCAATTCTAGGTATAATTTGCTGTTTAGATTGTGTGAAAACACACACGAGTCCACGATAAATTCAACCGCGCGCGTTTATTATGTAATCCGCGTGATAATACTTAAAACAGTAGATAATGCCGGCAATAAATTATAAATTTTAACATTTTTATTTCTGTTAAAAATAAAAAAAATAAAAGTATGTATACGCATGCAAACACACGCACACAAACACACACACACACACACACACAGCTAACCAACGCGATTTATTTTATAACTTTAATTACACCGGTGTATCATTTATTCATAAATTTCGTGCGCACGATCGCAAAAATAATTTCCAAGGTGTGCGTTTTTAACTTTACATTTTTTATCATTTTTCCCAGCCAGTTGTTTGCGTTTATTTTCATATTTTATCTAAACATTAATACCTACGCAGAAACATGGAATTTCTAGTAAAGTAAAAAATTTTATAACTGAATACATACAAAAATTCATTCTCTCGTTTTTTTTTCCAACCATTTTTATGTATATCTACACGCATATATACATACCTATTCTATTTTCTTTTCAACATTATTGTTACATAAAACAGGGGAGAAAAAAATTGGAAAGAATTTCCGTGAAACGAGCCGGAAGATAAAAGGTAAAGGCAATATTTCATTGTGTTCTTTCTGTTTTTTTTTTGTCTATTTTTAATTTTTTTTTTCGTTTTTTCTTTTTTTCGTTAGCGTTCCCTATTCCCCGACGCGTACTCCTCCACGCTTTTCTTTTTAATCTAAGTGACATTATTTGCAAATCATTTTTTTTACATAATCGATAACAAAGCCGCAAAAATTTTTGAGAGACGTGTTCCAATATGGAAATGGAGGAACTGACAGGATTTGAGGATTTGCGTACCCATTGTTTTTTCAGAGATTTTTCCGGGGTGCTCACACACATACACCCGCACATGTGTGCGCGCGCGCGCATACATAAAGCACACCGGGCTCAGGCCGCCCCGGCAGTCGACTCGACGAGTATTCCCTCGATGCTCGAGAGCGAGAGAGAGAGAGAGAGAGAGAGAGAGACAGAGAAAAAGTTTCGCGCCCGAACAAGGGACCGACGACTACTTTTTACCGTTTATAACCATTTTCAGGGTGTCTAGTCACATGGCCTAGAATTTTCACGAGCTCTTTTTTCTCCCGCTCAAACGTAATTCTTTTTTTTGTCTTCTTCTTTCTTTTTCCTTCCCTTTCCTTCGTCTTTTTTTTTGTTTTTTTTTTTTTTTTTTTTTTACCTCCCAAAGGCGCGCTTTGGTCACACTTTCCGAATTAATATACCCTTCTAGCTGTTAGTGTCGGAATATCTAGTTAATTTTCGATGTTACCGGAAATTTAAAAAAAAAAAAAAAAAAAAAAAGGAAAAGATAGTCCATAGGTTTTCCTATTAATATGTAAATACTATTCTTAATTAGAATCTATTTTTACACGTTCACACGGAGATTATGATTTTTCTTTCTTATATATTTGTAATTATTTTTTAAATTATAATAAGAAATACAGTTTATAAAATGAGTCTTTATCCAAGTTTTATACATTACGCGTTGTATATGAAAGACAATTATCTAGTTTTAACCAGATAGCAACTTTCTATCCAATTTTAGCGGTAATAATCCAATTACCTAACTTTCTGTCACAAGCGTGTAAATTTTAACGCTTCAAAATAATGTTATCGCGTTAAAAAATAATAATTAATATTCCGCTAATATAATATAATCAAAGAATTTTAAACGTAATGTGAATTAACTTTTCCGTAACTCATGAATTATTTTGTATATACGAGTTGCGTCATTGAAATAAATTATAATTGGTAAACTCGCGCAATATTTAGATTAAATATATAGATGTATTGTTCGCGTTAAACGCAATAACATGTAGCTACATTATTTTTCTCCGTGAAACACATCCATAATGGATGATGCGGATCTGGCAAACAATAATTTCCCCGAAAAGATCGATAAACAAGTTTTGCATTTTAAAACATTAGATTAAAACGTATATAGTTGTATGTACATAAACGAAGCTACGTTACATTACAAAAATCAGAAAACCGCGTTTAAACAAAAAAATAAAAGAAAAAGTTTAAAAAAAAAAAAAAAAAACAGAAGAGAACCCTTTTCCCGACCGTTACCTTATGCACAACAACAATACCTTTTATTTCCAGCAGCCGCAACATTTCCTTTCCTTTCTTATACTTATACTCACACACAGAAATACGCAACCAAATACACAGTCACACATACACCTTTATAAATTTCAGCTCGATGATTCAATAAAATGTGCGGGTGTGCGAGCGGTCAAAGTTATATATGGAGAAAAAAAAAAAAAAAAAAAAAAAATTCGGTTTTCCTTACCGAGAAATTACTCTCGGAGAGAGAAAATGGCGTCTCGTTTCGTGCTCACTCACTCGCAGGGTCGCTTCAACGAGCAAAAGAGAATACGACGCACATATGTGTGTATACGTAAACACGTATAGATGCGCGTAGGCAAACATGTAGTATGTGCACATATGCACACGCTAGCGGATAACACGCAGGAGGGTAACAAGGGAAGGAGAGGAGTAGGAGGAGGAGCGAAACTATAGCGTCAAAGCAACGCGGATTTTGTCGCTCCTCGTCGACCGCGAGTCCTCGAGAGGTCTCCTCTTGTTAGTTTAATAGTTCATTACTCGTATTTTTTGAGGCTGTACATACTGTCAGAGAGTACAACCGGCCACATATAAAGCAAACGAGAGACAACAAAACAGACAATGCGAGCTTGCGCTTGTTATATACATACACATATAGAGAGAGAGAAAGAGATAGAGACGAATACTACGTTACTAAAACTACTACTACGGCTTTTCCGTTTGCTCTCTTCCGCCTGTTTTTCAAACGTGTGAATTGTTTTCGCGAGCGACTGCAAAAAAAAAAAAAAAAAAAAAAAAAAAAAGAAGAAGAAACAAAGAGGAAAGAAAGGGGAAAAATTGGAAAGGAAGAAGAGAAAACGAGCTCGGAAGATTATATTTTTTGTTTATTGTTGCTTTTTTTTCTTCTTCTTCGCGTTAGTTTCGTACCGGAAATTATTATCGAGGGCGTTCGTTCGAACTAGAACGGCGACGATCGTTTAAAATTTCGCGATGGATCCTTTTTTTTCTCTTCTCACTCGTTGTGAAACAACGTGGCACATTTGCCGTTTACACCGAAGCATATAATTGGAGTGTATTACGTTTTCAAATACTTCGGTGTTGAGTTAACCTTAAGATAAAGTATATATGAAATTTCGGATGGCTGTTGTAACGTTAATGATACGATGGTAGTGGAATTCAACTCTTGTTACAGTGAAATTCCGCTTTAAGACTTGCACATTTTCTAGATAAAAGCACTTTACATTTCAAATGTGACTAAAAATTCACTGCGCGCGAGTGCAGCAAGACTACGATGTGAAAACTGACTGCTTTCCCTCTCTTTCTCTCTCTCTCTCTCTTTCTTCCCTATTTTCAAACCTAAGAGGTTTAAGTGTTTCATATGAAAAATTTAATTTCGAGAGGATCAACTTTAAGTATTGTTCACCGCTTAAGCGGAACAATTTATTTATTCTCATAATATTAAAGTTTGTTTTTTTTTAATTTTTTTTTTTTTTTTTTTTTTTTTTTTTTAGTTAAATTCAAACAATAAAAATGTTGTTGCGATGAAGTTTTATTTTATTGTTTTTTATATGTGAAAAAGAAATCATCGATTTTTTTCTTGTTTTCTTTTTCAAAAATTTACCTGTAAAGTTTTAAAACCACTTATAATATACATATTAGATACCGCAGCGATACGTGCGTAAAAGTTTTTATGGGGTGAAAATGAAATTCTTTGAATCGAGGTGAAAATTTATTATCTCAAGACAATATTATATAAAATAAATTAATTTTCATTAAGAACAAATTTATTCTTCTATTTGAATTTTAATATTGTAATTATTTCTTGAATAATTATCTGACTGAATATTTAATTATATATTCCGAAAAATTTCCGGATAATATTATAATTAAGATTTTCTTTTCTATTTTCTGTTAACTGTAACATTGTTAATTTAAGAAAAACAGTCTATGGAATAATGTAAATTACAGTTTCCGAAATAAAATAATATTACCTGAAATTTCAGCGATATTTTGAATGTCAAAAGGTATAATTTTCTAAATACAATAAAGAATTCGTATTCAATAAAGAGTAATTTCCGTTATAATTTTAACGATCGTTTTTTTGTGACTGTATATCGAGCATCAAAGCCTAGTGATTTACGATGAATAATTCAATGAAAAAGTTTGATTATCAAATAAAAAAAAAAGAGAAAAAACTGCTTTTTGCGTTAACGATAAATCAATTTTCATTTGTACTCATCAACATTTTTCCAATAAAATCGATCATTTTTATCTCTCTTACCATAAACTTCGTTATACCAAGCAGCAAAAAATTTACAAATTTTGAAGATAATTTCAAAAGCCATGGTAAGAGAAAAACAATGGCATATAAACACGGAAATAATCCAGACGTCGACGAAATTATTCCCCGAACCGTGATTTTTCCTTTCACTACCGTTAGGCGCACTTATATATTATTCCTTGGACAAACATTCGAAAGCTGCGCCGAGGAAATTCATAAATTCTATCTGGGTAGTGCACTCTTACCCTTCCCTTCTCCCTCTTTCGCTTTCTCTTGGCTAAAATAAAGAGATAAAACCAAGGGGGGTTAGGGGGCGGGGAGGGGGGAGGGGACGAGGGCACAGCTCGTTCGAGGGCGCGTTGCTTAAAGCACTAACGAAGTGCAATGAAAGCGGCTCATCCCATAGATTCTAACTCGAGCGTTAATTACAGTTATTAATTATTTCATGCACTTCTCTCGGTGTATGCATCCACCACCCTTCATTAACCCGGGGATGCGCAACAATTTTCCAACCCGCGGGTGCACTCGCGCGTATAACGCCATTATAACCGTAGCGCGCGTTCTTCGCCTTTCCCCTGTATATACGACACTCTTTTTTTCTTCTTTCTTTTTTTTTTTTTTTTTTCTTTTTTTTTTTACTTATACTTTTATCCTTTTTTTTTGTTTTATGCATACATATTACGCGAAATGAGATTCGCCTCGGCGTTAGTACGTTTTGCTATTTAAACGGCTCTTTTTATTATTATATTAAATACTCGAGCTTCTTATTTCGAGATTAGGTCACAGTGTATATATATATATACATACAAATAAGCTTCGTTGGATCGCTTTATATAAGTCCTTATGTATTTGCACGTGAAACGTAACGACGACCGAGGTAAGGTATAAAGGGAATCGGTAAGTGGCGCGATTATTGACGCGGAAGGTAACTCGATGAGATGCTTTATTTGTCCGAAGTTTGCTTGCTTTGGTCGGAAAAGATTTACGTTTGCATATAATTATTTAAAATCGGCTGCGCTCTTCGCTAGTTCGATCGATGTATATACATGTATACTAAAGCACATTTATTTCACCGATAATTGCGATATGAAAAATTGAATGCTCATTATGTAAGATCGAGTTCGTAAATCAGTCGAATTACTCAAATTTATGCTCGTTTGTAAAAGTCGTTTCACCCGTTATTTTTTTCATTTCGAAGAGTTCGAATTCACCATTTTCAAATGAAGAAAAAAAAAAGGTTCATTAAATGTTGCATTCTCAGCAACGGCGTTAATTAAAAATCAATAGAAACTAAGCAGAGCACAAATGTTGCATAGGTGTGCGTGTGAGTACATGTATTTATACGAAACGGTGTAACAAACGTTCGTTAAGACAATTTGAATATTTCGAAATACATAAATTTACCGTTATTAATAAAATTAGGATAACTATACGCGAACCGGAATTCCCCTCGTCCTAAAATGCTTTTATACAATTATTATGATTCCGCTGGGTATATTAACATCCGTTCTAAAACCGTGTCACATGCTTTCTATTTACGGAAAATAAATATTTCATATATATGTAACTTTAAATAGAACGTCATATCGCGCTTTGGATTGAAATTTTTATTACTCGTGCATGTTATTTTACTTAAATCGTGTTACAACGTGTAGCAAGTATCTCATAAGGGCTTAATATTCACTATAAATACAAGATATTACTTAAATTCCATTGAAATTCCAAAGTGAGAGAGAGAGAGAGAGAGAGAGAGAGGAAGAAAGAGATAGGAAGCATGTGGTCTAAGTACGAGGACAATACACACTTGTCGGTAACTCCCCATTCAAGTGGCGTTTCCCACGGCAAAACGAATTTAGAGATTACACGATCGAATCCCCGAGCGAAATAAACGAATTTGTTGTGCTCTCGCTCACCCTTCGCATACAACCGACGGCGAATGCTTGAGCGCGCGTATTATTCTCGCACCCATTACTCTATCTCTATCTCTCTTTATTTGGTCGCGGCAGTATATGTTCCAGCATTGTGTGTATATATATGCGTAAACGTGTATAATAGAATTGTCCCTCCGCCGACTGCTCGCTCCGGTAGTCGTCGTAGTCGTCGTCGTCTCCGTTGTCGTACAGTCGTCCCTCCTACTTTGCTCGAATCGAACGGGACGGGAAATCAATAGGAATGAGGTAATAATAAGGAAAAACGATTCTCGCGTGAAAGAAAAGAGGTAGAAAAGAGGATACCAAAAAATAAAAAAATACAACGACGACGGTTCGACGTCGGCGACTGCGACGACGACGACGACGACGACGACGACGACGGCGAACAAGTGGAAGAAGCTGCCAAAAACGAAGGAAAGAGAGGAGAAAAAGAAAGAAAAGCACCGCGTGTATAGGAATCCGAGTATCTATATATACGTATATATGAACGAGAGTTGGGCAAAGGCTTATTCAGCAGCAACGCGCTCCGCGTGTGCATGTAATATGTATAGGCTAGAGAACATTCCATCTCTCTCTCTCTCTCTCTTTCTCTTTCACTCGCTCGCTTCTCTCTTTCTTTCGTAGGCGGAGGAGGAGCGAGGAGGGGGGAGGGGGCTCTTTTACTCGCTCCCGCGAGCCTGGCACGTATATTGATTTTAGTCGTCTTCAACCATCGCGCACCGGTGAGCCTCACCACCGCCGCCGCCGCCGTCGCCACCGCCGCTGCCACGACCGCGCGTACGTATATTTCACGCGCGGCGATGTGCTCCGCTGGCCTACTGTTACAAGTAGCGGCCTTTTGCCTTCTCTTTTCCCTTATACCCGTTTGTGTCTCCGCGTGACTATGTCTGTGTTTGTATGTGTGCGCCCGCCCGCCTCGAGTATGTGCGGATGTGTATGTTGAAGGGTGGGTGGCGGGAGAGAGGCAGTCGGCGCGAAATTCTTTAATTCGTCGCCCACCCTCTCTCCCCTCTATCTCCCCCCTTTACCTTCTTGGCTTCGCTCACGTGTTGTGCATACGACTCTTTTCTTTTTCTCTATTTCTCTTGCTTTTTCTCTCTCTTTCTTTCTCCCTCTCTCTCTCTCTCTCTCTCTCTCTCTCTCTTACTCTCTCTCTCTCTCTCCCCTTTTTCTCTCAACCGACTCGACCCATTAAAAAGCGGTCTCGTTTCTTCGTCAGGCGCAACCGCGCTCGTTCTCTGCTTTGTCCCTGCGAATGTGAGAGAATGTGTGTATGTGTGTTTGTGTATTTGTGTGTATGGGCTGTTGGATGCTGTGTGTACAGTTGCAGATTTGACGGTTAATAGGAGCTGCTGAGAAGGAAAAGGAAAAAAGAGGGAAAAGAGAAAACTGAGAAAAGAAAACGTCTCTCTTGGCGATCGCGTGAATTGGTATTGGGGAATTTTCATTGCGAGAAAGAGAGCTAAAGAGAGAAGGAGAGCAAACCCCTTTGAAAATGCGCTTTCCGCGTCGATTGTAAGCGCGTGGTTTTGTTTGTGCGAGTTGTTGAAAGCTGTTTTCCCTACTGAATTGTTGGGATGGAAAAATTCACTTCGAGTAAAAGGGACAGAGAAGGAGCTTACGATTATTTAATTTTATTCTTGTACTTTTACTATTTTTTTTTTCATGTTTTTTTTTTATTTATTTATTTATTTTTTATTATTATTTGATAAGAAGAAATTTACTATAATTTTAAAAGATCGTTGTCGAGCGCATTGTTTAAACAAAATTCCACTTTGATACCAAAGTAAAAAGTATTGCGATAGAACGTAGAGACGGTGAATATTAAATCGATTAATAATTATACACGCGAGATTAGAACTTCAGCGCGCGATGGGTGGCTCAACGAAAGTTTCGATGTTGCAGCTTGTAAAGTAACGTGCGAATAATCCGATTTTGACGTAAATATTAAGCATTTTAAATAGACGTACGCGCGACTTATGCGCGCAAGAAATATTCCGTTACGCATGAAGAAATACCGCTTCGTGAAACTTTTTATATTGTTGGATATAAAAGAGACGGTAATAATGAGTCGACTTGCTTTTAGTATGAATTTTGCGAAAAGTTTTTAAACTAATAAATACGATGTTTATTTTTCATATTATCAAGTTGAGCTTATTTATTCTTGAAAACATTTGATAATTTAATTTTTTTTCATACAAAATTTATAACTTTCATTCGAAATAAAAAATACTAAAAATTAAATTGCAAGTGTTTTTTTTTTGTTTCCTTGAAAAAGACGGTTACTAGATTTATGGAGACATTCACTTTATTAAAGATTTCAAATAAGCTTTTTTACGATTTGAATAATTGAATTATTTGTTTTTATATTCTTTTTATTTTTTCATTTAAAGAAAAAAAAAAAAAAAAGATCTCATTTTATCTTAGCTTACTTTGGTCTTAAGAAAAATAATTCATACATTTTTATTGATAGAATTCAATCATTTTTATATTAGTTATGATACATGAAATCTTTACAACTTTGAATATTATTAAAAATATAATATAATATTTCATCGTTATTATGCAACAAATAAATTGATAACTTGGGAAATTTTTTAACTTGCGCGTCTTACCAAATATTGACCTTTTCTACTTAACTTTCATATATTATAGCAATATTCAACTTTGTCTACCTGTGTATGTTAATTGCAGCGTTACAATCTTCCATATCTAAAATAAACCATAGGGTTAATTGTTTTAAATTTTAATTTCCTAATGCAAATAAGTAATGATTTTTATATTATTTTTAAAAAGCTGTAAAAATTTTCAACGATAAAAATATATTAGGATATTTCGTTGTTAGTGACAAAAGCTTTTACGGTTATTAGTATGACACCATAATCGGCTTGATGAGAAAAACGCAATCCTTTTTAGTTTTACGCAGATATCGCGTATAAAAATGATTTTCGTGTCCGCATGTCGCTCATATTTGGTCGTAAATTTTTTAACAAGTTTGTAGTCTGCTTATAACGCGCAACTTCGTCGTCGAAAAAAAATTGTGAAAATTGCAAAGTCCGAATCGTATATTTGCGTAAAACAATTACGAGGAATTAAAAATTTTACGTGACAACAAGGAACGCAAGGAAGTCATTAATGCGATAACATTAACGTTGATTTACCTTTACATATAATACGACGGTCGTTGCAATAATTATTAAATATCAAATGCAAATGACATCGAGCATGAAAAAAAGTGGATTGAATTTAATTAAATCTTTATTTAAATTTACTGGCCACGATTCAAAATTGCAATTTAATACCCCTTGATTTAAATAATAAACTCCACGAATATCCGGTTATATTTTCTATTTTATTTTCATCAATTCTCTGTAATAAAATTTTAAATGCAATTTGGATTATGCAAAAAATAAGAATGTTATTAAATATACAATATATTGGTATTTGATTGATAATTTTTAATTTCTTAAGCATTTCAACCATTGCGATTAACAATTTAAAAAATAATTTCTACTAAAAACTGTTAAAACAAATAATTTATAAAATAACGTTAAGTTCTATTACCATATTTATAGCAAATTATGCATATTGTATGACATTTTGTCATCAAATATAAACAAGATTACAAATCTTTAATGCCAAAAAATAATAATTAGAAATTTGTGGTAAAATAACGAATCGAAGTACTTTTTTATTGGCTACATTATACGTCGTTTTACCAGCTCACGGTAACATGATCCTAATTAACGTCCTGCATATATTAATTATTAATTTTGTTATTAAATCGACGATATTTTTTAATTAATGATAATTTTAAAAGTGAAGGTTATGACAATTTTTCGGACTCTATACAACAATGAAAATTTCTGAGATTAATTAAAAAAACCTTTGAAAATTATAAATCTATAAAAAATGAATGGTGACATTTATCAAATGAATTATCAAAGGATATTTAGAGAATAGGTCAATAAATAAGATAAAAATATGAGTTTGAAATGTAATATTTTTTTATTGATATAATTTTTATATATAATCTTCATGTTCGATACTAAAACTGAATATTATACTTTTCATAATCTTTATAAATATTTTACAGAACATATTTTTATAAAATAACAAGTTTATCATTTCATATAAAAATTTTATTCAAAAGATATAGATTCGAAAAATTCTTGCAATAGCAGCAATAAAAGTGTCGTTAAACTATTAGAAATATAAAATGAAAGGCAGATTACAGAGTTTTATTTGTCGCGTTTTTCTCGTCATTAATTTGTACTTTATTAAATGGCCAGTGATGTAGAAAGGCGCTTTATATACACTTATGGTACTTTCTCTTCGATAAAAGCTGTTCGTATTTGCAGAAATAATTAAAAATTACTCTAATACTTCGTTTTATACTTGATCTGCAAAATTTTCAGAATCGTTGTCTTTTGCTTATTATTTAAGTCATCGCTTTATTAAGATTTAAATAAAAACAGAAAAGAAAAAAAAAAAGACGGCCCGAATAATTAATTTTCATTCACTTTTGCCAGTCTGTCCAGCCTTTTCTTTTAACCACGTCGGGTCTATGATCGAAAGACCTCGAATATAACACCTACCAGTAAGTACAACCTCGGTAAATAACACAAGCTGTGGTTTCGTGCCGTGAAGTACAGATGATGGATGAATAGCAACAGGATGCCTCGATGTAATCTGAAGAATTTTTATAGCATAAAAAAAAAAAATAATAATAATAAAGTAAAATCAGTATGACGCGTAATCTACTAAACAATATACGTATATAAATAATTACAATTAATCAAATGATTACAATAATTAATATACAAGAATAATTTATTTATTAACGAAAAATAAAATATTAAATTAAGAACAATTAATTTAAATAAATTGCTAAAATACATAATTAATTTTTAATTATCGATACAATTTTATTAAATAATAAACTAATTAACATATCTAAATTATATAAATATATAAAATGAAATATCATGCAATCTAAAATTTATTTATGAATGAAATATAATTGAAAACAGAGATAACAAAGAATAAAAAACAAATTGGCTTAAATTTCTCAATAATGAAAAATTCAATTACCGAAACATAATTTTGATCTCTTTGCAATTCAGCTAAATTCTCGCTCAAGCCATCAAGCAAAGCTCTTCTAAGATATTCAGTATTGTTTTCACAACTGGTTTTTTCCAACTTAGCTCTTTCAGTTAAGCCGGCTAATTGCTTTCTCACATTTACTGCATATTCTAAATTTCTCCAATGAAGGAAATTTTCATGACACCAAACTTTCTTCTGCGTAGCATTTACATAGCCGTTATAAACATTTAAAAGAGTTATATGATCACCTTCGTCGGATGCAAATCTAATAACAATTGAAATAAAAACATTATTTTTTCATCATTTCTAAAAATAATAAAATAATAAAATTTCTCTCACCTCGATCTAGCTGTTAGCGCTTGCTGACGTTTAGTTGGCGAATCCAGGAACACATTTTCTCCTGATAAAAGAGCTATCACCGTTAATGCTTCTTCTAAACACTTATGCTCTACAGACGCAAGAATCACTTTTGTAAATCGTGGATCCAATGGAAATAGTGACATTGTTCTACCAAGAGTTGTTAATTGTGGCGGTGAACCTAAATTGAAAGATATTTATATAAATTCAATATTACGTTTAAAAAAATGTTTGAATCTTTATTATAATTTTTTATAATAAATAATCGTACCTTGGTCGTTGTCTCATTCGGTATAAACTTACCTTTAACAGCGCCTAATTTTTCTAAACATGCAACCGCAGTATTGATGGCATCTTCGGGAGGCTTATCCATAAAATCGAACGTTGTAATATCTATTCCTATAGCCAGCAACTGCAATGCAACTCCAGCAAGAGAACATCTCTGTATTTCAGGCACTGGCATTTCTTTTAAATTTTCAAATTCCTCAAGGGTATAAGTCCTGTAACATTTACCGGGAGCTTCTCGACCAGCTCTTCCCGTCCTTTGCCAAGCTTGAGCCTTTGATATTTTTTCTACCCGTAATACATCTAATCCCGTCGTTGGGTGATGCGTTCTTTCTTTAACGACACCAGTGTCGATAACACTACGAATTCCTATGTACACGATTGAAATTAATCGTTGAAAAGGCGGATATAACGAAATCTACGGATAATGTTGAAACTATTCAATTTTCATTTTAGCATTTAATCTCAATATTAAAGAGAATTAATAAAATTGATTACAAAATTAATTTTTATAATTTATAATTAATTAACCATAAATTATAAAATTTAGACTGAAAATAAATTTCACGTTAAGAAGTTGAATAAAGTTTCATTCTTATAATGACTTTTCATTATAATTAAACAAACCTCCAATGGTTACGGATGTTTCAGCAACATTTGTAGACAACACAAGTTTTCTCATTCCTGGTGGTGAGGGTTTAAATGCTTCAAGTTGTTGATGCGTTGGTAATGCTGAATATAGAGGAAATACTTTAAGAGCCGGATATCTTTTGCCATCTAATTGTTTAGCTGCTTGTCGAGCTGCTACTGCTGCTGCCTCAATTTCTTCTTGACCGGTTAAAAAAACTAATATATCTTCGCTAAAAGAATATATGATATAAGTAAAGGAATATTGATCCACGTTTATTAATTATGTTAAGTTTATATTTGTTATTTAATACTTTACTTTGGTGGAGATTCTCTGTGTATTTGAAAAGCAGTAACTAATGCAGAAAAAGCATAATCATCTTGTGACTTTTTAGTATGAAACATTTTTACTGGATGCTGTCGACCTTCTAAATATATTGCTCGAGCTTGAAAATATTTTGTAAATTTATCAACGTCCATTGTAGCTGACATAACTATTAATTTTAGAGGTGGTAAACTTTTATGATTTCTCAATTTTTGGGCTCTTCTCGCAACACCAAGTAATACATCAGTTTGTACGGATCGTTCATGAGCTTCATCCAAAATTATAACTGAATATTCAGATAGAACTTCATCGGTCATTGCTTCTCTAACCATCATACCATCTGTGAGATATTTTATTCTAGTTTGTGGCGATGTGACATCTTCAAAACGTACACAATATCCAACAAGTTTTCCAGGTGGAACATTCTGTTCTTGAGCTACTCTACGTGCAACGCTGATAGCTGCAACTCTTCGAGGTTGAGTGATTCCGATGCAACCATTTGATCCAGCCATACCAGCCGATAACAGAAGTTGTGGAATTTGAGTAGTTTTACCACTTCCCGTTTCACCAATAATTATAAGTGTATTGTTTTTTCGAATTTCTTCTAACAATCTGAAAAAAGTCCGTATACATTCATTCATTCATATTTTCCATAAAATATAATTTTTTAAGTTTACCAGCTATATAATGTTTTACAAAATATGAAAAATGAGTGACGTTGATAAATTATTAAAAATCAAATAGAATATGCAAATTTTTATAATTTAAAAATTGCTATAAATTAACTTTTCATATATATATTATATATTTGATTATTTTTCAATTCAAATGAAAAATTAATCAATTTAAAACTAATAAATTTTAATCATAAAATAAAAATTCAAATATTCGAGCCATTAACATCAGTAGATAAAACAGAATAATTCCTCGACATGTTTCACCAATATATTGATGAAAATCAAGCAAAACGATTACTGTAACCACTACGCTTCTACGTCTCTTCCTAACAAAAAATCAACGTAAACAAAGGATAAAAGCCAAACGTACTTTTTTCGTAATTTATAAACAGGCAATGATTTGCGTTGTTGCTGTAGACTGATGCTTATCTTATCAGTGGTCTCATTGTGCTGGCCATTCGTACGCGAAGAAGACGTCGTTGATTGTTCTTCAAGTTTAAACAGCTTGCTCGGACTGTCGCCGAACACGACGGTGTTGGGCCGCTTCGTAGCAAGTTTCGAAAAATTTGAGCCACTGCCCATCAAACTGTACTTCGAGTCCGCATTATCGTGCACACCCATCTTCTTTTAATCTTCAATTTTTCTTTAAGAAAAAAAAAAATAAAAATAATAAAAAAAGCGAAATGTCGCGCACTATGAATATGTACGCGAGATTCGCAGAGACACACGCGCGATCTTTGGAAACTCCGTAGTTCACTGACTGATGACAGAGACACGCTGAGAAAGAGCCATGCACGTGTTGCGCTCCTCTGGCAACGCAGCTGGCTCAGCTGTTTCTATCGGCGTTCCATAACGCCACGAACGTGCTGCACTTGTTTCATACCACCCACTCACCCTATTTGACTGTTCCTCTAACCTTAAGGTAGATTATAAAAAGGAACGTTTTTTTAATTATTAATAGATTAATTTTTAATAGAAATTATTTATTGATAATTGACAATTTAATTGATAATTTAATTTCAAATTTAATTATTCTTGCGTTTTTGATAAAAATATATTTTACGAAACATTATTTTATATTTTTTATATTTACATATTTTTATGATTTGGATAAAATTAATTTTCGAAAAATTTTAAATAATTTTTATATTAATATTAATTATTATATGAAGATAGATTATTTAAATGCTTTTTTCTATTATTATATTATACATAAATCTTAAGCATTTTAAAAGACACATTTATTTATTAAATCTCAATGGTTTGAAGAATTTTATTTTATTTTTTTTTTTTTTTTTTTTAATCATTTAAGAAATCGAGTACATATTCCATTTTCATAATGTACTATTAAGATAAAAATTGTGTAAGCGATAATGCAAACGCGTTATATAAAACATTTTTTTATAATAATTGAATAAAAAATGAAATCAGCAATTCTCGAGTTACACAGCGCATATTCATAATTTACTTAATTTACATTTACAAATTACGTATCATAATTTCAGTCGAATTAAGAAATTGAGTCGAAAATTGTTTCTCTTTCAACTTTTCAAAAGGCAGGGGACATATACAATTTTACTTTAAATTATCCAGTTTAATAGGAAAGGCGCAGGAAAGTTCGTAAAACAGACAACTTCGACCTTCTATTTCTCTCTCTCTCTCTTTCTCTTTCTCTTACAAGTCTATTTCTACATCAAGTGCTAGAGAGTAATGAAGGAAGTTGGCAAAAGCAAAGTGGAGCGCGTTATAGTGCTTGCTCGCTTCCTTCCTCTCTTTCCTTTGCATTTCTCTGCACAGCCTTCTCCCTTTCTTCGATTTGAAGAATGGGTGAATAGATGCACTCCGAGCGGTTCTTGACTCGAGTGTGCTAAGGTGTTTGCTTACTAAGATGCGAGGCAGCTACTCTGAACTCTGTACTGAAAACTCTCCTTACAATAAAAGAAATTTCTTATAAAGGTGGTAATCGAATTTAAATTTGTTGAAAAAAAAAAAAAAAATAAGAATCTAAGTAAAATAATTATGCTGGTTAAGATACTGTTCTTTCCTTTTAATCAATGCTTGTGAATTAATGACAATTGCGAATAAATAATAGAAATACCTTATTCGCTAAAAAAATTCTTTGAAATGAAAAACTTAACTGCATCACTTGAAATTAAATGTTTATAAAAAAAAAAAGTAACGTATGAACTTCTTGAACAATGTATAAAAACGCTTAAAAAGCGCAATAGGACGACTTTTATTTCTGTCTCGAACAGATCTATTGGTAAATAGAATTGTGGTGGGATATACCCGAGGGAACAACTCTGGCCAGCTAAGCGAGACTTCACAAGTAAAGCACTATATCAGCAATGACAATTTGTCCGCCTTTAGAAAATAAATGGGCTCCACTCATCGATCCTGCGGACTCTGGACTCTTGAGTTTTTTTTTATTTCATTGCAAGTTAAACTGGACACCACCTGCATCAATGCAGCCTTGCGACAGATTTCTTTTTTTTTTTTTTTTTTTTTTGTTCTTTTTTTGCACCGCTAATAAATGCAATAGTTTCCGTTTCAGAATGGATTTTATTGAAGTTCAAAACCATTCATTTTAAAGTTAGAATAGATTTTTCACAGTTTTTGCGCTTTACGAGAAAAAAAAAAAAAAAAACTAAATAAAAGAAAGAAAATTTTTGTAAACTAATTTTTAATTTGATTTTTTTGTGAAATAAAAAATGTCGTTGTAGAATTTATAGCATTTAATTTAAATTATTTGATAAATCAATTTCTTCGTATGGAATTTTATTCGGATATTGCATTGTGAAATAAAGCATATGCTCTTAGGAGAAGCATCTATATTTAGGACCGAAATACTCGGCAATTTTGTAGTGCATCAGTCTATCCTCTTGATATAACTCGGCCAAGATGTTGCTTTCTCGTCGCGATTTTCGTGCTATGGTATTTTACGAATACGTAAAAAAATCAACGATAGATGATTGCTACGAGTCATTGACGAAGACTTTTGGCGAAGCTGCGCCTTCGAAATCTCTTATCGAAAGCTATTATAAATTATTCAAAAAAACTTGTGCCTATTTGAATGACGAATCCGGTAAGCCTCGCATTACGAGAGTTATTACAACGGAATATGTCGACGGTGTGAGGAGATTGATTACTAAAGACAATCAGCGCGTTCAGTGCTCGGAGATTGAAAAGAAATTTAAGTAAGATTGTTTTAAACAAAGTATAAACGTTTGTAAATAATCTTTTATGTGTATTATACTAATATTTAATTCGTAATAAAGTATTAGCACAACGATATTACGTACGGTTCTCAAAGATTACTTGCATTTCACGAAACGATGGGATTTCTGGATACCGAAAGTTTTGGACAAAGATATGAAAAAAGATCGAATACAGTGGTGCACTTTAATGATACAAACGTTTGATAATGGAGTAAGCGAAAGAATCGCAGATATCGTCACAGGCAGTGAAATATGGCTTTATTGCTACGAAGCTAATGAATTTAAAAGTAAAAATAAATTGTTTCATGTTAAATCGTAAATTATTGAAAAAATATAAATTTTAACGATATTTTACGTATAGATGGTACCTGGAGTTTCGATGTCGAAGAAACTATTGCAACAGAAAAAAAGAAATTACCGAACATTATAGAGAAACGAATGATCGCTTCTTATTTTACAAAAAGTGGCTATTTCGCCACAATATTAATGGATGCAAATAAATACAGTAGAGTAACCGTTCCGTGGGTTACAAAAACTTGTCTTCCTCGATTGGTGCATGAATGGAAATCGACGATTGAATCAGAGGTTGAATAATTATTCAAAATTTGAATATTTTAATTGTATAAAATTAATAAAAATTATTTATAAAAATGAATTTGTTTTTTGTCCACGCAATAACGGATAAAGGATCGTGAAATGATCATACATCACGAGCAAACAATACCCTACACCGCGGCAAAGTCCATCGAATTTATCCACGAGAACGGGGCGCGATTGCTACCTCATCCACCTTACTCGCCGGATCTCGCCCCGAGCGATTACTTTCTCTTTCCGAGAGCAAGGGAAGCTCTTCATGGTAAGCATTTTTCCACAGCCGAAGACGCTGTTTTCGCTTTCCAGGATTACGTGAATGCACTACCCGTGGAAACGTGGGAGCAATCATTCGTTACGTGGTTCAAGAGAATCAAAAAATGTTTACGTACTACCGAGGGAAATTATTTGGATGATGTGTGAGATTATTATTGTTTGTCGATTTATAAATTATATTTGTTGTAAGAAAAATTGTATATAAATTTAATAAAATAACAAAAACGTCAATTAATCGTTTTATCATTTCGATCAATAAATAATTTTAAATTATGTTTAAAAACTAGTTTAGGTCGCAAAATTAAATATAGATACAGGGAATATAAAATTGACAACATTTATTTAATATTATGTAAATTCAATTGTCTATGATATTTATCCTTCAACATTATTATTATTTAATTATTGTTAATTATACTATATCATATTATATAATATGCTGAATTTTTCAATACCTTGATATCTTTTGTAGACAAACGCATTTATTATTTTTTTTTATTTTTATTTTTTTTTTTTTTTTTTTTTTTTTTTTTTTTTTTTTATTTTTTTTTTTAATATACAACATTATTCGAATACACTTAGTCTATGTATATAACACACTTTATATAATTAAAATTTTATCGACATATTTATGTAAATCGTTATAAACATTTTTGCTAATACAGTAGTTAGTCACATTGGACATAAAATACATTGTTTACATGATTAAATATATTAAATATAAAACATAAATTGCCTTTCTGGACCCAGATTATAGTTAAAACACTTGATTTATAATATAATCTTCTACGCATGCTTTGGCCAAAAGCACCATTGTTATAAAACTTATTATTATATTTCATTTTTATCTAACGATACATCACAGATATATGCTGTGCGATAGGAAGACACAGTGAACGAATTCTTATATCGAATTTCTAGACCTTTAAGAGGCTCCTGGAATTCATCTGACATATACTACATCAGTAATAACATTTTTGTAACATATTCGAGTTAATTATTCTTTAATTTCTGTAATCATTCTAAAATCTTATTAATATATCTCTTTAGTATTTTTATTATACATATTCATAATCAACTCGAAAATTATCTTTTAATTTTCATAAGCTTAAATCTTTCCTAAAAATTGTACAAATGGAAAGACTATTTTTTAAAATAAATGCACGTTTACAAAGATTCGCAGCAAAATATTATTCAGGTACATAACGGACATCAAAATGCTTAATGAAATAAGATTCCAGCATGCGTTCTTAAAGGATCTTCGCGTCTATTATTCTCAGTTAATTTATATGAAAATATATTTTATCATCGCAAAGCGCGATATGTAGTGCCTTTTATATGAACTGGAGTCTGGAAAATTCAGATTTCCCATTAAAAATTAATCTACTAAAATTAAATCTATTGTCACGCATTTAATTCATCATCCGTTACCTCTGCACCAATTCGTGATAAATAGCGATTTCGCATTCGCGTATCTGATTGTGGTTGCAATAGATCATCTCCTGATAAATCAGAAGTAGAACCACCTCCAGCTAATAATTTCTCTCTTTCTGTGACTTCGGGTGTACAAGGATTTTTTTCATAATGTTCTCGTTGTTTAGGAGACATATTAAGATAACCACCAGTAGCATTTGAATCTAATATCCAGATTACTACAGCTGTTACTAGTGATACTGTAAAAGATAAAAAATAATAAGTGTAGGTGTTTCGTAAAATTGTTTTGTTTTAAAAACTTTTCTGATACTTACTCCATAGCCATGCAAGGAAGAATAATTCAAGCATGAAGTAACCATGGTTATCAACTATAACTCCGCAAACTATCGATGTTATCGCTAAACCTAAATTCTGAAGTGCTTGTGCACTACGCATTAAACAGAAATAAATATATATATATATATATTTTTTTTTTTTGAACATGATTACACAATGAAAATATTTATATATTTTTAATCTTGTAAACTTACATTCCATAAGCAGTGCCTAATTGATGTTCTGGAATAACCAGAGCTATTAAAGGCCAAAGACTGCTAGCGAGCATTGAGTAGGATAATCCTAAAATAATCATGCATACATAGGGGTTGACATAAGTGAAAGCAAATAAACCATGAGCAACCAATGAGCCTATTATACTCAAAACAATCCAGAGAACATTTTTTCCAGTTTTATCTACTAAGATGCCAAATAGAGGAGATGCAAAGGTTGAAATACTGTAGATCAGTGAATTTATTCTATTAGCCACTGCTGGTTCATATTCATATTTTCTAATAAAGTAGACTCTGTAAAAATTATTATTTTAGCTACATACACCATTTTCATAATAATAACAAAATAGTATGATAAATATTATATGAATTATTCATTTTTTAAATAAAATGAATACTCACTTTCCTAAAGAAACAAATGGAAAAATGGCTAAATAATAAGCAACGCAAATCAAAGCAATTAGCCAAAAGACACTTTTAAAATCTTTTACATCGGTTAGTCTAACTACTTCAGATTGTTGTCCTTCATTTCGTCTTAATACTTTTTCTGCATGACTGTCCATAAAACCTAATAGAAGAGCACAAATCATTGATCCAAAACATGTTAAACCAGCAAAAAATAATACAGTTCCAATACATTCAGGGCCTATATAGCCTAAAGTTTGAAAAACATAGCTGTAAATGTTCTCCATTATTAAGAAATTAACCGTTGAGCCTACTCTAGCAAAACTCAATTGCAGTCCAAAAACCATATTTAACTCTTTGCCTTTAAACCACAACACAGCATAACTGTTTTGAGCAACAGCTAAAGATTCAGCTCCAATTCTGAAAAGTAATGTTTTAATGCTGATTATATAAAAAATTAATTTTTTTTTAATACGTTACAAAATTTATTTCATACCCAAAAACAAATCGACCTACTAGCATTAACCAAAACATATTTACAAAAGCCCCTGTAGCAAATATCAACTGCCCAATCATTGTTAAAACCATATAGATAATTGTACCTCCTCTTATGCCAAAAACACTATCCAAAAGAAAACCTCCAATAAAACACATAATTACATTTGGCCATGAATAAACTGAATATAATAAAACAAATTTTTTAGTTGACATATTTAAGTCTTTTTTAAAATTATCTTGTAATGCTGCAGGATTGTCATAACAAAAATATGAACCTGAAATTAATCATAAAATTAAAATAATTAAAATATTTTAGCATATTAAAAAAAAGAAAATCTGATGGAAAAGATAAATACAAAAATTGATTGCTAATTAATGATGATTTTATTATTTTTAATCATTAAATATCCAAAAAAATTAAATTTTATATTTTAAACATAATATAATTATGGAAATTTAATATAATTTTAAATTTATACTATAAGAATCAAACATTTTCATTCAAATATTTGAATTTATTCTATTAAACGTCGTATTGTATTTACATAGAAGAAAAAGCAATTAATATTAAATAGTTTGATAAATAACAGTTACCAGTGTGTAATTAAGATAAAAATATACATATTATAAATTAAAAGACAATGGCATATAGAAAAGATCTCAAATGAGAATAATAAAGTACTTATAGTTTATTAATCCATTTCATACTTCATTTTAAATTTTGAAACCAAAAAATAAGCATTTCAGATAAAATACTGGTATTAGTCATTCTTAATCATGAAATGAGATACATCATATGACTTAAAAAGCCTTATTAGGCTGCATCTCTTTGTTATTTATCAAATAAATATTTACGAATTCTATTTTCAAATTCTATTTAAAAATATAAAATGCTTAATTATTAAAAATTTGCCTAACAAATATAATATGTCACACAATTTATTAAAAAAAAATAAATAAATAAATAACATTTCCATACTCGATCAAAATCAACCAACTGACAACTTGTTACATTTATCTTATGGGTCAAACAGATAAGAGATAGAGATAAAGTTTAAAAAAATTTGAATTCATAACAATGCTTTTAAACATGTTGCTTACCAAATCCCAAGAAACACATAAGTGCAAGTCCGATAAACCTGAAGGTTGGTTTTTTTGGACTGAAACAGCCTTGTAAAGCAGGATCATCTTCAGATCTACTAAGTGTAGGGTCTGGAGTATCCATAATGCCACCTTCCATATGTCCTATTATTTGTCTACTCTTATGCGATTTTAGTTCCTTCTTTGTTCTACTATTTCTTTCTATTTAATTGTCTTTTACGAAAGACATATATGTTTATACGTCACAACACTATTTAAATTTTTAAATATTGTCAAATTTAACATTAAAAATTAGAAAAATATCAAAAAAATTTAGAAGCTGTGATATGTTCATTGTATTTGTCAATAAAATAAAAAACTGTTCAGAAATAGTTTGCAATGGCATACAGACGCTCTTTTACGTACATTGAGAAAGTCGAAGCCATGACGCACAGTCGTATAATGTAGGTTCAGTAACTCATCTGGTGGGGAGTTCTACAATTTTATGGAATAAATATTAGCTCTTAAATCCAACACTAACAGCGCTACTATCCAGTTTACCAATCAAAACGTGCATACGTATATTCAAAATGGATACAAAAAATTATTTTTTTATAAAAAAAAATAATAAAAATATTTAAAAAACATATTTTCAAACATAAAAAATAATTTTCAATATACTTCATTTCTGTAGAAATGATAAATTAACAAAATTAAAATAAAGATGTAAAAAAAAATTTAAAAATACATTAAAAAATGTAGAAATATTTAACAATATTTGTACACCAAGTGTTTTGAATAATGCATGCAAAAAATCAGCATGCGTATTATGCATTAATAAACTAGCTCTATGAATCGCGAATATCGAAACTAATATTTGCTCCACGAAACCCTTACGCTCCCAATCACTAAAAATTACGAGCATTTAAATTAATCAACTAATTACTTGAATCGAGCGCGACAAACTTAAAGCTTAGAAAAATATTATGTCTTATTAATTATTATTCGATACTTTCAAAGATTAATCTGAATATTTATAATACGATTCCACGATATTTAGAAAAAAAAATAGACGGTTTTACACGTTGAATTATTTGCGAATTTGAATTATGTATATGTATACGTACGAAATAGTACAGAATGCATAAATTGTATGATTACACAATACAAATGAATTCTTTAAAAATTTTACAAAATCATTTATTTAATTCTACTCTTATACAATATACTTCTATTACAACTATACAAATCGGTTTTTTTTTTTTTTTTTTTTTTTTAATGAATGTGAACATTAAAATTTGTCAATATATATATATAGCTTTATTTAGCAAATTCTTCTTGTATCATTATTTCAGAAATAATTGAATCTTTTTATTATATCTTTATCTTGTATTTTTGATAATAAAAGCACTTTTTTTTAATCAAATTAACAAAATAAAATAATGTATTAAATTTTTACATTTATATAACTTATCACTAATTAATTAATGGAAATATTATGATAGTAGATAAATAATAACATACAAATAAACCTTCCTAAAACATTTGTACTTTAAAATTTCTTGTTTTTTATAAATTTTATCTTATTTAAATAGAAAATAAATTTAATTTTTGCGCAAACTTTTTACAGAAATTATTGTTGAAATATTGTTTTAAGCAACAACATATAAAATTTGATATTCATTAGCCTATTTTCAAAAAAATTTTCAAATTATTTAAAAAAATTGTAATTGTTACGAAGTAACTTCTTCTGTTGTACCATCAAATTCCAATTTAACTTGACATTCTTCTGGTAAACCTTCAACATCTACTTCCGACTCAGGTGCATTTAACATATTTAATGTTACTTCTGCTGATTTACCCATAAGACCTGGATTACTAGCAGTTTGTTTCTGAGCTTGTACTTGTTGAACATTAGCTTGTTGTGAAGATTGTTGGGTAATTATTTGCTGCCTAATAGGGACTCCAGCTTCTTCAAAAGCTTTTTTCTTAAGAGTAGATCGGATTTGTGATCTAAAAATGAAGCAATGATTCTTTTCAAATCTAATAAAGCTCTGACAGAGGAATCGAGTAACAACCGTTTTCTCGGAGCCAAAATAATTTTGTTTTGAACTTACACAGTCCTTCCTTTGATATGATCACTAATTTTGTTCAAGTCTTCACTGAAGGTCTTAACCGAGTGACGGAGCATCTCAATTTCCTCGTCAGTCCACTTACTGTAGATGCAAATATAAACATCATTATGGTTTTAAGGAGTAAAAAAAGTATAAAAATACTATTAAATATTAAATAATTGATAATTAATAAAAATAATTATGAATAAAATAATATAATATGTAAAAATAATTTCAATAAATAATAAAAAAACAGCTAAGCTTAAATAAATTTACCCAGTTGGAGAATCTGTAGTTGGGTGTAATTGCATAGTTAATTCACCCAATTTATTGAATGCTGCTCCAGCAGCTGTGAAAATTTCACCAACCTATTAAATATTATAAATTATTAATGCTATGTTTTATTGATTTATTTACTTTAAATAATATTATACAAAATTATTATCGCAAATTACATCATTAATTATTAATGATAATATGTAGTAAAATATATTTTGTAATCAAATTATATGAAAATAATTTCTTTATAAAAATTTTTTAACTTTATAAATCATAACGAAACCTCCAAAATTTTAAATATATTCAATTAATAGAATCGTTATTTATAAATATATTTCGTATAAGGTTATTCCTAAATAAAATTATTTCTTAAGCTTTAAATAATTATTTTATAACAATATTAAAAAATAAAAAAAATAATAAAAACAAGACATAACCTTACTGCCGCTGTTTGTTTCCATAGTTTATATATATATAAAACAAAGTATGCAGATGAAATTTTTTTTGGCACGCGGCAAAGCTAAGTTACTCGAGAAGTTTGAAAGCAGTTGTGCGTTTATATTCAAAATATAGAAAATTAAAAATAAAAGTTAATTTATAACACATAAGTGTTTACGTTGTTACTTGGCGGGAAAAGTATTTACTTAAATTTTTCAACTTACCTTACTTGCGGAATTCATGGCAACGTTTTGGGATATTATTGAGTTCTCCCCACTATTTTGTTCTCTTGACTAGAAAAACTTTTTCATTGGTCAATTGAGCCGTCCTGCACAAAAGTGGTTTCTCAAACTGTTAAGTGCTGACCCCTTACGACAGTAGTCAATATTAAATTCTGCCTTATCTAGCAAGTTTTATTTTAAATAAAATCCCAAATATTTATTAATATTAGATAAATTATATCAGTAAAATTGTTAAATAATATGTAAAAATCCCATTGGAAATTTTTAAGGAATATTAGAAAAAACAAATTTCGACAAAGTTATTTTAATATTATATTTAAATCAATTTATTTAATTACAATACGATTTAGTATAAATTATTATTATAAAAAATAACAATGAAATTTAATTAAATTAATGTATTGATAATATTTCGCATATGATTAACATATAAAAATAATCGCGCCACAAATAATGTCGAATGTGTTCAATATCTATTTTTCCTAAATTGGAAAAAAAAATTATAAAAGGATGTATTTTTTATTAATGAAATCGTTTCGCTATTCAGCTTAAAATAAACGACACGACGTCATTTCGCATTTTTCATAAAACGGGAACTCCTTTTACCATTGGTGTTCCATGGATGTTTCGACTTCTCGATAACCGCATAGTTTCTCGAGGATGGTGCCGATGTGCTGTTGCATATTGTCACGGTATTTAAGATTGAGTAACGGAATGCAGTCAACATTCGCTCGAAGCAGTCTCTGCCAGCTATGTGGATAACGCGTCCATGTTTGCGGTTCCATCGGTATCGAGCTGCTGCAGGCACATACGTTGTTCAGGAAACGCTCCAAACCCGCGTCGCCGTTATTCAAATGAATCCACATGGTTATTGAAATGCAGAAAATTATGTCGAAACGGCTCTGTTTTTAAACGAAATAAATTTTTATTTAATACGATTATTCTTTAAAAACGTAGGAAATTAAATTAAAATAATTCTCATAAGTGTAGATGAGTTTTGATTAATTTTGATAAAGTAGAATGAAAATTTTATTAACCAATTCGTGCTTGCTGAGTTACGATGCTATAGCAACATTTTCAGGATCGCTGGAGAAGAAATCCAGACACTCGAAAGTTACGAATTCCGATCGATCGTTATTTTTCCGAGCTTGCTCGAACTGCATCGGTCTGGAATAAACGGCCAGAATATAGATTTCTCGGCCCGGAAGTTTTTCACTCAGATTTTTATGAAGTTTAAGCATCGAGTCCTAGAAAGTAATCGTATAATTAGTTTCTAAAGATCTCGTTCGAATCGTCCATTTTATACAAATAATTTTTTGTTCAAATTTTTGTTTACAATTCGCGCGTTTACATTGAATTGAGTTTTCCGTAAAAAGGAACAAAAAAATCGCCACTTCCTGGTCATGTACAAAAGTGTTAAACATACATGATCGTGTACCATGGGCATAATAAGTTTCTACCGTCAGAAAAAAGAAAGTTCTTTTTTCATACTACTATCGACGATGGATTTACGACAAAGCGGCGTTAAAATCTTTGTCCATGTGTTCCTTTAAGCCTGAAAAAAAAATCAACTTTAAATAAAAAAAAAAAAAAAAAAAAAAAAAAAAAAAAAAAAAAAAAAAAAAAAAGTAGGGAAGAACAGAAATAATAAGACGAAAACCGGATCGTAAATTTCTCTTACAACGGTTCTCTCGGTTTTATTATTGCGGGCGCTTCGAAAAAGCCGGAAGTAGACGATCCGCGTTCCGCTTCTCTATTTTCGCTCATTCCGCAATTAGAGCTTCTCCTTTCTCTCTCTTTCTCTCTTTTAAAATACGACTAGACGGTTCACGAATTATATACCGTCGCCGCTGAATCGTTGTTTTACAGTCAATATTAAAAGAAGGCAGACGCGGGGATAACGAGACAAAAATAAAGAAGCTACAAGATGAATGGAAGGAGTTATAAGTGTTGAGATTTACTGCCATGTGTATATATATATATGCGGTATTGAAATACGACTCTGTTTGAAATTCTATATAATCGTTAGTTTTTATTTTGCACTATACTTATATTTATAATCATTAATTGTTATTAATATTATTTTAATCAAAAGCAAAACTTTATTTACAAAATAGAATTATTTATTTTATCAGAAATAAATGTAAATTATGATTATTAACTTCTGTATGTATAAGCTGCGCGAATAGCATATCAAAATAAATAGAGTAATACGTTTATAAATATTAAAGAGTTTCGGTGAATCATGTATACGCGCCTTTTACCATTTATCACTCCTTACAAACCAATTTCCTTACATCGTCATGAAATATTTTCAACGCATCTAATCTTTTTTAAGTAAATATATATTCGAAGAAAATGTCAAACATTAGCACATCTATTTTCTTTAAAACGTCATAGAATTTCAAATTTATTAAAGCTAATAAATTCTTAAAGTTGTATTAGGCAGTTTTTCTTTGCGCATTAAATAATCAACGCTAGTGCGAACGAAGACTCGTGAATTAATATAAAAAATATTTCGACGAAAAGAATTTTCAGTATCAACAATTATTATCAAAAACTATTGTAATAGCAATATTGCAATGCAGCGTTGACGCGCTTCGCAAATAGGCACTTAATCTTCGAAGCAAAGCATTATTCATCTACAAAGCCTCGTCCTCGTCCTCGTCCTCGTCCTTATGCATTCCTCTCGAAAGGAGAAAAAGAAAAAAAAAAGATAATCTTCCAAACAAACGCGCAAACTAATATATTCATTTTTCGAACCCTCCCCCCCATCCTTCCTTAACCTCAAACACGCCTTTGAGACACCCAAGAGTCGCGCGAGTCACAAAGTCATCCTAAAATTAGTCTTATACAATACTTAGACTCCTCGTCGCGCAGCTGTCGTACTCACCCTCACCCGTTTTGACAGCCGACAAAAAGGGCGAAGTACTTCCGGCGATGTTTCTGCTCATCGATCCGAAGAATAGCCGCGCGCGAAAGACGCCACGCACATGCCATCGGCGATCGGAACTCGTACCAGTTCTGAAAGTTTACGAATATAATTGCACCGGCTACTTTTGGATCCTCGAGTCATCGCTGGTTCTGACTCGGCGATATGGTGGTCCGATGTAAACTCCGACATGACGGCTGCGATATTGGTTGAGGACGGTGGTTTTACTGAAATTTCATTTCCGAGGGATCAGCCTGTCCGTGGGTTTGGTATTTGCGAAAGATGATGGATGACTCGTGATACATGCTTTTGAAAATTTCTATTATTTCTCATCCTTTTGAGAGAGAGAGAGAGAGAGAGAGAGAGAGAGAGAGAGAGAGAGAGATATTAGGATCATGAAACAATTTATACAAAGATTTGTTTATTAAATAATATCCAACGTTTACAATATTTTATTTGATGAATAGGATATTTAAAAATTAAATTATTATATTTAATTTGCATTTATGAAGATGTAAATGCACCGATTAATCGATTTTTTTTCTCGGTTTATAAAAAAATTCAGTACAATAGATAAGCCTTTATAATTAAGAAAGAAAAATAATTCGAAATTTCAATATCATGTATTAAATATTATAAAATCAATAATGAATGAATCGACGATAAAATTTGAATACGTTGAGACGAGATATTGTAATAAGCAACAAAATGAATTTATAATTTTCTTAATTTTATTTGTTTCAGATGTTCACGATTTGTGCGTTGACGTGTACCCACAAGGTGAAATTTATTTCCATTAATCTTCTACAAATGTTTACTGGGTGGCCCCAGGAACAGTTTGTACGTAAGTACACATTTGATATAAACATTTAATTTTCGCAATTCCCTATCTATCATACTTTTGGAGCATGCAAAAAGATATGTAAAGCTGATAAGATAATTTTTCTTTTTAACATTGAGATAGACTTTGCTCGCCCAGTATTTCGTTATTGTTATCTTAAAAATTTTCGACTAAACAGATATATGATTAATTATTATTATTATTATTATTATTTTTTTTTTTTGTGTTTTTTTTTTTTTTAATTTCCGTATATTTAACGTCATTTTTTCGATGCATACATCGAAACTAAAAATAGGTGTTTATTTATGCTGTTATGTATTATAATAAGGTGTGTAATTTTGAAAGCTTATTTTGGATTTATTCAACAGTTGAAAAGACTTAAAATTCATTTTTTCTCTTGAATGAAAGTGTTTCGGATTGAGAAAATTTTAATCCGCATTTATAAAGCCAAAATTAATTCTTTTTATTAAGCATATTATATTTGTTCAGTTGACACGTAAAAAACATTATAAAAACAATCTCAAAATAGTCCTTTGCAAAGTTAAAGCAGATCTTTATTATTTCATGTGATTTATGACGTTAAAATTTGATAAATTCATTGATACGTTCATTAATTCAAAAATAATAAAAATAAAGTTGAAAATATATGATAATATATTTGCAACAGATGTGTAATAACATATGTTGCAAGGTCAAAAAATAATTTTATTCATCTATTTAAAGAGTTACGTATTAACATTATATGATATTTTTTCATTAATTTTTCGATTGAGCGCATTAACGAGTAAAAAATAGAAAGATATTTTACTGTGATCTAATTTTATTGCTGTACGTAATGTAGAAAATTAATTTTATCCAGTTTACGTAAAAATATTTTTGATACCTATAAACCTTAATGTAAAAATTTTGACAGCAATGGATCTTTCATTCCGATATCCATATCATGTTAAACTTCTTTTGATAAACGAAATTAAACGCAGAATGTGCTGCCTCCTTTTAGCTATTGTCAAAATTAATTTCAGGGCCTTATGTATAATACAACAGATTTTAAACTTGTCATTTTAAGATTTTTAACTTTTCAGTAGATTTTTATTTAATGTATTAAATTAAGTAAAATATGATTTCTTAAAAATGCAAATAAATTTTATTATTCTGAACAATTTCAATTATATTAGATAATGGTAATCGACGCAAACAGTTAAGAAAGTTTCAATTTCAAAAAAAATAATAATTTCCAAATTAGTGGGATTAAGCATTTAAAAATTTCAATTACTATGAAAAAAATCTTAGTACCAGAAGGGACAAAAATGAGCAGCAGCTGCTCTTCTCTCTCTCTTTAAGAAATTGGCGATGGTGAAAAGGGGTGCCGGCGTAAAGAGATGTAAGTTATAACGTATATATAACCAACGTTCGAAGAGGATTTGCCAAGAGCGGAAGGATTAAGATAATTCGCGTGTACATGTACGCGTTCGCAACTATACGCACACAGTTACGCGCGCGCGCGAGCGAGCGTTTACTTAGACCGCGTCCGCGACCTACATACGAACTCGACGGCGTCGACCTTCGATCCTCGGGGACGAGGTTGCAAACCGTGTCTGAGAAATCGATCGATCTTGCACATGAGTATATATATATATATATATATAGATATTTCTTGCGACATTAAATTATCACCGTTTTCACGATTCTTATGTTCTCTCACGTCGCTCTTACATCCTTTTTTTTCTTTTTCAATTTTGACAATTGAAGCTGCTACTGATTAAGATTCGAATAAATATTATGTCGTGATGTAAACAAATATATAGATAGAATTATAACTGCAGCTTTTAATTACGATAATATTTAGTTGGTTAATTTATTGAAATAATTAGCAATTCTTCGTCATTAATCAAATGCGTTGTTCAGTTTTGAAACATCTATCAGTATTCATAAGAAACTATAGATAATTACGAATTATACTTAATTGCAATCTAGTTATTCGTGAATTTTCCCATTCATTTTTTAACTTTTGAATTTATGATTAACTTATTTAATTTAAAAATATATCTTTGAAAAAAAAAACCGACTCAAAACTAATGCCACAAAATTATTATTACCAACAAGTAATTATTATGACTAAATACAATTTTTCATACTTCACTCTTTCAATTAACAAGTTTATGTCAGCCGGCAATTAAGTCTCGGCTCGTAAAAAAGAAAAACTCATCGTATCCTTTATCGGAACAAAATAAGAAAAATAAAAAGATGCGTAAATTTCAACTTAAAGCACGTGGAATGAATATTTTTCTCGCTTCGTCATCGTACGGTCGATGTATATATGTATATGTATATGTGTATGTGTATATATATATATATATGCATTGCAACAACCGCTCTCCGAAAAAAATTTCCAATCGTTCGGCAAGCGTTTTTGCTTCGATTTAATTTTCCGGTGTTTTCCTCGACAAAAATCGTTTTCATTTTTGAAAAACTAGCAACTCGCACGCGCCTGATCGAGAACTCGAGATGCACCCTGCCGCTTGTGTGTATATATATATATATATATACATAATCGCTCGCGCGCGTCAATTGTGCAGCTATGGTATTCGAATATTGTCGATCTTTTTTGAAAACGGGAGCAGGTGTTGAACGTCGGTTGGCTTATTCAGTGCATTTTATTTTATTTTTTTTTTTTTTTTCCCAAACATCGTGTATACACATATATACCGTCTCTTGCATTTGTTTTCCTACATCGGCGCTCCATCTTTTTTTTTTTTTTTTTTTTCTTATTTCGGGCCGATGCACTTCTTTACGCTTTTTCTTCATTTTTGAGAAACTTTTGTTTGCGCACATTGTGTCCGTTAAGTGCGTCTCTTTTTACTGTTCGACAAGTTGCATCGAATAAAGATACTTTCATCTGCTTGCTTCTTTTTACTTTTTTGTTGTTGCACGAATAAATCCGGATTATTGTTCACGGTCAAAAAAGATTACTTTGTATTTTATATTCTAGAGAAACTTTTAGTAAGAGTTACTCAAAGATTTGTGATGGATTTTGCTCGACTTTAATTGAACAAAGAGCTTGTATACATGGAGAAAAAAATTAACTTTTTATAAAACTGTATTTGCTTAAATTAATTTAAAATTTGTTTAAATTTACCATTAATACCTTTTCTGTTTAAATTATTTATCGTATTAATGAAATTACATTTTATGTCACATATAATGAAACTTAAATATCGTTTGTTATCATGAATTGATTTTTAGTTATCTCCGTACGAAAGATTTCACTTATAAGCTTTCATATATATTTCTCAATATTAATAAACCAATCGAAATAAAAGGTAATTTATAATTATCGTACGACTTTATAATTATTATTCGTTTAGTATACCAATATAATTCAAAGTTTATGATAGTGAAGATACATTTACAACCGTATCGTGAAAAAATAATTAATACAAACGTTATACTTTTCAACCATATAAATATAGAATATTTAATTCGAAAGCAATCTTTCGATCTCGACGCGTCATAAATAACCTTCCAACATTTCCGATCTCTCTCCCTCTCGAAGTTAGCGGCTGCGTATTGCATACGGTAAAGAAAAAAGGGAAAAACGTCTCTCTTACGCTCAACGTGCCATGTTACACGAGCCGTATACCGTTCCGAAACCTCAACTACATCCACATCTTCGGCGCTATCGTCGAACCGTAAGAATTTTCTAAATTTCCAATGTGTGTAAAGGAGACAACGCGAGAACTGCATTATTCATCGGTGCTCCTTTCATCCGACTCCTTTTTTTTTTTTTTTTTTTTTTTTTTCTTTTTACGCATACAGCCACACGCCGGCGTTGTCTAATATAACACGAGAAAAAAAATAGAAAGAGAGAAGCTGCATAACGTTTCCACTTCTCTTTCTAATACAGGCAGCAGATGTGCAAGAGCTGCGACGCCGAGAGATAACGAGGGAATTACGACAGAAGAACGCAAGATAGAGATAGAGAGAGAGAGAGAGAGAAAATGTTGTTGGAAAAAGAGACGCGCGTTGCGCTAGACTATAGGGTTACCTTAACCTCCTACACCCGACGGTAGTATATTATAACCAGCTATATATATACGTGTATTCATTTGAAAACGAAGTTTCTCGTGGCTTCGTGTTTTTCTTTTTTCATTCGTTGAGTTTAGCGCAATAACTCGCGCGTTTGGCAACTTAACTCGGTGAAATTGCCGGCTAAATTATTGTTTATCTTAAGCGAGACTTGCTGGAATACAGTACTCGTAATTGTATTAAGAATAATTGTATGCAATTCATTGTGCATGGAAATATTTGTTTTCAATGCAGTATTTAAATCCTTGCTATTGTTTTTTTTATTAATATCGATGAATCTATTCGACATGACAAATATACTAATTAGTTAATCATTAAGTGTACATGTCTGTTATGAAAATGTTTTACAATATTTCAAACGCTGCACAGTTTATAATACAACATTTACCTTGCATCAAAATCCGCCAAAAAGAAAAAAAAATAATAATAATAAATAACGTAAACATCTTGGTGAATAAACGCACGCGCATAATTTTTTAAACTTATTAAATACCTTTGTAGGACTATTCATCCGCGTAATCCAAAAATACGTACAATAATAATGTAGCTTCAGGTAGAACTTCACCGGTAATCAAAAGAACGTACGGGTTTTAACATTGCTCGAAACAGGCGTACACTCTTATATACGTTCACATACAACGTAGGTTTACACACGTAAATATCTATATATAACTTGGCAAATTCACCTTCAAAGTCAGCGATAATTTATGTATATATATGCATATATATATATATAAAACACGCGAGAATCTTTTGTTGGCAGCTTTGGCGCTTTGCTGCCACAACATATACACGTTCATTGCAATAAATGTCAAAACGTGGTAGCGCGGATTACTCGACGCACGAACGATTGCAATCTCGTTATTTCGTTCTTATAAAGGCATATTTCTCACGCTCGAAAATTTTTATTTTCAATAATCGACTATCGCTCTGATGTTTGAACTTTTCACTTTCGATTATTTTGATGATAATGGTGTTAAAAAAAAAAAAAAAAAAAAAAAAAAAATTGAGTAACCATAAAGATTATTTTAAAATGTATAGATATTCTAATGGAACAAAAAGTATACGATAAAAATAAAAAATTTGAGATTTCGTTTAAAGAGCAACGATACATCGTGACGATAGTTAATGAAAAATATTCTACAATCACTATATCTTATCTCGACAATACGTTAAAGTAGCAACGAGCTTTCTTCGACGAAATATACAGAGACCGAAAAAAGAAACACAACGTTATTTATCTTCATCCCATCCGTCGCTTGATCGATGCTCTCGTTGACATTTACCGAATACAAAATTCGCTCCAGTCTATCGTATCTCCGCAATTTTCGTTCGCTTTCGAGTTTTAAAGCAACAGTAGCGTTTAACCGTAAAAAGTTAACCGTTTAAATTAACTAACAGAACGAAGCCACGTTGAAATTTCGTAACGCTAACCGAAATGCGTACGCAAGCAAGCGGCTGTATGACGGCTACGCAAGCCGTCGAACGCAGCACTCAAGAAGAAGGGAAAGAGATCGAGGGAGAGACGGTTATCTGCCGGCCAATAATTGAATGCAGCTCACCCCTGTCAACCCTCTTCCATTCGTGCACTCCTCGGCTGCAATACTAATCCTTCGGCGCACTTCGCAATGTTCTACAAGGTATATCTTTGTGCCACTCGCAAGCTAAGCAAATAGAAAAACATAAGTGCGTAGTCGCGTGCCACTGCCAGTCTAGTAATGGACGTACTCGTCCAGCTACCTGCAGCTTAAGTGCTAGTTTCCAAAGAGATCGGACTTGTAGTGTGGCGCGTATGTAGCATAACTTTACGTAAGTAGTTTTGTTTTTGTGTGGCGTATTCTAACCTCGCCGCGTCGGATTCACAAGTGTGTTTAGTTTAGCTAGTGAGGCGACTTATAATGTGGGAACAGCTTTTGAATCACTAGGTAAGTTAATTTGCCGTTCCAACTTTTATAACATCTAGCTGATTTGCGTGTCCTTTGGTCTTACAGCTCTACTGCAGCTTCCTTGGCTATAGTAGCTCCAAGGTGTTCAATTGTGTTGTTTATGTAATGGTTGGCCAGCTTCAATAATCCTGCTACTAGTCTGCTGATAAGCTCTTTCCTCTCTGTCTTCTCTGAGGTGGCAAGGTTGTACGCGTAGATATTATTAGTCCCTTATTAAGTGTTTCCTTGCTAATTATTTTATGTAGGCCATCGAAGAGCTCCTGCAGATGACAACGCCTCACTCATGGTGCTACCAGGATTTATTATGCAGGCTGCTCTGGAAGATTCGTTGCTGAATTATTTGAGCTGCTTTCAGCTTACCTGGGATGGTGTGTACCGGTGGAAGAGATCAACGCTGCAGCTAGGCTTCAGCCATACAACGCTGGAGATTTAGCGCAGTGTGCGTACTTCGAAGGGAATAAGCTAGCATATGAGGGAGTTAGGAACTAGAATAGTGATTGAGGACGTGCTATATACGTATAGGCAGGTTATGAGCTACAGTAGACACGGTTGTCTCGTGTCAGCTTGATTATTTAACTCTGTGACTGGCAGTGAAATCTGCCATGTCACAATATATAAATATATGTGTGTGTGTGTGTGTGTGTGTGTGTGTGTGTATGGATAGGGGACGATACTCCCCGGAAGTCGATGCCGGTGGTTTCTCCTCTCTCTTTCTTTTCTTTTATTATTAGCTCAAAAGGAGGTTCTTCCCTTCTTCCTTTTTTTTTTTTTTTTTTCATTCTTTGCACACCAAGGTTAGGGGATGACGAAATCTTTGAATACTTTGACGCCATGCGGCTTAGAACAATGATAGGGGAGGAAAAGTGATTTTTTTGTTTGATAAATTTAAAAAAAAAAAAGGTACTGCCTATAAGAGAATTATAAACGTTCGATGTAAGAAATGTAGAAGGCAAGAAAGTTGTGCATAAGAATAAACGATAAATTATTTATACTTTTATAAAAGTTTTACGTCCTACTAATTTTTACACACATCTGACAAACTTTTTGTTAACGTTGACAACGATAATGCTTTTTCACAGCAATTCATAATTTACCGCTTTACATCGAGAATAAGAAAAAATAAGTAGCTTAAAATTCGCGCGGAAGGCTTAGATTCGCAGCAAGAAAGCGTGGCGCTTTTTGATTCTCCGCTTTCGTCTATCTCTTTTATTCCAGACTCGTGACGCGTTGGTTGCACGACGCACATCCGGCATTTCTAGACGAAATAGAATAAACGTACGCGCGTAGCAAGCTAAGGATGAGGCAAAGTAAAGAAAATTTCTCTTTTTCGGAATCGGCACGTTTACACTCTTGGAAATGTGTCGAAGACTTCCGCCATTAAGAAAGGGAAAGAAAGAGAGAGAGAGAGAGAGAGAGAGAGAGAGAGAGAGAGAGAGAGAGAGAGAGAGAGATAGAGAGAGAGAGGGTAGGGGGGAGAAAAACGTCGCATCCAACAAAGAAGGTGCAAGTATAGACCGGCACGGCTTTTCCGCCCTTTAAACCGCACATCTCGTACCTGTGCTCGTTACCTGCCTCATAGGAACAGGAAGCTCTAAGATTTTATAGCAGAGAATAGGTACGCGGTGATCTTCTTGCGCTTTGTGGCCACGATCTTTCTTTCTTTCTCGTCTGTCCTTCGTCTTTTTTCGTCGCCTTGTCTCTCGCACTTCCTGCGTTATAAACGCGCGCGCGCGTACATCGTGGAGATAAATAATGTTTTTTTAAAGGCTATTTCATGACTTTTTCATGACTGTTGCTTTTCTCTTGCCTCTTTTTTTTTCTCTGCCTCGACACTTCCGCCGCCGAGCTTCACACAGTCTTTTCTTTCATCGAGGATGACACCGTGATGCAAGTTTAAAAGCTTTTTTTTTTCGCTCGACGTTTCTCGAGCGACGACGCTTGCGTTTGAAAATTTATTGCTGGTAATTGCGCGGTTTGTAGGAATGTGGGAATCGTCGTTGAGAAGATTTTTTTTTTAAACTTTTGCTCGTCTTTCATTAATCGATGATTTTTTTTTTAAACAACTTATTGTAACTATTATGAATTTGATCGAAGAATAAGGAATAATGCGCACAAAAATAAAATAATTTCCCGCAACGCGCTCGGCTCAACATTCGAATGTTTAATTCGATAAGTGCATTGTAGATTGTTAAATGTCCGGTAAAACGGAAAGACCGTCGAAAAAAAAGGTGCAAGAATGACAATAATAACATAGCATTACTTTGAAAGCCCTACAAAAATCGAGATCAATATCTTCGTCGTACATATTCAGAAAGCAACCCTCGGTATTATTGCATTTAATGGTTCCCGGCAGCTTTGTATATATAATGTTACCATACTGCGCGCGTATAACCTTTCTCGTGTTATTCGCCCTTTTGAGCTTATGAGATCTAGTTTCTCTTATTGATATAGTCACATACGAGCTTCCTTTTTCCTACACCATATGAATTTACTTTCTTTCTTGTATATTTACGGCGCATAAATTCTTTTCTTATATATTGTACGAACGAAGAAAAAAATTGGATATAAAAGATATGCTTTGATTGTTATTCTTTAAAAATTATTATTGAAAAAAAAATTTTAAACGAAATTCGATAATTTTTTTTATACTGTTATATAATAATAATTTTTGCTTTTAAATTTTGTGTAAGAAAAATTTATGAAACGCGATACAAACTTGGTAAACTTGATAAATGCTTTGTTCGGACAAGTTTCTTTTGAAAATTCAATCAATTACAAACAGGAAAACCATCTGAAATTTCCATCCCTCAAACATCATAAGGAAGTTAAAGTTAAGGCTTCTTACTCATACGATTATCTCCGTTGAATCTTGATAAAGATTACACATGTACAAGTTAAAACGAAAACTACTTCTCCCTAGAGAGAGAGAGAGAGAGAGAGAGAGAGAATAAAGTCGAGGGCGATTCGTCACGCAGATTAGGCATACATCAACCTCGGCGCGTCGATTCATGCACATTTGCATTTTCAAGAATGCCGTCGAGGCACATAGCGCACGACACAGTCACCTAAGCGACAAATAAAAAGGGAAAGAGAGAAACAGAGAGAGAGAGAGAGAGAGAAAAGAGTCGGCGGAAGAGGATCGTGTAGCGGATGACGCGACTTCCGGGAGGAGGCGCGCGTTTCTATATATATGCGCGCAAGTATTATATTCGCGGTTATGTATGCGTGTATCTTTAAAACGTTTAAAACTATCGCGAGCTCAGCGGTTTAATTACAACGAGCTTCATGTTTTTATTTTATGCATAATATAAATTTGCTTGAAATATAATATAGAAATAATTGCTTACTATACAGATTGTAAAAAATTTGAAAAATTTTTCATTATTTCATCAGGTATTTGCTGTAAATTTTGCTTACGATGGAATTGTAAAATTTATAAAAGCTTTCTTTGGTTTAACGTTTAATTTATAATTTTAGTCTTATATAGGGTAGTAATGTATAATTTTTAGTAACTATTGTGAACAGAATTGTAACGTAATTCCTACTTATTTTTGCATTTATAACGACTATACGCGCGCTCATTTCAGGATCCTATTACCATGTCGCATCCGCTTAGCAAAATTAAGTTCTTGTGTTCTTTTTATAAAACAAACGGTACGTTGTTTATATTAAAAATAAATATTTAATAATGAAATATTTAAAATAGTGATCAGTTTTAAAACAATTTGCAAGTTAAATGCTTTTACAAGTAAAATAAAGAAAATTAATGATTACAAGAAAAATAATATTTTTTTTTTTTTTATTTTAGTATTTACGTATCATATTTTTAAATTTTATTTTAAAAATAAAATATATTTGCAGATAAAATATTTTTCTTTTTACGCAATTTTAATACGTCACTCTTAAATGGTATATTTATTCTATAGATTAATATAACTTTGTTTGATAAAATATCAAATAAATGTTAAATTCATAAATTACATACAAAATTTAAATTATGAAAATATCTTTTAAAAATATTTTTATATAACTATTCGAAGTCTGTTTAAAAAATGATAAAAATTATATCCGTTTTATAAACGTACAGTGATAACTACTATTTCACCTGACTAATATAAGAATGTCTTTGTGATTCATTAAAACTGCATAAATTCTCAACATTCTCAATTTTATTCTTAATAAAAGTTTTAACTTTCTTAGTAATGACTATAAATTTATAACAAAACGTGTCGATAAAATTAAAAATAAAATATTTTTAAAAAGATAACTTCTTTCTGGATTGCAAATTGTCCAGTTTATTTTATTAACGTGAAAAATGTTTTTATTTATCTAAAATAAAGATCGGTTTACAAATTGATTGTGTTTTGTAATCTAAACATTGAAAATTCAAATAATTCAATCTTACACTGATAATTTTTGAATTTCCGGTAGCAAGTATAAACATCGTGTTACAACATTCATTTTTAAAAGAAAAAAAAATACTTTCTCTCTCTCTCTCTCTCTCTCTCTGCGTTATTATAGATAAATAATAAATATTTATTTTTTAGTATCACATACTTTTTTTTATCTATAATAAAAATGATGCAAAAATAAATTCTATGGGAGGGTAATACTTCTTGCGTCATTTTTCTGCAGAAATATAATAACTTTTTCATCGGCACATTTTAACGTAAGAGTGAAAAAGAGAGTGCGAGCAAGTGAGAGCGAGAGAGATCTTAACAAAGACAAATATTCCGTAAATATTGAGTTTCTGTATTTCGAATGCTTCAACATCGTGCAATATTTCATCATCATATTCATTATTCAATGGTATCGAAGGTGACTAAAGCGATTTTCTTTTTTTTTTACATCCTCTATATAATTTATCTTTCGCCGCAGTAAGGTAAAACTGTAAAGTAATGGCTCACGATTAAAAAAAAAAAAAAAAAAAAAAAAATCCGTGTCATCGACGATTTCCTTTAAAAATTTATCATTTCAAAAAAAATTTAAACCAACGGCATAACATAAACAAGTAAAGACAAATTATTTATACATAAAAGATTTCACTCGATTATAGACATTGAGAGAGTAAAAAATTTTGAAATTTCGAAAGCAACGGTTATAGCTGTGCACATATTCGTCAAATTTGCAAGCGATTCATTCATTCATTTTTACTTTTTTTTTTTTTTTTTACATAAATTACCAACGCAAAGTTGTGAAACGCTATGTAAGTATAATACGAGTAACTAATTTTATCGATCGAAAGAAAGCATGAGAAAGACCTTAATTAGTCACGATCGTGACACGTCACGTGCCGAGGAATCTTACGTGATTCCTCGAAGGATTTGCTGAAAAAAAAATAAATGAAAAAGAAACGTTTGACGAAGCGCCGCTTACGTTTCAGTGCGCGCAGCTGTTCGTTTTTTCCTTCTTCATTTTTTAATACAAATATACAAAATGTGGAGTACCGAATTTCTTTTATTGAATAAAATTGATCAATTGAAAAGATTTTTGTGTATGCGTTTTGTTTAAATAAAAAGATAACTTTTGATTATTCATATATTTTTTTAACGATATTCATTAATATACGAATCGATGTTTTTTTTTTTTTTTTTTGTTTGAATTAATTTTCATCAATCGTTTTTTATTATTTTATTACAAATGAAATATATAAGCATTTTAAAAATTGTAATAAGGAAAGACAAGTCATTTTTTAATTAGATGCTTAAAATTTGAAATCGGTTATTTAATTGACGGTATGCAAATAACAAATTTAAAGGAAAACTTTTTAAATTCAACAATGTTTATTTTTATCTTATATGTACGTATTCGATTTCTAATTTGGGAAGTACAATTTGAAATAACATTAATTTTATTATCTCTCGTCATCAAATATTAGGTTTAAATTTTTATTTTATCTTTTTCGTTTTTCCATTTAAAAATACAACAAAAAAAATATTATTTTAGTATCTCTGCTCATAACTAAAAAATAGAAATCCATAATAATTACTAATAAAACAATTACACATTTCTCACAACATCAGGCAATACAATGACAAAAACTATTTCAAAAAATCTCACTCAATTTCTTCATTAAAAAAAAAAAAAAAAAAAAAAATGAAAGAAAGAAAATTGTAAAGTAAACAAAAAAGAAAAAAAAGTGCACCCATCAAGTATCGAGAGACGAGCAGCGCGAACGTGTGCAACGTCGTAATCTAGGTACATATATACGTACGTACACACTGATAGTTTTTATCGCTCTTCCGCGAGAGAGAGAGAGAGAGAGAAACTTTTAAATGTGACGCAACGCCGTGAGCCGCGGCGGCGTCGGCAGTAGCGCGTTGTTATACGTATCTCCGATAAGGAGCCAACGCGAGTCGAGATGGCAAGTGTATATGTACGTGTGTACGCGCAGCTATCCGGGAGTTCAGCAGTCTCTTGCCGAGAGAGTCAAGACCTCGATTATCGATACTCGCCTTGCGTTGTATTACAGTATAAGATACGTTTATTTACTTATATAAGTGTATAAGCTCCGGCTTCGTTTCTCTCGCCGTTAGCAGCCGCTGTTGCTTCTGCAGCTGCATATATGTACATATACATGTACGAGAATCAATCGATGTATTGCTCTTGTTTCGTTTTCTAGAAATTTTTTTTTTTTTTTTTTTTTTACTCTCTTTCGTTTTCCTCTTTTCGCAACGTCTGCTTTAACTTTTCTCTCGCATACCGTCATCTTCGTTGTAAATAAATGGACTGTGTTTATATGGCCGCGATAATAATTTTGATTTTTTACGAATAGATTTTTATTTTAAAATGTCATAATTTTTATTTGTGTATAGAAATTAGATTGGGATTTACTTTAATAGTCACGAACGTATAAGTACTATGAACGACTTTTTCAATTTTTGTTTTGCTCGATATTATAATTTGTTAATAAACGCTTGTACTTTTAAATTTGTCGTATAAAAGTTTTTTTTTGTTATCATTGAATAGCATAAAAAAAATAGCAATATTTTCCTCAATTTATTGTGCAACTTGAAGAACGACGCGGCGATTTTTATTTAAACAAGAATAAAAATAAAAAAAATAAAAAAATTCTAGTACCACCAATCAATATCTATAAATGTCAAAAATTAATGTCGCAATCAATGATTTTTAGCAATTCGCGCGAATTCAAATAATCGCTATCGGACATTTAAAACTGATCGAAAAAAGGGAAAAAAAAATTGAACGAACTGATCGAACCTTTCGCACAAAAAGTCGACCTCGACGCTTCTTTGTTTCAACTATTTCATGAGGATATTACAAATACGAAAACGCGTTTATGTTTACACACACGCACACACGCGCGTATAAAACGATCACCGTCGCGCTGACACGATCGGTGCGAGGATGATTTTTTTTTTCGCGGATGATCGAATCGATTCCAGACCTTGACGGCGCCTTCGAGCGCGGAGAGACGATGACGCAATAATTTGTCCGTCGACTTTTACGAGCGAGCGCGTATATATATATTAGAATGTATTTCATAAATAAATCAAGAGTAGAATTTTAATTCACTCAAGTTGTGACAAATTAAAACATAAAAATTCTTTAGAACAACTAATTGTTGTTTGGCAAAGTAAGTAAAGAGCAATAATAAGTAATTCAAATATATTAAGCTGAAGTGATTTGTCGTTATCAGAATATTCACTAATTAATGTGAAGTGATCTACGTCCAACTTTCTAAAAGTCACATATTAACACCAATGTATATAGAATAACATGGGCATAAAACATCAACTACATAATAAAAAATAATTTAAATCAATTGATTATTTCAATAATATGATTATTAAATTTGTTAAAATTATAATAATATTGAAAAAAAGATTTTTGAAGTCGAAAAATTTTTTTAAGAAAAGCGAAAATTTGGGAAATTTCTAGTGGTTTTCTCAGAATTACTCCGGAATTGTATATAATCAAAAATGTTTATGGCCAGTTCTGAAAAGAAGAAACTTGGAGCTACCTTAGTTTCTTTTTGCAATGCGACTATTTTTCACGAGGTACATAGCCTGTTGAAAATCACCCAAAAATTTGGAATTATTTTTATATCCCTCAATTTCCGTGTCAATGATTTGCACTTATTTGAGTTAATGACTTATACTTGGGTTGATAAATTTTATGATAATATAATAGTAGTTACGTTATATTTGAGTTGTTGGGTAGAATTTTGGTTTTGCAAGCTCCTCTTGCGTTTGAATCGGATCTTCGTCGAGTAATGCCTCCAACTTTTTATCTTCGAATTTTTTTGGCTGTCTAGAGCGAGGCTTGTCTTCAACGCTTAAATGTTAATAATTTATTTTTATTCATTGCAATATATAATAGTAGTTGCGTTATAGTTGAATTCTTGTGTTAAATATTGGTTTTTGGTTATATTTGGGTTAATGGGTTATTTGGGTTAACGGATTAATTGGGTTATTGGGTTATTTGGGTATATATATATATATATATATATATATATATATATATATATATATACTGAATATATATATATATATATATATATATATATATATATATATATATATATATATATATAGTATATATATATACTGAATTATGTATACATATTATATATATACACACAATATATATATATTTATATACGTATATGCATACGAGCAAAACGTTATTGGCTTCATGGAAAATCGACTACCGGAGATCGCGCGCTTTTGTATAAGTTATAAGTATCTCTATGTGCATCCGGTACTAATGTCCGAATGAATCGATGGCGACTTCCATTCGGCTAATTGATCATTCGTCGAACGATCTTCTTTGCTCATTAGCTGGTTTTTTTTACTTTACTGCGCGTTATTATTATCGGAATCGCAAAAGGATGTATCGATCGTGGATATTCCATTAAATTTTTTTCGAAGAACAATTCATTTTTTATCAAAATTAAATTTTTTTTTTTTTTTGTATTAATAAAATTATTAAATTCATAACTTAATTAAATAAAGTATCTGTTTTATTTAACTCAACCATAAATTTATTTTCAAATTCATCTGTGAATTTCTCCAAAATTCTTCAAATCACTTTTCTTTATACTTTTATAAACTATAAAAAAAAAAAAAATGTTCAACGTAATAAAATTTGCGATCGACACTTTTCGATATATAAATTCAAACTCAAACCACATCGAACCATTTCGATATCTTATCGTAGCAATTCCTTCCTATATAGACATACATACAAAGTGCGCATATATTCAAGAACACGATTCCTGCCACAAACAATATATCAAAGACATCATTTACCAGAGATTATAAAAACGTATGCCGGAAATCGTCGAGGCTCTCGCGTAGGTCGGAGTGTATCGGTTATCCCGCGAGGGATTGTACATGCGGCGCGTTGGCCGACCGGAAATATTTTATATTTCCTTGTATTATAAGTCCCATACGTGCTTGCTGCATACATGTATACACACACATATATATGCGCATAAAAATTTCGTTCTGATTTTGATCGCTCGCGTGTTCTAAGACTATTTTATATTGGAATGCCGTTTGATTTTATGAGCCACAATATATTATTTAAAGATATTTAGAGTATTTGAAAATTGTTGAATAATTTAAAAATAAGGCATTAAATTGATAAAATTATTGATTTTGTTTTTATTTATTTATTTTTTGATTTTTTTAAATAAATGACAAATTTATTGCATATAATTAAAATTACGGCAATTACATTACGATCTCTCTTTACGTTTTAATCTTGGCAAATGGATATTGAATTGAAAATAAATTGATCGCGTAAGTCTGTAAGTAACGTTGGAAAAAAAAAATGCAAACAATGTCTTGCAGGATTTTGTCAAGGTTAAAGTACTAGAGAACAAATGAAATTTTTTTTTTTTTTTTGCGCAATAAACGTTTATCGTGATAACTCGAATCAATAAGAGCCTAGCCATAAATTTATTTAACTGCATCCTTCTTTTATAATTTGATACTTATTAATAATTTATGCACATGTTAGCTATTTGTAACTTTCAAACAACTTGTCGACATTCTAAGCTTTTTATGTACTCTTTCACATTTTGTAATACTTTTTAATATTAAATTAAAAAAAAAAAAATATATTATCGTTTACATCATAAGTCTACATTAATTAAGATTTACGAGAATTTTTTTCGACTTTTGTCCGTTGACTGTTTTGCATATCAATATAATTTTATGTTTTAATACAGTATTATTTAACCTATGATTATAGTTTCGACGACGAAATAACTGAGGAAATTTAAATGGAGTTTAACAAAGCGTATATTGTGGTTCTCTCTCTCTCTCTCTCTCTCTCATTATATCATGTAACAAAATAGCTTATGCTAATGAATGAAGTCCATTGTTTGATCAAATGATTTTAACAATTATTTAATTAATGAATAATGCCGATGTTAAAAAAGTTTAAGATTTTTCATGTTTACTATACAGTACTCTATCTAATTATTTACGCGTTAAAAAAGAAAGAAAAAAAATAAATAAATTTAATCCATTTATACGTTAATTTTTTTGGTTACCGAGTTAAATTAAAAAGAAAAAAAAATGACCTTTTCACGAAATTTGCGTACGTGGATATGGATATTGTATTATTCGAGCTCGTACTCTGCGAGAAAAAAAAAAGGCTAACCTTGGCCCGGGTTAAGAACTCGTTCGACCACTTATCGGTCTCTCCGAAATAGAAAACGTGTCGTCGTCGTTGTCGTCGTCAACGTTAAGGTATTCGTTTTTGCGGCCGATAGATATTTTTAATGTTCATCTCACCGAATAGCTCAACGTAAAGTCGACGACCCGAAAATAGCAATATCGAATATTCCTAAAATTTTTTTTTTGCTCGCGTGAGAAACGCGCGCGAGCGCCTCCTTTCACGAAAATATTTTTCAAACCTTTCCACAATAAATTCCTATACATCGATTCTTCGTATATTTCCATAATTTTTTTAAAAATGAATAACGAATAAAGTTGTAGAAGCGCACGGGTATTAATTTTTGGCGCGAAGGAAGACAATAAGCGTAAACGAGTGATAAAAAAAAAAAAAAAAAAAAAAAAAAAAAAAATGAATGAAGAAGAAAGACAAATTTGTCAATTATAAACGAGGTGTTGTAAAATTAGACAAAATAACCGTTATAATGCAATTCGTCGTAACTAGCTTTACACAAAAGACAGTTATGAAAGCGAAGCGTGTTACATGCTTTTCATTGTGCAATTGGTGTCTTTGAAGAAATCCGAATCAAAAGCTTGCGCGCGCCGCGGAGTCAATTACTGCGCAACGCGCAAACGCCACTCTGCAACCTTCTTTTATTCCTGTCTCTCTCTCTCTCTCTCTCTCTCTCTCTCTCTCTCTCACCCTGTATAAAGAAAAGATAAAGAAGAATAAAAAAATGCAAATCTTTGTGAACGATTATTAAGAAGAATAAAAAAATGCAAATCTTTGTGAACGATTACGAGTCTCGCGATCGTATATTTTAAATACATATAATCGACACGCGATTATATCGAGTCCACTGTGCGACCAAATAGGAAATTACGCGGAGTAACATGTAGCAATGCTTTTCCTTATTTGCGAACGCTGTTAACTATGTTTATATATATATATATATATATATATATATATATATATATATATATATATATATATATATATATATATATATATATATATATATATATATATATATATATATATATATATATATATATATATATATATATATATATATACGTGTATTGATTTCATGAGCTTAACTAGCAATTTATCAACATAGTAAATTCTTAACTTTAATAATACTCGTTTGCTATGATTATATTAATATATTACATCAGATAATGAATCGCGAGTCGAGTCTATTTGATTTTTCAAATATTTCATAATCTAATATTAGAGAAAAATATTTTTATATAATAATTTGAATGTTATTAGATAAACATTAAATGTAATTGTCTTTTTATAGTACACAAAAAATTACATTCGTTTCATTTTGGACAATTTACCAACTATTTATTATTACTATTTTCATTTTTTTTTATTTTTAAAATTACTAAAAAAATTTCAATAAATATATAGAAAATTGTTTTAAGGAGATTTTATTTTTTTTTAACGTCATTTATTTATTTATTTATTAGATCGAAATATCCGGTAAAATTGCACAGTTTAATGCAATAAGTTTTAACAGAATCAGCAACAATATATCTATTGTATCAACTGAAGTATTTTCTAAAAACAAAAAAAGTTAATTATTTATCGCTATCGATCGTGCTATATATTATATCCTCATTATGACAGAATGACAAAGTAAAACATATTATATTTCATCACTCTATGCATAAAAATATAACTGAAAAACATACTTTATGGTTGAGATAAAAATTAAACGATGTCTTATATAAATAAATGAATAATCAGTTACGAAATAGAAATAATAAAAAATCTTTCAATTTTATTTTAAAATCTAAAATGAATAATTTTCCAATATAAAAACAAAAATATAATAATAATTAAAATTTTTAATGTAAATTAAAAAATTTTCTATTATTGCATTGTCATTAATAAAAATAATGCATCAATATTCTGTTGCGTAGATAATCGTATAAAACTAAATTATCATCACGTGAGTAATTTGGATGTTTAACGAAATTTTTTAAATATAAACGTTACTCAGCTCGAGCAATAAAAATTTCTATATTTATGAAAAAAAAGAAGAGGAAGAGAGAGAGAGAGAGAGAGAGAGAGAGAGAGAGAGAGAGAGAAAGAGAGAAAAGAAAGAGTGTCACAACTAAAACGATTACTTCAGCTAAGGCTCGCTACTAGCGAGTGCCAACAACAATTATTAAAACACAGTTTTAATGAGTCGAAAATTCTCGATCGCAAAATTGCACAGTTTAGAGCAATCATCAATCTCGGCCGATACAGTCATAAAATTATCGCATCGAGAAAAGTTCGGCGTTAACGCGCGTTAGCGCGGAAATTATATTAACGTGTATATATATATATATATGTGTGTGCGTGCGTGTGTGTGCATAAAAACATCTCGGTAAACTATAGAAGAAAGACGCTGTCGGTTAAACGTCACATCTTCTGCAGGTTTAAAAGGCTGAAAGACGTGCGCGCGCGCGCATTGGTATATGAATTCTTGGCAAGTGGTTCAGGAACCTAGGACGATGTCTCCCTGCTATTTCTATCTCTATTTAGCGGTTGGGTGTAGGCAACGCGTTCGTATACGGCGTGTGTCGTCGACGATGACGCGACGGTTGAACAATTACTACACGACCGGATTCCCCTATATCTATATATGACGATAATAACCGGACACATTACGGGCCCAAGGACGTGGTTTATTGGCGATGCACTAGCTTATAACTCGAGCTTTTCTAAACTGCGAGAATCGAACGTTTTCAAAAATTCGTATATCGATACGATTGCGAATTTTGCGTATCGAGGATTGAAACATAAAATAAATCGCTTTGTGTTTTAATGAAAAATCGACACTTCCTTTGTTTTCATTCGGTTTAATATTTTTTAAGCTTTCGTACGTACCGAAGATTATTTTTAAATCCGATGCTTTCGTATACAAAGCATTTCGGTAAAACGTATGTTTCCTTCCTTCCTATTTAAAAATACCTCCCGATACTTCCTGCGCATTTCGGGAACTTCGTAAGACGTAATGCTTCCTTTAACGCGTCGTAAATTAACGTAAAATACAATGCCTACGTGCGTGTGTGTATGCGCCTCTACCACTACGATCACACACACACACACACACACACACACACACACACACACACACGACGGCGACGACGACGACGACGACGACGACGACGACGACGACGACGAAGAAAGACGAACGCCGGTACTTCACCGCGCTTTGGACTTTAAATAAACGTAGGTGTGTATGTGTGTGCGTACAAAGCAAAGCTTATACGTGTAGATATACGAGTACGCACGTGTGGGTTCTTACGTTTAATTGCATAAGAGGAGCATAGTTAAAGTATAGAAGCACGACGCGACGGTAAATTTTCCTCTTACGCTCTGCGACGAATAACGGTGCCACGAGAATACACACGCGAATCCATCGCGTATACACCTCGATTTATGTATATATATATATATGTGTGTGTGTGTGTGTGTGTATATATACGTGTAAGCAAACATCTTAAACTGCGCGTATTTGTGAATTACAAAATGCACGTTGGTAATAATTGTTGCGCGTGTGCGTATTCGAAGCGCATAATGAAGGTTATAATATCGACGAGAAAAGATGGAAATTTTTCTTCTTTCTCTTTTTTTTTCTTTTGCTCTCTCTTCTCTCTCTCTCTCTCTCTCTCTCTCTCTCTCTCTCTCTCTCTCTCTCTCTCTCTCTCTCTATCTCTCTTAAGAAAATTAAATGTAGTTCTTTATCGTTTATTAAAATTACAAAGTTTAACAAAGTGTCAGTTTGAAATTCAACGAGAGAACGTATTTTTTCAAAATTTTTTCGTAATTCATAAGCGTAATAATGTTTAATTGTTTATGACATGGCAGACGTAACGCAGTCTATCAATATTACAAATGCGCGTTCGAAAAAATACATAATTTTGTTTTCGTTATTTTCCGTATTGCACAATTCGAAGCTTGGATAAGTTTTTATAACAGCATTGACGTAGACAAATATTCATTTGCTAACATAATTAAAACTAAAAAGTCATTGAATTTTGTGTTAGTCATGCGTGGTAATTCCATTTCTTATCATTTTACAAGGTTTCAACAAACACTTGTCATTAAATATAATGTCGAATAACCGAAAGTAAATAACAAAAGCAATCGTTTAGTTTCGTCAAATGTTATAAAACGACGAGATAAATAAATGAAGAAACGAATAGTGGCAATCAATCTCGTGTAGAGAAAGAAAAAGGATAAAAAGAAATGAAATTTCTAACGCGTTTAAAATTAAATGTTCTCCTCCATCTTGTTCGCCGAATATTAACAATACGACTCGCTTGACATTCGGTAAATTAACGAAGGCTCTTGGAGGCTTTTCGTGCACAAAGTTGATTCTCCTCGTACATCGATCTTCGGCCTTCGCCGAAGCAGTACGTCTCGATCCACGCCACGTCTTCGTCGTCCTGCCCAATGAGCGTATCTGGGTCGTAGCGCAAGGATACACCTGCGCGGTCTACTGTCTCTCTCTCTCTCTCACACACACTCTCTTTCTGCCTACCTGCGAATCATTGCGATGTCTCTCTGTCTCTCTTTCTTTATATCGTCGAACGAACGGCGAAAGAGGAACCTCGAACTGAGTCAAGTTCGTAGTGTGCGCGTGTTTGTGTAACTGGATATGAATCGTTACACGAGCGGCGTTTCTTAATTTTTCTTCGATGTGTGCGACCGCTGCCGATTTTTTTTTTTTTTTTCTCTTGTTTCTTGAACGCTATTTTTTGTCGTTAAAAAAGAGAGAGAGAGGTACGCCAAGATTATTATTTCGTGGGTTACGTAATTGTGAATCATTGCTTGGAAAATAGCTAAAGAGAGACTCGATCAAGTTTTTTGTGCGATTTGCTTTTCGTTTAAAGTATTGTTAAAATTGACATTACGAGACACTTTATTAAAGTATTACTTTCTTGGGTTTCTTATATTATTCATCTTACTTAAATTAACTTATTATTTAGAATTTAATTTCGAAAGAGAAATAAAAAATTTAATAATTCGCTTTATAATTAATAAGGTTTAAAAATTAAATTTTAATAGTTTTTTATTTTATTCGCGATGATAAATTTTAAAGTTTTTGTTTAAATAAATATATTTATAATAAAAAATCGCATTTAAATCAATGAATATTGAATAACTCGTTAAAAATCCTAGGATTTAATTTTAAATGTTAAACAGTAATTTTAAAATTATCACATCGCAAAGGCTTTGTGATAAAAATATATGCGCTTCATTAATACAACATAAAATTATAAACAAATAATGTTTTATGCAGCGGTATGACTGTACTCTCGGCGAATATGTTAATTGACTAAATTATTGAAACATTTTGAATGCTCATCGGTCAAAGGTGACTATTATTCGTAGTATAGAATATTTCAACGTTTCATTAATTATTTCTTAGTAATGACAATCTTGTTGGTTTAACGCACATGAACGTAAATTTGATGAATTTAAGAATTTAAATTGCTGCAATTAGATAAGGTCTATGAGCCAATAAAAGATGATCTTGAGATTATCAATAAACTTATAAAGTTAAGTAAGAATCATGCCAATAAAATATTGCCATTAAAACTGCGTAATTCATAAAAAAAATCACCGACAAGTCATCTCGATGAAGTACGTTTACAATATGTTGAGCAATGAAAAGTTGATTATTTGGATTACTAGTTTGAAAGCGAATATAAAAATTATTAGTGACGCATGATATATCTATCGTATATCTATCGTATATATCATTTAGATTTTCTCAAAAAGTTAGTCTCGATTTATTTTAAATTATTATACGTTAAAACAACGTATGGATTTTGTAAAAAGAAAAATAATGATTATTTTAATCAATGCCAAATAATGAAATTTTTTGTTGAAAGATAAATTTTATCGTTAAAGTACGTAAATATTATTAATTCGCGGAGTTTTTTGTTAATTTAATTCCGGAAAAAGAATTAGAGTTTTTATCTTTGAACTTTGTATTGCGCGTTTCGAAAATCTTTCGAGTTTATTGTAAAATAAACTCGAGCGAACTAAAACGTTATCAGAAAAATAAAAAAATAAAAAATTTTTTCTTACTTTTTGATCAGCAAATGATTAAGATAATCGAATATAAAGTCACGTATGCCTGTGCATTAACATGTGTATAATCTCGGCTTCTCACGCGAGACTTTTGTTACAAGTAATCTCACGAGTCAGTAGGCGTGAAATTCGTCAACGTGTCTGATTTATTTATATACAGAAATTTCTGTGAGTCCGACCTCGAACTCAATTTCATTCAGACATCCTTATACATATATATATATATATATATATATATATTTGGCGGCATTATCGTGCATTATACGCACTTTATTTTATCAAATATGAAATTTATTTACATTTATGGTATCATTTTGTAATGACTCAATCGTTACTGGTTTACCTCACAATCGTTTATTCCCTTGAAACTTCGATAATATTTATCATAATTTTTATTTCGCCGTCGCTTTAATTTTACCGTCCCGAAACATTCACCGTCGAACAAAAAGAATTAATCGTTTGATTCTCATCGCAACGCGTGCGGTAAAGCCTACGTGGACACGCGCAATAAACACACGTGTATACACGTACACACGAACGAAAACTCGTGAGCAATTGGCCGCCGCTAAGAGTCTCGAACCTCGAGGAGAACGACGATCTTTGCTCAAGGTAAATTTGATTACCTCCTAACGAGCTGGTGCTTATCGAAAGAGAGAGAGAGAGAGATAGAGAGAGAGAGAGAGCAAACACGCAATGTAAAAGGGTTATTATACACGTACATATATGTATAAACGTACGTTAATAAACGCATATGCTATACGTCGCTCGATTTTGTAAGCGCGCAATCGTAATCTTATCTTAGTTTCTACAATTATTCGATGACAATCGGCTAAACACGCACTGATATGTCCCCCAGTATCTGTAAAGTTTCGCACGAATCGATGAAAAATTATTCATAAAAGAAGCGACTCGACACGTCATCTTGACGACGTTGTTGCGGAATCTTTTAATTTACTAATTTACCACGCGTCTATTTGTTTCGTATGAACAAAGAAACTTTAAAAGTTTAATTTTTTATTGTCATTTTGAGAGGTGCTTTAATAAAGTTGTGCTCTATGCTTTTAATTTCTTCAAATACCTATACAGTTCTAGCAATAAGTCATACAATTTATAAAACTATCGAATAAAAGATGAAAATAATTATTTATCGTTAACAAACCAATTAAATTTAACAAAAAAAGAAAAACACCCAATTAAAGAAAGATAAATTATAAAAATAATAAAACTCGTTTGAAATTTTGAAATTCGAAATGTCCGCGAGCTAGTCGCGCGCTCGCATCATTATCGTCGCGTAGAGCTCACGATTTCTCGTTGCAACGAGCGACTATTGCGCAATTCGATATGCGCGCGCGTGCGACGAATTAGTTCTCTATATTATACGATGCACGCGATGCGGAGATAACTCCGCGGTGTAGACCGATTGAGAAACTCTGCACGAGAGCGAAGCAATGCATAAGAGAGAAACTTTGCAGATAAGAAAATAATCGCGAGGGGCTACTCTTCACTTTGTCCCCGCGATATGCCTGTAAGCCATGTATAATGACGCGGATCGTGTAATGTAACGTCGTGTTAAGCGTATATGTATTCGTGCGAGGAAAACGTGAAAATGTTTTTCGTTTTGGAAATATCACTTACGCGGTTGATTTTCTGGCGTGCGAAATTGGATTAGCAAAAGAATTTCGAATGTTGATTTACGTGATATTTTTTATTCTTTTCTTTTTCGTGTATCGTTTAATTTTGGTTATTTTATCGATTTTATGGAAGCAAAATATACATCGAAAGTAATTTTGTAACGAAAATTAGCTTTATTTGCTTGTATTTCGTCAAATTTTGCGAGTTAAAAATATAATGTGTATCGTGTTACCAAAAAGCGTGTACGAAAATAATTTAAAATGTTTGCGAAACAGAACATCAAACTAACCGGAAGCTTATTTGGATCATTTAATTTCACGCTTATTCAATTGGTTTAATTAAAGTAACAGAGTTCGCGTGTTCGCGTGAAACATTTCAAAAATTAAAATTAACATCAATTTTTTGTAAAATTTAACAAAAATGCATCGAGAACAAAAGCTCTCGAAACTCCAATGTCCTCGAATCGAAATCATCGTCACGTTTTTTTAACGTGATCCTTCTATCGCTTAAGCAAAACAAAATACTTCGGTTGATGTATTTTTCTCAAAGATCGCGCGAAAGAAAAGATCATCGCGAGAGAGTCGACGGAGAACATAAAGAGGGCAGAAAATACGAGCGAGCGATGAGTCGCATTTCTTGAGAAAGGAATTGTCAAGCGGTAGCCATTGCGCCACGATTACGTTTGTCGCTGCGTTTCGCGCGCATAAACGTATACGTATACGCGAATACGCGTGTATAGCAAGCCGTCGGATTGTTGACCCAAAGAGAGAGAAAGAAAAAGAGAGAGACAGTGAGAGAGAGAGAGAAAGAGAGAGAAGCGCAGCGCGGTGAACAAAATTAGACGAAACGAGGAAAAGAGGAGTCGCGCGTTGCCTTAGTCTGCGGGGCCTTTTAAATAGATGTACCGAGAACGCGACCGATATCGTCCCGCGTAGATACATATTTAGACGCTTCCGCTCTGTTTTGGTCGATTAAGGGTCCTACGCTCTTTCTGGTTTATTATATCCGTCGTGGCGAATGGATATTTAAAACGATTTATACGTTCAACGTTGTATCTCATTGAATTGTTGAAAGATTTAAAATATCAGAAAATATTATTCTTACACAGCGTTTATATAGTATAAAAAATAAAGGTGAATTTACGAAACGAAGTTCAAACTATCGAACTTCTTGCCAATTAAAAAATACAAAAAAAAAAAAAAAAGTCTCGATATCGGAGAGCTTCGGCATCGTAACGCAATACGTGCAAAGAGAGAGAGAGAGAGAGAGGTAGAAGGTGTCGGTCAAGCGCAAAACACCCGCGCACGCGTCTTCGGCTCCCTTTAATCGCTCAACGATCCTTGCACACCTTATGTATCCATCTGCGCGTGCCAGCTTGCGCGTGAGTGTGTTTTTACGCACGTTATACAGAAATTATTGAATGAACGATAGTGACGTAGTTTTGAAATTACCGAAATTGAGATAGAGCAAGTTTGGTTATGGGAGTGGATTGCTGTTTCGTACTGTAAATTGTGGCGAATATAAATACGTGGATATTTATATTCATTTAAAATGAAATTAAAATGAATGTTTAGTATTTTTTAAATGAGTGCATTTCTTTCATCGATGAGTATATATGTATAAGGCGATGTAAATTATAAATTGTTTACTTTATCATTTTTATAGCTGTTTATAGCGATAAAATATCAAATATCATCAAACTTATATTAATTACATCGTTAATTATCATAAGCTACTTCATAATAGTTAATTTTACTTCGGTAATAAAAAACTATTTGGTCTACGTTGTTGAAATTAAATTCTATTACCTATTCATTGTTTTATAAAATGTTTTCTTCTAGCTAAAAATAATAAAATAGGTAGTATCGTTTATAGGTAATATATTTCTACTCATTAAGAACCTATAAATATTCTCATAAAGCGTCTCTGATTAATCAAGGCGACACCAATGTAACCAAGTACAAAGCCACATCAACGCTCGCGTCATCTATATAAATTATGTTTTATACGTGCGATTGTCGTTCGCGTACACTGCGCAAATCGCGCCTCGTGATCGTCTTTTCACGACAAAGATAAAATATACATACGTATAGAAAATAAATTGAAATAAAACGTAAAAATTAAGTAAAATGAAAAATTGTGCATTTTAAAATAACGGATTGACCATTTTAAAACGACAAATAATTTTAAAAAATATCGATAAAAATCTTTAACGCTACGATAAATCTTTCCCAAAAACTGTCTTTTACAAAACGAGATAAAACGGCGACAATTGAATTTTGAAAAAATTTCCCCTCGTCCATCGCCTTTGAAAATCAACGATCGCGATTGTTTACAACAAATAAATACAATAAATCGCCCGATGATAAAAATTAAACATTACACGCGCGTATACTGCAGCTGGCGTTAAACGCAGCCTTTGCCAGCCGCAAAAGTGACGACGAGACGGACGAACGGGCGCAGGTGCTCTTAGAACTCGCAACGAGTCGAGGCCATCAGCGGGCTCGAAGAGAACACAAAAAAAAAAAAAAAAAAAAAAAAAAAAAAAAAAAATAACAATAAACAAGCACGCGCACGCGGAAAAAAAGGATCATTGCGCCCGGATGAGTTTACAAATGACACGAGTCAATGAATTTTGGGAATTCTTATACTTTATGGTAATTGGATAGTTTTTATGGAGAAAGTTTGTTGATTTTTTGTTCTATTTTTTTTTTTCTTTTTTTCTTTTTTTTTTTTTTAATAGGCAATAATTTTTGCGTAAATTTTACGGGTTAACGGCTTTGTGAAGGTGTGTTTTTTTAAGGATTCGAGTGTTAACCAAGCAGTGAAAGCGTATTTAACATATAAAATAAATTCAAGTTATTTTTTTCAAGTCCCATCGATATCTATTTTATTAGATATCTCACCGTGTAAACGTCTCTTACATTACGTCCTATCCTCACACTCAAGGATTTTTCACATAGTTACAATATGCGTAAGGATCAAGAAGAAGAAGAAGAAGCAATCGAGACAATGTGACTTACTAGTATATCTTAGCGCACGTGAATCAGAGGAAAGGCACACATGCATTATCAGGCTCGCGTGTATCATTGTAACTTTGTCGTCGTTCTCATCGCGTAATAAAATTCCAGAAGACTTTAATGTCATTGTGCCAGTTTTGTAGTGACAGAGGCATATATATATATATATATATATATATATATATATATATATATATATACGACTCGTTCCGTGTTGCACTGCAATTATATTTACGCAGCAAGCAAACTTACATTCTTTTCAAATTCTATGCTTTTCTAAATTTTACGATGCTTCGATATTACTATTATAGGTTACTATAAAAACATTGGAAGAAGTAGCTTTTATAAAAAAAACCTTCAAAGGATTTTTTTGAAAACAAACAAAATACAAGCTCAGAGAGAAAGAGAGAGAGAGAGAGAGAGAGAGAGAGTGCATCGAAGACAAGTTACCTATTTTTTAAATATTTTTTTAAATCGATCCGAGCGATTTGATCGGAGTCTGAGTCACATTTGAAGCGCAAGCTTGCATCGCGCTCGAAGCGAGAGATACGCAGACCTTGTTTGCGGCAATAATTGCGCAATATTCGGGTGACGAAACGATTTGAAAAATCTGCGACATTGCATACGTGTATTTTTAGCCAAGGATAGAATATTAAACGGATATTGTTTACAATATCAATTTAAATTCACTTTTTTTTATTTTATTATTATTTTTCTTTTTCATTTTCTATGTATCAGTTTGTTATAGAAGATGCGAGATTATTCGACGTTTTGTTTATGTTTTTTTTTTTTTTTTTTTTTGCATCTATGCATCAATATTCTTTGATGAAAACAAATTTTTTTGTACGTTGAAGCACAAAAGAATTCAAAATGAAGTTTTGTATCTCCAAAAGATCAATAAATATTTGAAAATTTTTTTTAAATTAATAAAAACACAGCAACTCTATTTTTAACAAAATTCAACTAAAGTTAATCTAGAAGTGTTTTCTTAATTTATATAAAAAAATATATCGAATACATCAGTTAGAAGCAAAACCCTACACCACGCGTCGATCACTTCGACATTCCAGCTCCACCCAGCAAACTTTTCCACTTTAAAAACAGGAGGCCTCTTCCCCCGCAGCCTCCTGCAAGTCGGCGCGCATCGTCTTCCGAGGTAAAAAAAAAAAAAGAAAGATATACAAAGTCGATGCACAAAAATAAGAAGAAAAAAGGAAAAGAGGCCCGAAAGGAGCGAAAGAGAAAGAGACATAGAGAGCGAGAAGAAAAGAAGCCGCACGCGCGCGCGTGGTTATATACACGACGAGTGACTCAATCGGCCGGCTGGTTGCTCGGCTGACGCGCGCATATACCTATACATTTATACAAAACAGGATCATCGACGCACCGTGAAAAGGATGCTGGACGCGTGCGCGCGGCCACAAATTCTGAAAGGAGCAGCTGCCGAAACGCAGCATCTGCGCCGCGCGCGCCGTCGTTAAGCTGCTGCCGCCGCCGCCGCCACCGCCGCCAACGCTGCTGCTGCTGCAGGTGATCATCGGACCCCGTGTGCGCCCCATTCATGCATAGACGTGTATATATATATATATATATATATATATATATATATATATATGTCTGCGTAGATAAAAGCCGAAAGATGAAGCGTGCGCGCACGCACGCGCGACGAGCGAAGAATTGTGAGAGGAAATTGGGGAAGAGAATGAAAAGCTGGAACTATGAAATTGGAAAATTGCAAACGAGAATTTTTAAAGATTGAGAGAAGCGCGATGGTCTTTTCAAGGAAAATTTTGGTTGTTGTTAACTCAAGCATTTAATTGGAAATTGATTTATACATTTTGATGGATACGTTATAACAAATAATAAAATTCATTAAATCCACAGAATCGAAAATCAAAATAAAGATAGCTTCAAGCAGCAAGCCATATTTGCTCAAGAATCAAGAATGAAAAAGAGAGTAAGAGAAGGAAGAAAAACATCGATTCCTCGTCGAATCTCATCCTTTCAAACATCCGCAACCGGTCCGCTATATCCCCCCAACCAACGGCATCTATATATCTTGCAACAGGATGCAAGTGGACCTGCGATCCCCGAGTCCACGTTATATGCATCCTACTCGGAGTGTTAACGCGTAAACGCGCTCTTGTAAAACGTTTCCAGACGCACAACAACGAACGCGAGCCTTTGATTTATGGCTCATGGTCTCAATCGCTCTTATACGCGATATATACGTTTATACGTTCGATCGTACGTTCAAAAAAGTACGCAGACGAACAATTTCGATCGATGAGAATATATCGCGCACGTATACTAGCGCGGCAAAATATTTTAACCGATCGAGTAAACGCCGTAACCCTGACACCGATCGTTTTTTTGTTTTTGCTATATGATTTTTTTTTTTTTTTTTTTTTTTTTTTTTTTTTTTTTTGTTATTTACGTAAAAACCTTTTTTGTTAGTTTCTTTTCAAAAATGTTTAATATTAAGGATTTTTTCTTTCCTTTTTTTCTCCAAAAAAGTTTTAATTGCATCATCGAAAATATTGCCTTGATATTTCTTTACAAATGTATTCAGCCTATCGATTTTAACAATGAAATCCAAGATCTCTAGCGATAAGCTATAAATACAAAGCATAAATTTCAAACGTACGCATTTGCAAATATTTATTCGTCTCGAAATGTTTCAATTTTTACAAAGAAACACAACTTCAACATCGTTTTTACACCGAAAATAAAGCATAAAAACAACGATTTATATATGTACATAATATATATGTATAAATAATTTCCGTTAGATAGCGCAAAGTTACGTCAGATGTTCTAATAATCGCACCGAAAGCTTGATACGTTTGATCAGCTTTCGTTCAAAGCGCACATTATTGACGTTGCACACGTCTAGAATTTTTTCGAGTTTCTTTTATCGTCTCGTGCAGTATTGATATGAATAAATGATACATATAAAAAATTATACAAATTTTATTTACATATACGAATTTCGTAAGAATGAAAAAGTTTGTATGCTCGCACGTTTATACATAGGTACTTTCGATAAAGCATTTTGTCTTCATTCATTTGGCAAACATGAGAGAGAAAATAAATACATTCAAACGCTTATATAGACATGTATACGTAATGTCGGCAATGTAGTCACACGCCAAGTTGTTGTGAAACACCTCAACGGGTTTATCAATTTCATTTTATTGGTAATTTTTATAAAAAAAAAACGTCGTTATACATACCACACAGAAAATAACTTTAACAATTTTGTATCGCAAATTCGTGTTAGAAAAAAATCTCCCGGGATATTTCGTTAAAATTGTTGCGACATTATCATTGCAACTTTATTTGATAAGTAACGCGAGAAAAAAAATTTATCAAGATGTAATGTAAACTCTGAGCTGTTAATAATTTCAATGCGCGCACCTTTTAAAATTTATACTTCGCATCGATTGTCGTTTTTTTTTTTTTTTTTTTTTTTTTTTTATTTCAATTTTACGTTTCGATAATTTTATCTGTCATTCGATACCCGTATATTATTTTATTTATATATTTAACAAATAAATGTTAAAATGAATAAAATTTGTAATGTTAGAAAAATAACCAATTTAATACATTAATAATAAGATATTAGATTTTCGTGATGTAAAGAATGCAAGCATCCGCCGAATACTCTATCCTAAATTCCATGTACAAATAATATTGCAAACGTTATATATTTTTACGACGATAAGTAAGACAACAAACAAACAAAACAGTGAACGGAAAAAGAAAGTTCATCCCCGAAAATCCTATCGTCGTCGCTTAAATATAAAAATCGAGCCAAACGGTATAAAGAATCGTTACTTTTCCATCTCTGAGTAAACACGTCGAATCTCTTCTTCGTTTCCTTCTTAAAATAGAAAGGAAAAGAGTAGAACTATCCCTATGAGAAAATCCTTTCGGCAACTTACGCGCGATCCGTTTTCTTCTTTCTCAGGATTCCGTATGTTAGAGAAAAGGACGCAACGTATGTATATTATTGTATATACGCAGCGACGACATGGGGCGCATTATCCCTTTGCGTTTTTTTCTTCGGCTTTTTTCAAACCGTGACGCTTGTTTCCTTGGTTTTGTATAACACGTTTGTCAATGTATATATATATATATATGCGTATACGTGTACGCGAAACGTGGACTCGTGTTGCACTTTCTTCAAGGGTTTATAGAAAATCAAAGAGAGCTGATCTGAAAAGCGGCTTTGGCTTATTGAGCTTCCTGTGCGTGTACGTGTATTATGTGTGCATGTGTTTGATGATGGCTTGCAAGTGATTAGAAAGCGTTGGCGTATACGAGTTTTTGTGTGCGTTAAGTGCCGCAGGATACGTTTAAGGAAGTTTCATAATAGCTTTGAGAAATTTCAGAAAATAAGATTTAATGCGCGCGCTATCGCTGGCAAGAGGGAGAAAATAAAATGCGCGCATAATGATTAATAAAATGTAATGGCGGCTCTTTGGAAAATTAGATAATAAACTTTTATTTTATTTTCATTGAGAATAATTTCTTTAATCGTACGGAATTTAACGAATTTTTTAAAATTCAAGCTGTAATAATTTATTGTTTTTATTCAAATTTACATTTATTAATAAAAATAAATTATTTTCAAGCAACCTTAAAAAGATACGATAAATTTTATTTATTACTTAAAAATTCAATTGCATCTATATGTAGGTGTATATGTAGATGACGAAATAAAAAATGAGAAAAATGAAAATGTACGTAGACGAAATATCAATCTTTGGCATGGTAACGTTGCCAAAGAAAGAAGGTGTGAGCAATGCGAAGCCAGAGGCGAAATCCATTACAAAATGTCGCAACAAAGATCAGAGAGCGGCCGGTCCACTCAATCTCTCTCTCTCTCTCTCTCTTTCTCTCTCTACCCCGGTGCTGGTGCAAATCTCACCGACGAATCGCGCGCCCCGACATTACATGCATCCACTTCTGTAGCTTAATTCTCTCTCGCTCTATACGCCTCGAGGCGATCAGACCTTTTTCTCTCTCTCTCTCTCTCTCTCTCTCTCTCTCCTCTCTCCCTCTTCTCCTCCTCCTCCTCTCCTTTTGAACGCAGACACGAGAGCAACCTCAACTCCGAGGTGCGTCGAGTCAACGTGGCGGCGGCGCGGCGTTGAATTTTTCGACGACGCGAACCGGTTCCCCCCGCAAAGGTTTATACACCCGATTCACGCCCTGCGCGAGGCTATAAGGTAGCGCGCTAAAGCGAGAGAGAAGGAGATAGTTCCGGTTTACGTGCAGCCCGTGTATCTTATAAAGCATGAGCCGTACCTCCGGGCACGCCGAGTCGACTTTTCTTTCTCTCTCTCTCTCTCTCCCTCTCTCTCTATTTCTTCGTTGCATGCATCCATGTACAATTCAAGCCTCCGAGGATGCGGATCCTCCACCCACGCAAGGAGAGAAAAAGAGAAAAGAGGCGATGGTTGCACGAAGCCGGTTCGCTAAACTGAGACCGAGTCTTGATATACGTGTATGTGTGCATGCGTGTGCGTGCGGAAACAATAATTTTTGGTGGAGTATCTTGTCCGTACGAAGCTTACATGCTTTTTTTTAAGTTGCATGCGGATACGCGAGTGAAAGAGAGAGAGAGAGAGAGAGAGAAGATGAAACGACGGCGGGCACGTTGTTATTAGGAGAAGAAAGAGAGATTTATTGGATTTGAAGTGGGTTTAGTATAATAGGTCGAAATTTTATTTTCTTCGTTATTTTGTACTATACGTGAAGCGCAACAACATTGCCGAGCTAATCGCAAATTTAAAAACTATAAAATTTCGCCCGCAATTATTCGCAAGAATGCAGTTAAATAAATATTTCACAAATTGATTTTAAACGAATTTTACGAATTTTTTTACGAAAATTTTATAACCGCTGCATAAGTAATTCACAAAATTTTATATATGGTAGTGTCGTTAATTTTTTATTAATCCCATCTAAGAAGACAAAATAAAAGTAGTGCAAATTTCCTTGAGAGTATCTACCGTACGTCCGCTCGAAATATCAAACGAAAGGAAAAAAGAAAAATTAAGCAACTCAAACAAAAGGGCAAAGAAATTCGAGCGCCTGCTATACTCGTACGTATGCTCTTTCTCTCTTTCTCTTTGAACCCAGCGGCGATTCCGCAATTACACGCGACTCGTTTGCCGGATGAATGAACCTGTGTGGATCGGACACGAGTATATCGGCTTCTCTCTCCTTCTCCTTTCTTCTCGGCTGCATAGTGTGGGCACGTGCTCTTACTTTGCGATCTGCTTTCACTATTATATACACCGAGTATACGTGTTTGTTTTATATACTCGCCTTCATTGTATATATATATATATATATATATGTGTGTAAGTTGCGATTCGTGAATGAAGAGTCTGGAATATAAAAGGATATACTTTTCGAGGGCGTCTATGGACTATTGTTCTTTTGATGAAAATGTGAAAGATCAAAGGATTGCTCGTATAACGTGCAAGAATTTTTCAAAATTATATTTATTAATAATCGTTCTCAAAAGCGTGCAAATGATTTTGCTAATCGAGATGAAAAATCAATTTTGATACTACATCGCGTTATTCAATTTTACTTTTCTAAATATACGTAGCATGAAAGTACGAAAAATTTCGAAATCGCATATAAAAATAAAAAAAATTTTAAAAAACGTAATCATATTTTTATTTTTTTATTTTTTTTTTTTGTTTGTTTGTTAACGAAGATTATTTTCTCATTTTATTTTAGCTGTTTTAACGTATATGACAAGATAATACGTGCCATAATTACAATTTGAAAGTACGCGAGCACGACATATTTAAAATTAGTTTCAAAACGCGTTTGCGAAAGAATCGGTCGCGCCGAAGGAAGTACGGAAGGAAAAAATGCCACATTTTTTTTTCCGTTTTTTTTTCGCGGGACTATGAGTGAAAGGTTGAACTTAACGGATACATAATGCTATTTTCTTTTGGACAATAATTAGGGAAGATTTTTATCTATTTTCCATGCAAAATATTTTTCTTTTTTCTTTTTAAACGTTTATCTTAATCTTCCACAATAAAGAAAGACGTTGCAGTCTATATTACGATTGAAATTGTCTTAAATTTTATATTGTAGAAAAATTTATTCTAATAAACATTTATTAGCGGAATGAAATATTTTACGAGCAAGGTATACATGAATTCGATGATTTATTAATCACAATAACTGTATTAAATAAACATAATCGACATTATTTTAATAAAATTTATATGTAATTCAATTTCTTATCGCGGTGAAAAATATGAAATTTGTTAATCTTATTTTTCCTGGCTAATCTTTTTTTTATTTACAATTCATTGGTTCGGTACGATATTATCAAATTTTTCCGAACAAGAAAAAGAATATGTAAGCACGAGAATAATAAAGTCATATTTGTTGAGAAATATATAAATAAATCAAGTGAAAAAATAATATTATTACGCAAAACTTCTTTTGTTTTAAATATTAATCGCGGAATGTATTGAAGTAAATCGTATTTTTCATTAGACTATCGTTATTTTTCCATATCCAAAGTCGTAATAGTCGACATGAATGTGTCTGCATGTACATATATGCATGTCTATGATCCACGTCCTCGGTAGTACGATTCAAACGGTATCATAATTGTTAGCGTCGTTCCCGTGAATGATACACGCATGTAATGACAATACGTATGATAATCACGAGTATCTATATATATATATATATATATTTATATAGATGTGTCTGCGTGTACAATGCGGGTCACGCGAATGTGCGTTTTTCCATATAGGCAAGAGAACACGCGCGCGCGGATGTCACAGCGAGCGGACGTTACCACTTGACTCTCTTCTCTCATTCTTTATTTCTTCCTTCGCAGGCTCGATTTTGCAAGCGATTCTTGCGCTACCGCAACCTCGTTCGAGGTCGACTCGAGGTCCGAGGAGGCTTCTCTCGCGATATCTTTGTGTGTGTATGTGAGCGTGTGTTCGCGTTTATGTACATTGTACACATATGCGCATGACGCTCCATCTTCCATCGCCGACGCCTCGTTGTTTTCTTTATCTCTCTCTCTCTCTCTCTCTGTTTTCTGATCTCATTTTCTCTTCTCCTTTACTCCCTCTCTTTCTCTCTCTCTCCCTCTCTTTGTGGAGCAAACTCGTTCTTTGGCAATTATGTTGCGAGGATTTCAAAAGCTCGCTTGCGAGGTCGCCTCTCTGTGTGTGCGGTTTTACGACGATTTTTAATATTACATTGCCTTCGCGGATGATTGTGTAGTTTTTATCTGAGTTTTTATCTGAGTGGCCGGATTATTAACGTACGTTTTAGATTATTAAATTTGATAATAATTTTAGCGAATACGTGAAATAATAGGAAAAAATATCGGCCAAATTATGTACTTATTTATTTATTCATTTTTTTTTTTTTTTTTTTTTTTTTGCAAAACCAACGAACTATTAAATCGATTCGATTAATTAATTTTAGAAAAATATCATCGCGCCGAATTAACACCAGGATCCTATGTAGTCTTATAAAATTAATTTACCTTTTTATTCTTTAGCAATTCTAATGGTTTCGAAACATTTCTGTATCCTCTCTATACATATTTCTCAAGTTTTTGTTCTTTCAAAACGAGCGCCGATGAAAGAAGGTCAATTTAACAAAAATTGATTGAAATTGCGTTAGATGAGTTTCTTAATTATTTAAAAATATCCGCGGTTATTAATCATAAATGAAACTCAAGTAAAAAGAAAGAAACAAAATAAAAGAAATAACGCTTCATAATTTATTCGACGTTATGTAATAAAAATATTCTACCATTTTGATAACCATACATTCATATCGCTTCTTAATTTTCAAATTATTTAGAAAAAATAATGGCAAAGATCTTGCAACGCAGCTACACAAAGTACATAGACACGCGTTAAAATCTTGCTGGAATGCACGCACGCACACACACACACACACACACACACACACACACACACACACACACACACACACACACACACACACACACACACACACACACATGCATAAGTAGCGAAATGAAAATGGCACGGCAGTGTAAGGGTCCTGTGCGCGATTATTACCTTATGCCTTCGTTCGACAAACACGGGCGCACACACCTGTCGACCGTTTCAGCATAACGCTCGTTGTTGCGTACGCGGAATGCAGTCGGGAATTATTGTCGGCGTTGCTTTTATGTGTGTGTGTGTACGTGTGTGTGTGTTATTTTTTACTATTCCGCTCTTTTCTTATAGACGTGGATTGCTTCGAGGATCTTATCGGCATAAACGACGGCGATTAGAAAAACAAATAAGGATTCGATGAAAGGAAACGGACTTTGTCAAAACTCTTCATTCGTGAAAACGTACACTTTTGCAATAGATTAGAATGAATTTTGTAGATAAAATATTTAATTTAAAACAGCCGTAATATAACTGTGTGAATAATATTTTAATCGAAAAGTAATACCGTATAATTGTCAACAAACTAAATTTCTAACGCTTAAAATCTTATAATCTCGAAAGATTTAGATCGAAACCGGAAACGATTGAAAGTTAATCTCTTCGTAAGTAAAAATTCAAACTTTGTGCGTATTTCCAATCTGTATCCTGCCCCAATCCAACGGACAATCTCGCCTTTACATCCACTGTACATACATTTTTCTATGTATAACAGATGCTTGTACTCACATAAGGAAGCTCGTATCATTTATTGTATCAAAAGTAAATCGATTCCTAAAATTATTTTTACCGAAGTTTTTTTAATGCATTTATTAACTTTCTGTCTTGTAAATACAAATATTTATTCAATTTATGTTTTATTTAAATTTGCATTTGGTAAGCTTGAATCATTAAAACTTTATCATTCGAATTCAATAAGTTTAATTTAAATTTTAAATTAAAAAACCTTTTTAATACTTCCGGTTTCAACATCAATTATTATCCAAAGTGTCAATTCCTCGTCACTCCTTATCGATTATACCCGTACACTCGATTTATATACATATATACACGCCGGTAGCTTAAACTCGCGTACTTCCGGTCTCGCGTTCGTAAAAATCGACCAAATTCTCTTGTGTTACTCGTCTCGACAAACGAGTCGGGGAAAGAAAGAAGTCCGATAATCGCGAGATAAGTTAACGTTCGTGTGCAGCTCTCTTGTTTTATCGTTCGGATTCATCTATACGAAAATGAAAAATAGTAAGCTGTAGATTGCCCGGAAACTTTCTTTTTTTAGTGCTCCCTTTTTTTTTTTTTTTTTTGGACGATGGTTCGATAAACATATCGAAGAGTAGAATATAGTTAAGTATGGAGTAGAATAGAGTTTCGTTAAGAAAGAAATGATTTAAATTTTGTGCAAAATATTTTAATGCGTTTTTCTTGTTTTTTTTTTTTTTTTTTTTTTTTTTTTGCGTTAATCGTACATTTTACACTTAATTCCAGGTAGTGTATGACGTTTCATATTCGAAATATTCTTTTTTTTTTTCCAAGTCATAAAATATATGCTTGTAATCAAACTTGAACATACTAATGAAAAGCTAATGGTTTAACAAATAGTCATATACGTATATTTTCATCGTACCTTAAAATTTGTCATTGAAGCAGTAAATTCTTTTTTTTTCTTACGGAAACCCCAATCAAAACTAATTCAAATACAGTCATTTTTCCATCGAGTAATTAGGTATACTTGAAATGGAGACGTTAGCCCGTTGAAGAAGAAAAAAAGAAAAGAAAAAAAAAAAAAAAAGAAATGACGCGTCGTAGAGTCGGCGTCGCTCAATGACGCGTGGCGTATGCGCGCGCGCTTCGCCTAATCAATGATTTCTTTTTTCTTGCCGAGCGAGACGTACGGAAAGATAGCTTCAATTTCCGGCGGGCCTTTTTTTTCTTTAAAAAAAAAAAAAAAAAAAAACAGCCACCGTACCCCGTCTCTTTTTTTCCGAATCGACGAGGGAGGGTAAAGGAAACGAAAGCGTTTCTGTTGAGCGTCAGTTTTCGGCTTCCCTTTATTATTATTATTTTTTTTTTTTTTTTCGAGTGCTTTGTAAGAACGAAAGAGGAATAGAAAAGGGGAGAGAAAGAAACGAGTGCTAAGAGCGTGAGTTGGGTTGAGTTTTTTTCAATATGGAAAACATAATGGTTTGCCTGTTTAGAGAAAATGTGGTATTGTGGTTTTATTTTTTCTTTCTTTCTTTTTTTTTTTTTTTTTTTTTTTTTTTTTTTAATAGCCGCGTGGAGGTCGGCTCGTTTTAGGTCACGGTGTCATCATCGATGACATATCGTTATGAAACACTAATAACACGCATACAATACACGAACGCACGTCTAACGCGCTATAAAAAGTCTGGTTAGAGCTGATACTTTATACGCTTACTTTTTATCGTGTAGGTAACAATTCTATTATTTTTAATAGTTTTCTTTTCAATATTTTTAATTTAATTGCTATTCAATTATCTATTTATATTATAAAAACTGCACTTTTAATTCAAATGATTGACGTTAGAGTTCTTAAAAGGTATGTTTATCCATTAAAATAAGCCTTAATTGGCTACTTTTCACCTGTGTAGACTCATCGTGAGAAAATTGGCAAAATTATGTAAAAAATACTATCCGAATTTAATTCTCCTTGCGTGAAACATCTTTTATTACTTTACCTCGAAGTAAAGAAAAGCTTGCACATAAACGAAGAATAAAGATATTGTCACCCATTGTCGTAAATACCTCGTTCTTAAATCTAAGTCGGCAAATCTTCGTTCAATCGTAAAAGCCTGGAAAATTTTGCCGAAACGTGCCCGATCATAATGAAGAAAAAAAAGGGAAGAGAGTATAATAGCACGAGGAATCAGATATACAGAGGGACGGTAAAACTTCGGACGTGAGTTAGCTAGATTCAACTTCCGGTTGTTAATTTTACCGTTTTACCGTAAACTGGCTTCGTAAATTTCCAAATACCGGGAAAGTCGGCGAAACCTTTTAGAATTTAAAAGCGTCATTGTCGAACGCTGCAAGTCTGCCAAACGCTCGGAGGATCACGTACATTGCTTTACATATAGTCCCTAATTATCAATGCGAGCGATTTTTACGAACGGTTCTTCTTAGCCTGCGAAAGGTGCATAATTCGAGGGGCTGGCAGTTTGTGAGATCGAAGGGAGAGACGTACGGTACGTGTACCTGTGGAAATGTAATTAGATGGATAGAGCGACTTTTGGAAATGGAGAAATGAACGATACGTTAGAATTTAACTAACGGCTTCGGCTTTCTTCCTTCGCTTTTCCGGCTTATTAGATATATTAGTGAGATTGAACTTTTCCCAAATATATTCATTTGTATCTATTTTGATTAATATTTATTTATCCTAAAAATCGGATAAAACCATTTTTTAAACACAAAATAAGCAGTTTTTTTTTGTGTCAAATATTAAAACCTTATAGGATACAATTAATAATAATAATTTATATATTTTTTTAAGAATTTATAATTAAATTTAAAAAATGAAAAAAAAGTTATTGTTAAATGATATACGTTTATAATTTTAAAGTGCAAAATTTGTGCTAAATCGCTCCGGTTACCTACGAGCACGTGAACATTTTACAAACGTTTGAACGATGTGAATACGATATTACGTGTTACGGAAAGAAGTTGATTATGAAAGAAATTTACAGATGATTTCATAAGCATACGATAATTGCATTCAAAATTGAGAAAAAATAAATTATACAAAATATTTTACGATCAGAAAATTGTTCAAAAAATGTAAAGTTTAATTATTTTTATTGATTTATTGAAAAAAAATAACATATCATACATTGTTTGCGGTACAATTGTGATACATAGAACTGCAATTACGTTATGAATTTGAATTCAGCGTTTATCGCTCAATCTTATATTTACCGAGATATAAAAATATTTCGAAATTAATTATATAACTGCGTTAACAAATAATGTGGCTTTTCACATTCAATCATTTACTATTTTCTCAGATACAAATTTACAAATTAATGAAAAAATATTTACATTTAGCAAACAATGTAGCTATTTCGAGAAATAAATTTATACACTCGTTATGAAAATGTACGAATTTTCTAAATTAACGTGTTACACTTAACTACATCGCATCAAATTTTTAAAACTAATAAAAAATTCTCACTCGTATAAAACGTTTTTCACGGCTCGAAATATTATTTTCCAACGAGAAGAGACGAAGAAACAACCGAGCAACGTTAAAACGCAAAAGAAAAAAAAAAAAAAATGAAAAAAAAATTCAATATACACCGATTCGTCAAAGGCCCATTCGAACTTTATCTCGCAAGATCGTTCGAGCGCGATATATTTCCCAATATACAAAACGCGTGCGTGCGTGCGTGCGTGTGTGCGTGTGTATGCGTATGTAAACGACTGTTATACGCGGAACGACATTGGCGGCGGTGTGTCGAGCGTTTCTCAAGCGATGCAAATTCAACGGCCGCGGCCTTGAAAACTCGGCGGAGAGGCAAGCAAGGTTTTCTCGCTCCTTACGATTCTATATCCACGCACATGGATTATATACTATATTTTGCGTATATATATTGAAATCGAGTGAAAAGCCGAGTATTTGATGTCGTCTTCGACTATTTTTTTTTCTACTTTTATTTTTTTTTTTTTTTTTTTTTTGCTTTTTATTGTCGTATCGTCACTTTTTCTTTGACACTTTGTTCGTCTTAGATATTTTTACTACGTAGAGTACGTACGTGAGAAGTTGAGTAAAGTAAATTTGTATAAGAGCTTTTTTTAGTCTCGCGTATTCGTAAATTGAAATTATTTATTTCTTTTTTGTTTGCACAATAGCATTTTCGTTTTTAATTGAAAAAATATCATCTCCTTTTTTTTTTCTTTTTTGTATAAATGATATTATTTTAACGAAACTTAAAATCGAATCGATAAATTTTCAACGTAAGCATAATATATATACATATATATTTTTTTTTATGAAAACTCAAAGCTTATTAAAAATAAAGTTATAGTAGCTCTTGGCGATATTTACATGCATTGAAGATTATATAAATCTTAATAAGAAGCTATCTCAGCTAAGAAAATGTTGCCTCTTGTCGCCATGAAATATCAATAGCATATTTCTTATATTATCAAGATTCTGATTTCACAGCAATTAGAGATATCAAAGTTTATTGAGGTTAATTTTTCAATTAAAAAAAAAAAAAAAAAAAAAAAAAGAAAAGAAACGGAAAAAGATACTCCGCAGTTTCTTGGAGTGAGTCATCTAAAGTCATTCTTATATAGGATTGTAAATTTACACTAAAATTATGAGCGTGCATAGAGTAGACAGACAGCGTTTACAATAGCGTTGTATTATAATTATCAGTTCGCACAATTTCCATTTACGACAACATATTGCGCGGAATATTATTTCTTGTTCTTTTTTTTTTTTTTTTTTATTCTTCTTCTTCGTCTTCGTTTTGTTTTTTCTTAGCGCAAGAATAAGGACATCGTTCGCGCGAAATTATTGTCATTGTGTTTTTCCCGTACGATGTTCTAATTTTATGCGACACTTTGATAATTGAAAAATTAATGGAAATTCTCTAGCGAAATTTTAAGCTTTTGAAATTGAGCAATAATCATTTTGAATATATATATATATATATATATATATAAATGTTATTTTAACTTTTAAAAGTGTCGTAATTGAGGAATCATTATAGATCACGCGATTTACATTTTTAATTAGAGTGATCGAATTGGTAATAATATTGAAGGAACGTTTTAGTGGCTTAAGAAAGAAGTGAGTTAGATAATGTCGGTTTTATAAAATTCATCAAAACCGATAATCTCGATATTATTTTGCGTAAAAAATTTAATATTGATAAACTAATATTCTTTGTACGTTTTAATTACCAATGTACATCGTTTACGTTTAAAAGAAAATTTTAATTAATTATCCGAGCGTAAATAAACAATAAAATTAAGCAAGTAAATAAGATAAATAAATTAGAGCGGAGAATGCGAATAGCTCTCGCAAGAAATTAAAACAGTCCGCGATTGCGCATTGTTTCATTTAAAACAACTCACACATCGCATCGAGGAGGCGGCGTCATTCGCCTCGATTTCCTCTGGTCATCGACGTCTGCGTGCATTTGTCTATATACACACACGCGCGCGCGCATATATATATTAGTATATTGAGCAGTCGTCGACGGTAACCGTTGCCGGAGTCGACGTCGAGTCTCCCTTCCCCTCGCGCATAACTCCGTTAAAAGAGAGATCGCGAAACGTTCGCAAAAATAGGATCAGCCCTGAGCGTTTACGTCTGCATCGTCACGCGTTCGGTCTCTCGTTTTGTTCCCTCCCTCTCTCCTTCTCTCTCTCTCTCTCTCTCTCTCTCTCTCTCTCTTTCGTTTCCCTGTGGACTTATTGACTGAGACAATGTTTTGCTTCAATTTGTCGACAAAATGGAAAAAGAGAGGGAAAATTTGATTGGCGCTTCGTTGAAAATTTGTTGTATACATATATATATATATATATACACACACTTACGCATGTGTATGCAAAAAGGAAATTTCACAACGAGTGCGCTATCTTATCTAATCTTGGAGAAGATATAATGGGTTAAATAATGTCGTGATTTATCTCTCGTGTAGCTTTTCGTTAATACATATAATTTGTACGATTTTTCACAACCATGCATGTACACGCTTTGTCTTTTTTCCAGATGACGATCCAAAGGCAGTTTTTTTTTTTTTTTTTTTTGCCTTATTTTTTAACTAGATTCACTTTTAAACGAATTCTCGTAAGTATCGTAACAAAATTTTGTTCGTCAATGTTGAAGAAAACTAAAGAGAAAAAAATCAATGTTGATAACTTATGAAATTTGCTCGGCAAATCGTTAGATTATACGGTATATTATACGGTAGTGCAAAATTTTTAAATTCACGTATACAAAGAAAAAAAAACGAATGAAAGAATCACAAAAAACCCAATAATTTTTCCATGACATATCAATACCATATACGAATATCAAACGCTCGGTTACCGCTTCTTTCATCATCCATATTCATAGACGAACGATGTAAGTCTCGATTATTTATTTATCGAAGAGCGGAGACGACCGCATTATATAGTACATACATCATCCAATGCGATATGTTTCGTTTCCCAGCTTCGATATATTCGAGCACCTCGCGCGACGTGTGATAAAACCTGCAAAGTCTAAACAATCGACCTGACAGATGTCACGTAAGCTCAAACTTTCGCCTTTCTTCTAAACGTTCATTCATTTACTTTTCGATTGAACAAACAATAAATTTACTGCTATATGCGATAATTTATTGCTAATTAATTCACGTAATATTTAACATTAATTATTCCTCAATGCTCTAAAATTATTAAGACGCGTTATGATTACTCAAAGTATTTATGTTGAAGTAATCTTTTTAAATAATCAACGCGAGCAATATTTATTAAGGTACAATAAAAGTACTTTATCGGACGGTATATTAAAAAATAAAGAAAAAAAGTGGTTGCTGTATAAATATACATATCACTTTTTTATATCGAATATTAAGCGGAGCTTTTAAACCGATATGTAACATACATGTATCCCTCGATCGATTTCACAATTACACCTCGATTGACCTTTAGACGAGCGTCGAACGTTCAATCGCTTATTTTTATTTCCTTCGTCCGCAATCAACGACGCAATCGAGATTCCCTTTATTTTTTTACTATCTTATACGTATTCAAATAATAAATTTTATCCCTGCATAATTTATACGCGTGCGTTGGAGTAAAATTAGTTCGAGGTGTAAAGAATCGGGCAAGTCGATCAACATCCGAAGAATCGTTTCTCTTTTGGCTTATCTTCTTCGCGTTTCCCGCAAAAAATTTCGACGTATTGTTTTACGCGTAAAAACGTTTATACAATGTATAATTGTTTATACAATGTATAAACGTGTAATACGTTAATGGTGCAATAACGGTGTCAGTTACACACAGCTGTAACGCGTATCGAAACGTCAAACGTTAACGGATATTCTAATTATAGACGAATGACGGAACTTTTGAAAAAATTTGTTTTCTTCGTTAGAACGAATACTCGCGATATTATACGATGGTAAAATTTTAAAATAGAATGTTTGATTTTTTTTTTTTTTTTTTTTTTTTTTATTATTATTTTGCAAACTATGTGTAAATAAAAAAGTGCGACATAGTTTTGAAGAAACTTATTTTCTATATGACTTGTTTATACAAGAGGTTAAAATTCTCGTTCGACTTAATAAATATATCTATTGTAATCAAAGATCGAGTTATATTCTATTTTTTTCTACTAAATATATCTTTTTATCTTAAAATAAATAACTAATATTTACTTAGCTGTGCGTTGATTAAAAGCAACTTTGTGCAATTTTGCAAATAAATTTCAAAATAGATAAAATAAATTTTATGTTTAAAATTAAATAGACATTTTTTAAATTATAGTTGCAACAAATAACCTGTAAGATAATTCGTATATTGTTTGAATACGTTATTTGTTAATCGATTATGCTTTTTATTTTCAATGCAGCTTTTTTATCAGTGCAGCTTAAAGATTTTTAAAATTTTCGTCGCATTAGTTAAAAATTATAAAGTCATCGTATAGATAATGAAGATAAAATAATAATGAAACTAGCAACACAATTTATGATGGAATGAGAATTCTCGTATGTAGTTGGAAATTTTCCATTAATCAGTCGATATTGACACGCTTATTTTTTGTTAAAAAAAAATTTTTTTTTCTCGATACGTTTAATACAAAGTTTAAAATAAAGTAAAGTTAAAACTTCAGAATATTAAATCTAAATTTAACGTTGTGCCGTAAAATTTACTAATTACGTTAAAACGTGAAAGAAACAAAAGAAAAAATGTTTGTGTCGTTAATAAAATAATATTATTGAATGAAACTTGTTTTTTGTATTAGGAAAATTTATTGAATTTAAAAACGACCTTGTTTTCCGCGGTTACGTACAATGATAAAGTGTGCTAAATGTAAAGCAGATCTAATTCCATATTAATTTATTGATGCTACGTTTGCGTTCGTTTGTATACATACGAGAATAAAATAATTGAAAATTAAATCAATCCAAGTGCCGCGACAATGCGTTTTAATTTTTTGTACAATGAATTTTATAAATATTTTCAAAACGATGTTTCTGAAATTTTTTATAATCTTGATATTTTTTCGAATGAAAATTTTTATCGAATAATTCTCGTATTATGCTAATGCAAAAGTTATTTCCTTCAACGCTTTATTTCATCAACAACGCGTAACAAAGCACGTTGCCAACGCAATCTAAAAAATTTATAGCTTTATTGACTCGAATACATATAGACTACATTTTACTTTTAATTTTTATTATTATCATTTACATAACGACGATGCACGATGGCCTGATTTTACGATCCAAGATTTTAAAAATATATTTATATACGTAATAACGATAGATACAAATAATTTCAACTGTTATCGCTACTTCATATTTTAAATCGATTATACTTTGTATTGAGAAAATTAATAAAAAACGAACGACCCTCGCGTCCGTTTTAAATTAATAAAAACTTACAATACGGTCTATATATGTACATTATGTTACACTTGACGAACTATTGCGTCATAAATTTTACACGGGAGATCATTTATGTGTCACGTATACACGAGACGCACACCGATGCAAATTTATGTTTAGACGCCTACGTATACGTGTATACGTGATAATTGAGCGTCAACAAGTGCAGATGAGACACGACAGCCCGAGAGTTCGCCTTTTTTGCTACTTGGCGACGATATTATTACAACGTCCATAGGTTTACGTTCAACATTTCGTGTCGAAATGCAAGGGCCGATCGATTAAAATTCAAATCACGTAGACATATACACACACATACACATATATGAATATATATTTTGTAAAGTCTTAATGGCGTTTCCGGTAATAAGACGGTTCTTTGAATTTTGCGTGGATTCTCGTTGGTCGGATGTAAATGAGCTTCCTGATAACGTTTCGTATAGTACTAAAATTCAATATTAATCGAATTCTTCGTTAGAGACATGCCTCGTCGAATATAAATGCCAGGATTTAATTTCATAATTTTAACTTGGTTTTACTAAATTATCGATAAAGTTATTGCCGATGAAACAGTTTTAAAGCTGTATAAATTGTAAGAACGGAAATCGCTATATATTAAAGAAACGTTCATTGAAATTTTGTAAAGATTTTTCTTTAATCTGAAAATATAAATTGAAAATAAAAAATAAAAAAAATATATATGAATCCGTCAATGATTTTAAATAGGAAAATGTAACTTAAACGATTTATTTTTAAATCTATTTTATTGGAATATGTATATATATATATATATATATATATATATATATATATATATAGATATAAATAATCTGAAGAATTTATGATATTTTATTGAAGCTAGAACTGACGTCTTATTTCGATGTACCAGAAAAGCAACGTAAAATCATACGACGCTTCATAAATTTATGCAAATATATGTAAAAGAGAAACGTAGAAATGTCAATAAAGCATAGTCGTCAATAGCTTTACTGAATTCTCTTCATAGCAGAGATTGAAGAATACGTATCGATATTTGTACTTCTATATATCTTAATACTATAAACGTATTTTAAAATAACAATAAAAATGACATTTACTTGTAATAATATTAATATTTTCTAATGTCGATATAATTTTTAATAAATATTGGCATTTTTCTGTATCTACTTTAATCGTGGTTTAACTAGTTTTTATTATCTACTACTGAATAACGATATTATTACTCTCCTATCGAATCGTGATATATTTAAATTTTTTATTTTATAAAAAGCTCTTGCACAATATTAAACAATATTCGCGATAAAAATACGAATAATTAATTAGTCACGGTAAAAAATAAACGTCACGTACATCCAAGAGCCTTAGTTAATCAAAAGATATCTCGGCAAACAAAGCAAGACCCTGAAATTCGGTAGCTTCGATTTAGATAAGCCTGAATTCAACTACGTTACATTTCTCTCGTACACCTTTTCCTCAAAGGAATTGAGAAAGTTTCTCACTTCGTTTCGTCAGTCGCTTTTACATGAAAAAAAAAAAAAAAAAAAAAAAAAAAAAAAAAAAGTGTGATTCCGTGCTTTGTTGACACACGGAGTGACACCATTGCGTTATTATTTTTCCGCATGACGCGATGATCGCATGAGCTTTTTTCTCTTCCAGTGCTCTTTTCACATATATAAGCGACCGGGAAGTACGCGTATGTCTCTGTGTTCTGTAATGGAATATCGATCCGTTACAAAAAAAGTGAGGAGCAAGTAAGTGCGAACTTTTTTTTATTTATTCGGCGGATAATGGCTTTCGCAATGAGGGAACGAGTCGAGACCGGGAAATGTAGATAAAGCTCTCGTCATGTAATACTATATATTACATAATATGTAAAATATTTACACGTCGATTGAAACCAATAATAATTTTTATCTATTTAAAATTTTAAGTCCAAGCGTTATTCAAAGATCTGAGTAATAAAAAAAAAAATTCCAGTATTTTCTAGAACGAGACAATTGATGTAATCAGTTATGATTCCTTAGTTTTATCTCATATCACAATCGACACAAAATTATATCGACGATAAAAACGTTAACGCGGAAAGGATGACAGGACAATTTATTTCTTTTATAATTGCTTACATTGTGTTTTATATTACGATGATAAAAAATTTTTATGAAACATTGAGTGCCATCATCTCGATTGTATTATACCAATGATTAAAAAATTAAATTTCTTATAAAGATTTATTTGAAGGTCTTATATTTAAATGTATTATGTATTTTTTTTTTCTTTTTAATTATAAAAACGTAATATGGAAATTGTAATTTAAATGAAATAGGGACAGATAATCGAATAAATATTATCTTTAAAATTAATTTCACATTTAATTACGCTACAGTTGAAGCAAGGATAAATTGATACTTACAATAGATAATCGATATCACAGTAATTTTGAAACAAAGTCTAATCGTACATTATATCTAATATCGGATTTCAATATGTAAAATAGTATAATAAAATTGCGTTTCGGGTAATTTTCAATAAGCGAAAAATAAAATACTTGTAATATACCGCGTAAAATTCAAGCGGATCTGCCAGGAAAATATATCAATAAACAAATGGTAAAAGAAAAGAACTTTTTTTTTTTTTGTTTTGTTTTTTAATTGATAATCTTATCGATAAAGTTAAGCAAAAAGGCGCGTACACGTATCGTTAAATTCGTTCAAAGGAAGCTCTGCAAGTATCATCGGCGTAACGTAACACTCGTATACAAGCACGGGAAATCCCAATTGACTAAACAAATAACGTTCGCCAATTATTACGCATAGAAAGTACAAAGGCAGCGCGGTGCTATTAGATTAACGAAGAAGTAAGAGAGAGAGAGAGAGAGAGACTTTATGTAGATATAAAGGGGACATCTCCCACGGTCGATCTTTTCCTTTTTGCCTCACTCCTTCCTGTTCTCTCGTTATTCTCAATTAAAGCAACCAACGCCTCGACTCGTTTCACCTCCTTTAAAATAGTCGATCTTAAAATATAAATTCAAATCGCGCGCTTCTCGTATATATGCCCTCTTTTTTAACTGCGAAATTCGCCGCGTAATTATAATATGCGTAAACGTATATATATTAATTTTTTAATTGAAAATTCTGCTCATTCGCGGCTTTTTAAAAGTGTTTCACTTTTACGAATGTCTGATGACGATGAAATTAGATTTACAAATATTTATCGCGATTGCGATTGCTTTATTTAAATAAGCATAAATTTTAAAATTCTCGTTAGCAACGAATAGCATAAACTACGCAAGTTTATGTGCCGTACGTAAAAATTTATTTCCGGTTTAAGTCATTCTAGATGATATAAATAAGGTTTCTCTTAACTGTTCTGTAAAAAGAGAAAATTTTTTATCGCACGTCGTCACGTGCGACGATTATTGTTTATAATTTTGAGTCACGTGATTTTTAATTAACAACAAATATTTGTTTTATCATAAGTATAGTCCTTAATCTGAAAATTAGCTTATTGAATTATTTATTACGACGAATCCGAGTAACGCGCGATAAAATTTAATCAGAAATATCGGCGTTGATGTAAATTATTACAATAAAAAAAGTTGCCGATGTAAACTAAAGATATAATTTCAATCCTATTGCACGACAATTATGATTTATTTTTATACCTACGAGACACGACGCAACTTGTTAAATAACCAGCAGCACTGCATAAAATCACGTGAATGTAATCATTCTTTCGACAAATTTCACAATAGCAGCCCTTTAGACATCTCTTTAAAATAAAAGAGAGATAGAAGAAACCACAAAGTTATAATAAAAAGCTTCCATGACGGCGTCGTTCGTTACGCAAGTCGACGAAACGAGAAGAACCATCGTAAGGTCATCCGCTGGAGTGTGCATACACGTGCCACATAGTGAAGTTATAGCCGCAGCGCGCATAGAGTAAGCGTACATAATGAGCGACATTGCGTCGAACCGAGCCTGCACGTACGTATATGCATGAACGTACACATGTGTCTGCGTGTGTGTGTGTGTGTGTGTGTGTGTGTGTGTGCGCGTGCGGAAGGTAAATTCGTAACATACACGCGTGTCTCCTCAAGGGAAGAACCACGTATGTTTTATAGACGCGAGCCGATATATATATATATATATATTCGACGAATATTATACACGTATTGGATAAAAGCTTTCTTATCGCGGAAATGCGTTAAGTTTCGAGGCGCACGCGCAGTGGATGTGTTTAAAGTTGATTGCTTCTTTGCTTTTTGTTTCTTTTCGTGTGTGTTCTTTTTATAGACCAACGGGTGTATTATATTCTTAAAGGTAGGATAAAAATTTAATTATTTTTTATTTATTTTTTTTTTTTTTTTATTTAATCTTACGATGAAAAAAATCGTAAACTAGGGTTTACTTTTTTTTTAAACGTTACATCGGTAGGCACAGCAGGTGTGATATTCGTGGAAAATAACATAACGCTTACATTTTTTATAATTAATATTAACTTCTAAAAGAGAATTTTTGGTGAAAAGTTTTTTTTTTTTTTTTTTTCAAATAACTTTTATAATAATTATATATGCAGTAGACGAATATGTACATACGAAATTAAAATTTAATTTAAAAATATTTGAAATGTAATTTGCATACATATTTTG
>OX465099.1:9849355-9996855 GCA_949987625.1 Chalcis sispes | reverse complement strand
TATATAAACGTACATACGCGTGCATAGCGAAAAGGGGCCATATAACCTCTCTTTCCGTCCGTTTGTGTATGCATCTACATTGCATATAGAAAGAGATAGCACGCAGAGAAACCCGGCAATTGGTTTTTTGCGCGCGCAATGGAACGACTTCGACGCCATTTTGACCTTAACGAAGGATATCAGCTATCTCGCGACTTTGCCGTATTGCGTTTACGTGTGTGCACGCGAGTGTGTGAAACCGATCGCTCGGAGCAAGAGCTCGACTATATTTCATCACGATGTGTGTATGCTGCCACCGCCGCGAAAGAGCCTTAGATCTCTCTGCAATATACCGTTTCGTTCCACTCGCCCAATTTCATCATGTTTCTCTTGCGCATACACGTACATACATTCATGTATACATACTGACGCACTCTCTCTCTCTCTTTCTCTTTCTCTTTCTCTTTCTTTGCTTCTGTTTGCTTGCGAGAGCTGCTCCGATTCGCTTTTATCGCATGTTTTGCGTCAAATTTTAAATAGTCGAGTGGCTTTTTGTCAATTTTCAAGTTTCAAGATTTCCTTCTTTATTCATAAGATAAAAATTCAATTGCTTCTACCGTTTCTTATATCAATAACGAAAAATGGAAATTTTTCAAGTTTTATTTTCTTATTAAATATTTATTTAACCGATGATGTTTTTTCATAAGAAAACCAAACTTCATAATACTTGAGAAATCATCTGTTTGATTAAATCACTTGTTTAAAAAAACAACATTTCATTCGAATATTATAACGATAAAAACTTTAATTCATTAAAATTGAATTATTCAAGTTTTTAAGTAATATTAATTTGATTTTTAATTCTTTCAAATAATAAATTTCAACGAAACAAAATACAATATTTTTCAAAACTCTCAAAAAAACGATTGTATTTCAAAATTTCACAACAAAAAACGTTTCGCAACGTATACTGCATTCGAAAATATTAAAATAAATCCCATACGAAAAATAATAAACCTCCGAGAAATAAAATTAAATAAAACGAAACGGTGATAAATTTTCTCGAGCACGCGGTACTAACAGCAGCAGTTTTGTCGCAGTAACAACGGGAAGGTAATCGTGCGTCGCACGGCCCTGAGATCGAGCGCGCTACGAGTTTTGCGCAAGTGCGCGAACTCACACACATGCGCACACTCACATATATACACAAACACAGGAGCGTGCATCGAAGAGGGGAATCACGCGATAAGGTCGCGCGATTCGCCGCCAGCTGCTGCTTCGGGAATTTTGTCTCTTGCCTTTTCGAGATATGCATATATATACGTATACGTATTCTTTTCTCTCTCCCTCATTCTTTTAAACGCGTTGGAGTTTTTTTTTTTTTTTTTTTTTTTTTTTTATTTATCTCGCCCGAGGCGCGCACGTATTCGTCTCTCACGAAATTGGCCGTTTTGTTTTTTTTTGCGCGCGCGCGCTTACCAAAGCGGCGTCATACCTCGGAATAGACGCCGTGCGTCACGTGATCGTAATTCGATGAGGATGCTGCGGGTAAATGAAAGAGTAGGTTGGTAAGTTTGAGCGAGCCGGGGGTGGTTGTAACTTCTCGTTTGCCGATAGAAGCACAGGATTCGACCAATCGAAATTGATTGACGTTTGACGAACGAATGGGAATGCCATATCGCGATTAATTCAATTTGACGCGCGATGACGATGCATTTGAAATATTTAGAGTATGCGAAAGTAAACGTTATAAAAGTAAAAAAAAAAAAAAATGTTTAAAATAAAAATTCCTTAAACGCTCATCGATATTAAACAAACATTTACATAGTTGATAAAAATTAGATAAATAATTGTATTAAAGTAAATACTTATAAAGCAAACTCTCCAATAGATCATTCAACGATCGTATTTTCTTTTTAACCTTCGAAATCAAAGAAGCCGTTATTACGCATCGGCGCCTTAAGCATAGCGGCGATGACTTTATCGTCGTATTAGGTGTGCATTTATGCACACGGGAGAGATTTTTCAGGAGCCTGCGGGCGTTCGAGCTCTCCTTTTATCGCTCCATCGATGCGTCACGCGGACACGCGTTCCTCGCGTATACTTGGAACATTCGGTCACGTATATATCGTTCTCGGAGTACATTATTGCTATTGTATCCATCCTCGTATCTGTTGTTCGTTCAAGCGCGTGAGATTATGCGCGTAAAAAATGGAAAAGGAAATGTGAAAAAAAAAAAAAAAAAAACGATGGTAAATTCTTCGTCGGCTCGGGCTCCCACGCGTTTGAGTCTCGACCCTGATTAATCGTCTAAACCGAGCCTCGAGAAAGCAATGAATGATGAGACGAGACGAGCATATTAAGCGTACTTTTTTTGTACGCTGATATACATCGATTGTCGCTATTCTTTGTCTTTTAAAACAAACGATTCCTCTTTAATACTTATGATACTATAGTAATAAATAAGATATTGGAGAAAAATAAAATAAACAACAAAAGGCAGTATATGCTAGTTTTATTTTATTGCCGAAATTAAAATCACGAAAACTCGCGTTACGGTAAACAATACATCTCGGTAAATACTCTTGCAAAGAATATATGTGTGTGTGTGTGTGCGCGCGCGCGTGTGTGTGTGTGTATACATATATGCGTGCATAAATTAGAAACAACAATTGAAATCGAGCCGATAAATCGTTGTAAAATCGATCCATAAAAAACGAGGTCCACAGACTTAAGGAGAAAAGAATAAATTAAAGAAGCTTAAAACACGCGCACAGCTTCTTTAAAACGGTGACAAAATCTCGCCGTAGACCCGGGCGACCATAGCTCTTCCAGCACTGCATACCCCTGACCTTTAGCGAGTCCTCGGCTAAGCGCGGCGTCGGCAAAGCGTACCGAGAGAGAAAGAGAGAGAGAGAGAGAAGAAATATTGCATAAGAGGCCGTCGTCAGTCTCTCTCTCTCTCTCTCTCTCTCTCTCTCTCTCTCTCTCTCTCTCTCTCTCGTTATGTGTCTTGTGTGTGCACTCGGCGGACGGATGTCGAAACGCGCGCGCATTTGCTTTTGAAATAATGCACGTACGTACATGTGTGTTGTGTGCACATGTATGCGTGTGAATCAGTTGGCTCATCGACGACCGAATGGAACTCGGTTACGAGCCTCGGGAGAGCGAGAGAGACGGAGATAACCGAGGAAGCCGATTAACGAGAAGCGGATCAACTAGTTTACCGTTTTCCCATATATATGTATGTGTATTTATAAAGTGAGAGAGAGAGAGAGAGAAAGCGCTTACGGCCGTTTTCATCTCTCTAATAAATGCAATATCTACCTTTGTCGATTGTTACGGCTTTCTTGTTAAGAATTATATAATTTGAATATTTTTGCGTGTAAAATATTGAATCTGAAATTTTCAAACTCCATATGAAAAAGGCCTTGAAATTAAAGGCAGAAAAATTGAGCAATTTTGAAACGCAATTTTCATTAACGCGAACTTGTGAAATATAGAGTAAATTATTTTGAGCAAGTCGTGAATTTATTATGCGAAGGCAATAAACGCGTAATTATTTCCAATGACTCAAACACAACGCTACCGTCGTTTCCTTTTAAAAATACTCGAAGGCTTTTTTACACGCTCGCATAAAAAAAAAAAAAAAAAAAAAAAAAAAAAAAAATGTAACGGCAAACGTAACGAAAATCCCCACGCAAGTCTAATCACGAGCGCGTGACGGTAATTACCTAATGCCTGCGAATCGTCGATTGTATTTCATTAACGCTCGGTATTTCGAATATCTTCTCAATTTATAATTTAACTCAAATCTTCGCTGCCTCCATTTTCCTTATTCAAAGTACACGAGCCGCAAGTTTATTCGTAGAGACACGTGCGCGTAATCACGAAATTCTACAGGTTATCTACACTCTTGTAAGCGCGTGTATGCGTGCCTGTGTATGCGTGCACGAGCATTAAAAACGATAAATTTCGAGGGGACTCGCGCGCACGCCGTGAATATCATGCGCATGCATAATGCGCAACAATAATTAAGCATTTCTTGTTTTTCTTTCCTCTCTCTTTTTTTTATTTTTTTGTTCTTTCTGCGTCTTATTGAGGCATCTTAATTTATCGATCGTTCGATCACTAAGTAATTCATGTATGGGCGTCCATTACGAAAGTTACGGACTTGTGAAAAGCTGACGAATCGCGGCGATATAACCGCGCGGCTGCGGCTGCGGCGGCGGCGACGGCGCGCTTTCGAAGGGTTGCGGCATTTGCGACGGTTACACAACATTAACTCGAACGTAACTGTAGCATTTCAATGCATTATCTTTTTAAAATGCCATTTTGCAAACTTGAGCAACATAAGAATTGTTTAGAGTTTTTTTTATTTATTTATTTTTTTTACTTACACGTCGTTGTAGATCGACTCCCTATCGTTGCTCAACGATAACATTTATTTAACAAATTTGTCTTCGATAATTCAACCTTATATGCATTCAATTTTCATTTAAAGCTAACGTTCTTTAAATCGAAAATTAAAATTGCATTCAAATGAGGAATTCAATAAATAGCATTAATTAAAACGAACGATAAAGATAAGAGTGAGAAAACAAAAAACAAAGTTAAATACAACATCCACTTAAGCGTGGTTAAATAACTTTTCAAGTATAGCTTCTAAATATGCAAATGACGATGCACAAAGCGCAATATGCCTTGTAATTTTCGTCGTTGAAAGAACTTTGGACTCTTGTGCGCAAATTACGAGAGAGAGAGAGAGAGAGAGAGAGCGAGAGAGAGAGGGGGGAGGGGAGGGAGAGAGAGGGAAAATGTGAGATGGTAGGAGAGAGAGAGAGAGAGAGAACTTTAACATGCAGAAACGCAGGATCGTCGCATATGTACGCGACGTCGAGTCATCCGAGAGGGCCAGCGACCTCGCTCGCAACGCTCCATCTTCTTCCCATGGATATATAGAGAGAAGATAGGGCGTGCACGAGGAATGCGACTCTCTTTCTCTCTCTCTCTCTCTCTCTCTTTCTCTTCCTCTCTCTTCCTCTTTTTTTCTCGACGCACATTGTCGTTATTTATGTAAGCTCGTTGTTTAATTCTTCGTCAGTTTGTACGTGTGTAAGTTAACCTTGAATTTTTTTATCTCTTTGTTCACAGGACCTTTTGACGAAGTAGTTGTAAAAGACGCAGAGCCGCACTCGCTAGTCCGGTGTGTACGTCCAAGCGTCTCCAAGCGAACCACATAAAGGGATCTCTTTCCGTCCACCGGGATATATACCAGCATCGATTGCTCTCGCGAGTGTGTTCCCGGCCTCCACAAAGCCATCGCACAAGATACTTTTGTATAGGCTTAAGATTAAGGATCACAAAACTAACGAAGAAGATCGCTACTGCACGAATACGACGACGAGGACGACGACGAAGACGACGACCACGGCGACAGCGACGTGTCAGTGCAACTTCCTCGATCATCTTACATCTTTTACATCCTCACCATTTTTCTACGTTATATTAATATATATATATATATATATACACACACGCATATATATACACATATATGTATATATATAATAATAATATTAAGTACTTCCAAAGTGTGTTCGTGAACGTGAATGTATCCGACATAATCTTTTAAGTATACAAGTTCAGTGAAGCGAGTATATATGTATCTACAAGTATAAGTATATATCAGTGACTGAATATCTAAGAGAATAAAAGAAATAAAAATAAAAAATCGGAAGAAAAAGTGCTCTTGGTGCGCGCGCGCGAATATTAGTTAGTTAGTAAATACGCGTTAAATCGTATACACATCGTTATAAAATAAATTAAAGATGAGAGGAGCTACGCGACACCAGCATCCGTTGCATCTGCAGGTGACGCGAACGAACAACGGCAAGTTCCTCGTCAGTCCAAACGCCAGTCCGGATCCGCACCATCACCATCACCATCATCACAGCCATCATCATCAGAGCCATCAAAACGGCTCGCTGCAGCGATCCCCGACGGGGGACGACGTCGTAGCGCCGGTCGTACCACCGGTAGCCTTTCCCAGCTGCGAGCCCAACGTATCGCCGTCGACGGATCATCAGGGACCCACGATAGTCGGCGATAGGTTCTTACTCATTGGCCCCGCCGAAGGTAGCACGCTCTTCAGGTGCGTCGACGCTCACACCGGACAGCAGTTCGTCGCTAAGGTGAGTCACCCAGTCTACGGATACGCTTTTCGAGTATGAATAAGCTTAACCTACACTCGCTGTCTCTCGGTATGGCGATGATTCGTTCGAGGGTTACATTGTTGTCTGATTACTTGCTGTATATTTTACTCGAACGCTTTATCGTTTTCATTTACTCATTATCTAATCTTATGCGGCTTGATACCTTACCTTAGACAACGATAAATTTGTTAAGTTTATTTATTTAAATATTTATTATTATTATTATTATTAGTTATTATTATTATTATTATTAGTTATTATTATTATTATTATTATTATTATTAGTTATTATCATTATTATTATTATTATTATTATCATCATCATCATGTTTTTAGACTTTATCAGGTTTGTTTAAAAATGTTATAAAATCAACCGTCGAAAACCTACTTTAAATTTCACGGTTAAAAAATATTTCCTTATAAATTCAACTTTGCGAGAATAAAATTAACATTTTATATTCGCCGATTCTATCCGGTAAGAATTCTCCTTCAGTCCTACAAACGATAAAAGAGAAAAACACGAAGCCCTTCATTTGCATAGCTATAATTCGAGTTCTTAGTCCTTTAATCTCATCGGGCTTTGACCATCGAATAACAAAAAAAAGCTCGACTTTATTTCATTTGGCTAAAAAAAAAAAAAAGAGAAAGAAAAGATTCCCTCTTCGAACACTCGTATACGTCCGCTCGCTCGAGATATTGAATACATTTACCGAAATAGAATGAGAAAAACAAAAACTTACGAGGGATCTATTTAATTGGCAAAAATAGTCATCTCTCGTTTTCTTATTTCTGTGCAATGAAATTTGAATTTGTTCTCACGAAGGATTTTCGCTTTGTAAATTATAAGCTATGAGCTTTTGAAATTTATTTATATGTATTTCGATTTGATCAAAAGTTTAAATTATATTTATTCGAATTTCAAGGTTAAAATCAACGAAGAGCTTTATTGTGTTTGCTTAAGCATCTCAAATACGTGTGACTTTAATCTAATCGTAAAAAAGACACTTCGGTGTGTCTCGACGACACTTTTCATGCCTCCCTACTCCTTCCATCATTTCTCGAAGACCATCTGTTCACTTAACCATCGGAAAAAAATGAAGTCAAATCCCACGAGCTTTTTCGTCACTTTCTTTCTTCAGTCCTTCTTATTTTTTAACAGCTTTCCGCTGTAAAAAAAAAAACCTTTTCTTCCCTTGCTTATAAAAAAGAACGCAAGAAAGGAAATAGGATGTCCCCCGGGTGGTATATAAAAATTCGCTAAAACCGAATGCAAATGTCGCGAAAGGAAATCCGTGGACGTGAAACAAACAAAAAAAAAAAAAAAAAAAAAAAAAAACATAATAATAAAAAATAAATAAATATCAAAAAAGCAAATAAAAACCGGTCTCGCTGTTGTCGCCGTCGTCAAGGGAACGATTTCGATTCGATCGGTACGAAGGGCGAGAAATAAAAGAGTAAATGAAATGTCGAGTTAAAGTTGAATGAAACGAACCGAGATAAAAGGGCTAAAAGGGACGCGCGATAAATCTACTTCAGCTGTGTTGTATATACATGCATGTATGTATACGTGCAGCATACGATGCATTATACACACGTGCGCTTAACATTCTTTGCTCTTGTTACTTTTTCTGTATACGCGTCGGACGTCGTTTGTGTATTTTTGTTTTTTTTTTTTTTTTTTTTTTTTTTTTCTTATGGAAGGGGAAAATCGATTCGTAGCGTCTTGTGGAGGAAACAAAGGTTTAGAAATGCATTGTTTGTATTTTGTACTGTTCTTTACGATTGGTCGAGCGCATATATTACGAAAATTTTATATCACATGTAGTTAAAGACTATCAAAGAATTTGAAGAAAAATAAAAATAAAAAAAAAAAATAAAAACTATATAAATATATGTTTAACGACGGATTTTAACTATCGATTCATCGTGATTCATCCAAAAAACACAAAGCGTTAAATTTCCCATAGCCGGTGAATCGGTGTGTGTGTAAAATTGGGTTCAACGCCAGAATGCGTCATGTGCGTATAAATGGCGCTCGGATGATTCGGGAGGGCAACTTGAATACGTTGCCTCGAGAAACGAGTCTTGTACTTCTTGTCGCTTGAAAAAATTAAATAAAAAATAAAAGCGAGAGTGACGCGTTATTCTTTTTTATTCGCAATAAATAAATCCATTGGAATATTCTGTGTATAGTAATCGATTAAAAAAAAAAAAAACAAAAAATAACGAGATCTTATCTTAGTTTATTCAAAATTTTTTTATCATTTACATGCGCAAAAATGTTATCTTTTTCGCGATGACGATCGATTAAATGAAGTAAATTTTCATTGTTTCGCGAACCGAATATGAATGAATTTTCTCGTTTAAATGTTATTTTTCAATTAAAATGTTTTCTTCATTTTTATTAACAAATGCAATTATCCATCAACGATATCAATATGAAAATCAAATTTAACGTTAACAAAAAAAAAAAAAAAAAAAAAAACATTGAAAGTATAAAAAATAATCATCGTATTTGGCAAGGAGTACGGCAACAATACTCTACGATAACAGTCGAAATAATATAAATTTCAACGAGAGATATTGCAAAACGACTAATCCATTCATCTTCATAAAGGAGATAACAAGCGCGACGATATGTGTGTTCAAGAGAAAGAGAGAGAGAGAATACGCGTCGATGCGTATCGCACGTCGAGCACATATGAGCTTTTAGCTGCGCATATACACACACACACACACACACACATTTACACATATATTTAGCCAGCGGGATTGAAATCTCCTTGCGCCATGTGAATTCTTTAGTAAGAAGCTGCCTCTGGGCTTGCGTTACGAGCGCTCGAGTTGTTTGCGAAATTTCGTTGCGGCACTGGGATACGAAAAGCCCGGAAAGTCCAACGAGACGTTTATCGCTTCCTTACCGAGGTATTCGATTTAATTATAGAAGCGAATTTTCGCCCGCGTTATTCTCAGTCGTTTCACTGTATCTTCTAAAATTAATATTATTTATATTAATCGTTTTTAATGCGTCAATGAGAACGAAAAGATTTAATTAACATTTCAATTAGTAATTCCGTTCAACTACTCTATAGAATTGATAAACGATGCGAAATTTGCATTTAAAATATTCCACGCGCGTATACTTCGCTCGAATGCGTTTAAACGTCAAAATTGACGATGACGCCACTCGGCTATATAGTACTCACAAAATATCCGAAATTAAAATTCGCAAATGCCAACGGACGGACATCTAAACTATGCGCTCGTAAATAAATAAAATAAAGAAAAATAAATGAAGAACTAGGGTATTATCTCTACACCGGTTGGGTACACCTTACTAACGATTACAATTGCCGTCATCGACAAAGTTTTCTAGCGCGCGACGCACGCAACCAGTTTAACGATTGCGATAATGTATAAATTTTTTCTTCGAGTGTGGTGTGCACACGTTAACACTTTACGATACTCGATGACTTATTGTTAAAAGTCGTTCTTCGTTGGCTGCATAAACGTAAACCGCACTCTGGCTTATTTTTTTAATTCGTCGCTTCGTTAAAGCCGACGAAATAAAATGAAAAAAAAAATAAATAAATAAATAAATAAAACGGATAAAACAGAAACGGATTCGTGCGTAATAATATACAACGACGTCGTCGAACGTTTACATAGCTCCTTAAGCTTACCACGACGTGCGATAAAGTAAAAGAACGTGGAAAAGAAGCGAGTGGATATTTCGATCCTCACACTTTCTCTTTCTCTCTCTTTCTCTCTCTCTCTCTCTCTCTCTCTCTCTCTCTCTCTCTCTCTCTCTCTCTTGGTTGTATAGCGTCAAGTAGAATGTTAAGTGTACAACGACTCTGTGCGCGTTTGTGTGTCGCGTTGTTGAACGCGATCGGGTATTATTTCTTTATGGTTGCGAATTTGTTCTTAAAAATTTTAATTGCTTTCGAGTGTTGTAATGATTTTCATATTCGTTTAAAGTATATAGAAATATGAAACGTTAATTTTAACGTTAATGTACTTAATTTTTATTTAAATTTTTTTACGTTTAACGAGAAACTTTGATCTGCTTTTTATGTTCATAATTATTTAATCATTGTTAATTTGATTAATTTATGTTTATTATCTTTTTTACTCTTTTTCACTTGTAAACTTGATTAGATCGATTGTAGAAGTAGTATTAAGCCATTTGTTCATTTTTTAAAAAATTTATCGCATAAAAAAAAAACATTGTCTTATTAAACACGGATTCATGGAGTACAATATAATCCTTCGTAATTAAAAACAATCAGATCATGCTTGTAATAAAAAATATGCCAACATTTAAATGAATCAAACAAAATCTAATCTAAACTTTAAATTATACGATCAAAGAAGTTAATCCGTCTATTCGCAATCAAAGAAAACTTCCTCAACGTCGTAAAAGAAATCTTCAAAACTGTCGCGTTCGCGTAAAAGAATGAAATCTACAGCGGAAAGCTCGAATTATCTCGAGATATATATATGCAGACACTTAAAACATACGGGTAACTATATACACATAAAAAAAAAGAGATCGAGAGCGAGTCGGTATCGAGCTCTCAATTTGCCGATTGTACCCGGTGGTTGCCTCTCACGCACCGGAAACGACCTCTAGGCCCTCGACTTCCTTTATATACCCGCGTGTAAAGAGGAAAGGGACCGTTGACTGAAAGAGAGATACGTTTCTTTTTGCGCTTCCGCTCTGTGAATAAAAAAAGAAAAAAAAAATAAGTCATCGTGTACTTCTGCGTTTACCGTTCCGAAAGCTCGGTGCAAAAAAAACGAGAGAGAGAGAGAGAGAGAGAGAGAGAGAGAGAGAGAAAGAGAAAACGTGGGTGGATAAACCGCAAATTCGCTCAATGTGTGCCTTTAAGAAAAGTTGCACGAGATTGTTTACGGTTAACCGTTATGGATTTTTTTCTTTTTAATTTCCTTTGAGAATTTATTCAAGGATTCAGGATTTAACTTCTTCCTCGGAACGAATGTGCGTTTCTTATCATCGATAAACATTGACGCGCATTTAATGTCGATATCTCGCGGCTGATATTATTTATTTTTTTTTCTTTTTTCAAAATTCTATTATAAAACTGATAATAATATCGGCCGCATCGAAAAAAATAGTACAAACAATTGCGCTGCAGTCTGTTTGTTCGCATAACGTGCGCTAACCTTATCACGCATAATTAAACATCGAATAGAAAATTTCCACTTCGCGTACACAGAGGTAAACGCTTAAAGGAGAGAAGAAAAAAAGAAATCTACAATCTTACGCAAATTGTATAAAAAAGAAAAACGTAACGTAAAAATAAGAAAGGAAAGAAGAGAAAAAAAAATAAAGTCGGCAAAAGGAGCGCGTGCGTCTCTGCGTACAGCGAAAGAGTTCTTTAAACTTTCTCGAGGCGAATCCGGCTGCGCGCGTATACTATACGATCGTAACCGGCTCTCTTTCTACATACACACACGCACACACATATATATATACGCAAGGAAAGTCTATATACCGCGTACGTACACGCGAGTACGCGCGATCACTCGTAATGAATGACCGCAAGAAGCTTGGACGGACGCCTTTCTAAACTTGCGGATCGACGCGACGTATTCAGGGCGCCCCGAAAGGCGCCGTTATAGGACGACGATACCCTCGTGCGTCGTTTATCCACTGCGTATGTAAAATTAGTCGTATTTGACCGAGTGTAATCACAATACCGTTGTCATTTCGTTTTTTTTTTTTTTTTTTATTTTTTTTTTTTATTTTGATATTAAATTTCAACCGGGTCATCGACGCCGAAAAGAATCGTTCAACCTACTGACTAAAATTAACTTATAATGTTACCAAAATTAGCAACAACTATACAAGGATCGTATTAATAAACCAAAGCGTCATGAATGGTATTAAAAGTCGGCAAAACTTTATATTTAGAAGTAAACGTACGTAGCTTACAATTCCTCTCGATGTATCGATATATCCTCACGATGTTCTTTCTCTCTCTCTCTCTCTCTCTCTTTTCGCCTTTGCCACGCGTTTTAGGAAATGGCTCGCACGCGCGCTTAAGAAGACGGCGAAGAAAAATGAGAGAAAAAAGGTTTCACACGCGCGCGCGCGCGCGCGAGACGTCGCCGACTTTGCAAACGCGGAAGCGTTTCATACGAACGCGCGTTTAATCGCGCAAACGCATTATGCAAGTTGCAGATATTTGCCGCGTTTGGCTACGCGACTATATCTGCCGTATTAAAGATTGAAATTGTTCGTTAATTCTAGGTTTCTGCGTTGAAAGTTTTTAATTTTAAGGCTAAGGCATAAAGTATTTACATTTAAAGTAAATGAAAAATTTATATAAATATTAAAATATGGGATTTATGGTGCGATCGATATTGCCGTAATAGTCGATCGATTTAATCAAATTTAGCATTGATGATTTTCTGTTTGAGGATTAACTTTTCAAGTGTTTATATTTTACCTACGGAATATTATCGATTATCGTGTATCCTACTCTGCTTTATCTTTCATACATTCGATGTACTTCAAAGGGATAAAAAACGTGCGATTAATACATGTATATATCATTAAAAAAAAAAAGATGTTTATTTAATGTAAATTATAAAAATATATCCACTTTTCTTTTTTCTTTTCTACCCCAAAATAACCACGATGAAAATTTCCTTTTACAATTGTTTCTCATTGAGATCGTAATTAAATATAACGATAATAATCGAAATAACTATTCGCGCGAATCATCGCGCATTCTTGGGATACGTATGTAATGTGCGTCTCGATAAAGACAATAATCTCTAGATTCCTTATCTCTCGAAATAAATCGGCGCTCGAGTTGAATAAACCCCTCCCCTCCTTTCCTTTCGCGAATGCCACGCCGTTCTATTTTCGTAGCTGCGTCGTCGCCTCTTACATGCGTACATACCTATATGCATGTGTGCACTTATGTATACGTTTACGTTTCGTCTATAAAAAGCGAGGGTCGCGCGAGCGTAAGCTTTCTATTTTTTGATGGTATGTCGCGCTTTTTTTTTTTTTTCTTTTTTTCTGACGCGTCGTTTCTCCCTTTTCACACGCGTTATACGAAAGCTTATGAACATAAATGCGCAAGTATGACGCGTTTCTTCTTCTTATAGCATAAGCATACACGGTTTCGAGGTTGACAAATAAGGTTGACAAGTAGATGTATGTTGGCGACTTAGTCAGATGCGCATTGATGATGTGAAAATTATTTTTTTTTTGTCGTAGGTCGACGCTATTGCGTCGTTTTTTTTCTTTGTGAACGATTTTGTTATTTAAATGAAGGAGTTGAGTTTAAATTTCAATACCAATTTTTTATCTATAATGTTTCTTTTGAATACATAACAATAAAATAATTTAATATTTATTAAATGGAAAGCAATAAACTTAAACAAATGAAAATTTCAAAAGTATTGGGTTAAATGAAAAAACATTAAAATATAACAACCAGGTACATCAAGCATTAATTAGATTGTATTTTGCTCAAGTGGAATTTTACAGACAATGTTTTAAAACATTTTTGTTTTTACGATATATATAAACCACGAAAATAGCCGAGCATTAACAAAATATAATAAAGATTAATTTTACTGTCAAAGGATTGGCTCTCCCACTTTTTATGATCGAGTTTTATTCATAAGCGGATAACCGAGAAGCTTAGAAAAATTGCTTAGTCACTTTAATGACATGTTTTCATCTCTCTCTCTCTCTCTCTCTCTCTGCTCAACTTTTTTTTCTCACAAAACGTCATTCATTTACATGTAAATATTCTTGAATGCTGCGCACCACGGTAGTTAACTACTTGATTAATTTATTAACGTTATTTCGTAAAATTTAACTATTTTTATTCTTATTTTATTATGTACGTTATATCTACATTTTCATATGCGTTAATTGAAAAAAAAAAAAAAGTACACGATAAGGAGATATATATAAATGTATATATATATATATATATATATATCTCAACAAACAATGATTGCTCTATTTTTAACGATTAAAAAAGCTTGATACGTCATAATCTACACCTCGATTAAAAAGCACGAAAACTCAAACCGAGTTAAAAAAAGTTTCGGGCAAATAGTCACGCGATAAAAAAAGATTGTTATCTACAGAAATAAACTCGTCCTTTAATCATCGATAAGTCCACCGTACTCGATTTCGTGCGAAGAATGAGCCTTTAAACGTCCTTGTGCGTGAACACAAAAACGAGAAAAAAAAAAAAATATCGTCGATTTTTCACGTCAACGCGATTAGATTAAAAAAAAAAAAAAAAAACCAGCGCGTATGTACACACCCTCCTATGTGTACAAAAGTTTTCTATACAACTCGCGTTGCGCGTACACGAGAGACGAACATAATCGATAAGCGAGGCTTGGGTAAGAACCTCCCCTCTTCACCCCCCGTAGTCGTGGACGAGCGCGCACGTACGGGCAATGAGTCATTAAGGGCGTCAGGTTCTTAATTTTCCTCGCCTGACTCATCGACGAGACGCGCGCTGGGTGTATCGCCCGCTGCTGGGAAAGCTACAGCTGGGGTGACTGGGGTATACGAGAGCGAACTTTTTATACTTACGTAGGGTCTGCGCGTATTGTTTGCCTTCGTATACCGAGTAGGAGAGAGAAAGAGAGAGAGAGAGAACTTGTGCACGGAACTATTAGATTTGAGGCTTCTTTGTCCTTTGGAGAGTATAACGGAAACGTGCGGGATTGTATGTGTATGTATACGAATGAATGAACTGGAGATTTTGATAATACGCATATGGACTCGTTATTATTTTGTTTTCTACATACGTTTGGATGGCTTATTTTAACGTGAGTCATCGGGTTTGCTTTTTCCCTTGCCGACAAAAGCCAAAGAGCGAGACGATATCGTCATGTATTTTCAATGTAAAATTTATCATTGCACATACGATCGTAAAAATCGTTACTTTTAACAATATTGCAAACTATTTTAAACCATCTTATTAATTATTTACACAACGTGGAATTTCGCCAATTTACGGTAATAAAGAATACGCGTTGAAACTCCCATTCGCGCGGTAACATCTACTCCTTCTCCTCGTCTATAATGTAACATTTTATCTACCACACGGAGGCGCTTGCAACTCTTTTTCGTTACTTTCCCGTACTTTCTAACTCGAGAAAGTGTGCGCGCACACACCGTAGGATGATTTCACTATTCAATGCAGCCGGAAATTCAGCTCTCTTTATTGTGCCGTTCGTTAAAATCTCGGCCGTTTTTATTTTTTTCTTCTCTTTTCTTTCCTAGAATTCTCAGCATTGTGCGACAGGAAATCGATGGTTCGGCTTATTGCCCTCTTTAATTGTTTATTTATGTAAATATGACATAAGATCTCGTTGAGATTACATAGCAAATGTAATTAAGTCAACGAATCGCGCGAAAATCAAATCCGTCGCGATTCCCACGTATTATTATAATACACAAGAGTAAGAGAGAGATAAAAAAATATAGTTTAAAACGCGCCGCTCTCGCGCACTTGATTGGCAAAACGAGCGTTGACCGGCCTTGAACGTTAAACTATAAGCTCATGTGCACCGTGAGTTACACACGCAGGCGTGAATTTAATGCGCGCATATAAGCTTAACCGACACCCACGCGAATTATCGATAAAATATCCAGCGGCGTATCCGTCTGACTCACACGAGTCCTGTCACTTTTTTCTCTCCTAGCCCGCACTATCGTTTCGATAGTGAGCTAGCTGTACGCAAGAATTAACCGAAACAAAGGGAGAAAAAAAAAAAAAAATGTTTTCAAAAAGTGGATGGAGAGGGGGGAAAAGTGAGTTTAAACGTCGAGAGGGACACCTTCACTTTTTCCGCGAACGCAACGGTCAGATCCATCGTGCTTGTATTATACAATGAGAAAGAAAAAAAAAAAAAAAAAAAAAAAAAAAAATGAGAAATAAAAATCGAGCTTACATCATCGGCCGATACAGACACACGTACACATACACGCGCGCGCGCGAACGAGCGCGGATCTTCCCGTTATTTTACAATCGCGTGTAAATAATAATCCGCGTGGTTACGTGTCGCGCGCGATGCAACACACGTTTACAGCGTTATTGCTCGCGCCGAGTGTTACGATTTTCAGGGTTGGATTATGGATTCGTATTTCCCTTCCCGAGTCGGAGAGTATTGCGTAAGCCTTTGGGAATATTTCAATCAAAACGGCGAGTAGCGAGATTTCCGGGTGTTTGTCAATCGATTCGATTTGCTTTTGCTTCGAAACGTTTGCGCGCTCTTCGTCGGTATTGTAAACTTTCGCGTTGGTTTCTTTTTTTTTTTTTTTAATGCTATATATATATATTTTTTTTTTTTTTTAATTTTAATCGGTAACTGGTTACTTTGAAAAACGAATGTATCTGTAAATAGAGAGAAAAAAAATCAAAGTGGTCTCATTTATTTATGTCCGATATTGACAAGTGTTTCAGCTGCAATTGGAGGCAATTATGTCGAAAGTTATAAATGAGCCGTATTGATTCGTACGAATATTACGTCGGACGGTATATTTTTCTTTTCGTTCGCTCTCTTTCTCGCGCTCGCGAAATATTTTGCACTTTCGTAATGAAACGGGACGTTGGTTAAGCTTTCGGATGACTTGTCGTAACGTATAAGAAAAGAGGAAAAGAAATGTATACACTTCGAGAATTTCTCACTGTGTACGTATACGTATATATGTATATACGTACACATATCGTAAGTACTGAAACTTTAATTGCCACACGAGTATGAACGGAGAAAAAAAGAGCGCGTATAGTTGCACAAATTTCGTATCTGTGAGTTAAATTTTCAACGACACTTTATATCTATATGTATAGAAAATGTGCGAGAACCCGCGTACACACGAGACTTACGCAAACTTAGCAAAATTCACCAATCGATATTTGCGCAACGAGCGAAAATCCTTAACCGAGATGAAGACAGAGAAATGAAGCAAGAAACGGAGAGAAAGAGAGAGAAAACGTGATACTTAATTTATTACACGTACATATATTATAAATACACGCAATTAACTTATTAAAATATACACCGATCGCAAGTGTTTGTAGTCATAATTTGCGATAAGTAATATACAACTATTACATAAATAGGTATACAGCTTTAAATGAACTGGACGAGTTAATTAAAAAAAAAAAAAAAATGTTTTCTTTAACTTTCGCATCAACGGGGACGTAAAAATCAACGCTCGCAGCTGTAAAGCGCGACAATTACAAAGGAAGAGAAAGGAGAGAAAGAGAGAAAAAAGGGAGTTACAACACGCACGCGCACACTTAAAATTCGATAATTAACCGAAACCAGGTGCTTATATACTTCAAGGTCTCGACAATCGTCCCGCCCAAAACTGGTCTCGGGAATAATGCGATTCTCCGGTATTGCGAACATGTATATCGCTCTCATAAATTCGTGTATGTGTGTATATGCACACGTATTCTCTTTATTTTAAATGTATGTGTCTCAAGAGGCAATCGATCGAAATCGGGAGTCGGTCGGTTGATTTTGCAAGTCTGCGCGGTGGCGGCGTCGCCCTACCTTTATTAAATTAGAGTAAAGCGGCGCGAGCTCGCTCGCTCGCTCGTTGTGAAACTTTTCTCTCTCTCTCTCTCTCTCTCTCTCTCTCTCTTTCTCTTTCTCTCTCCGGCTTATGTTTCGACATACACGCGCTCGCGCGAACTCATCGAGGAGAGCCTGCGCGAATTTCAAAACCTTAGACAGAGAGAGAGAGAGAGAGAGAGAGAGAGAGAGACCTACGGGATGCCGAGTGTATACTCGCTATCCTCGAGACAGTTTCGATATTGTCTATATGTATGTATATGTGTGCGTATACCCTTCGAAATCTTGGGTCACTTTTACTTAATAATAGTTGTGAATGGCCAGATACTTTTTCTTTATCATTTTCCCTTTTTTCTTTAAAACTATCATCTAAAAGCTTTAAAAATTAATCTGAAAATTAACTACATTATCAATTAACAATTAAAAATTTTATAATTGAATAATATTTTAAAATATATCGATTTCTATGTATAATTTCCAAACGAGAAAAACATTTTCTGTAGACTTACTTTTACATTTCGAGAAGTCATTCAATCGTTAAAATTGATGTTTCTCTAAAGAGAAAAAAACAACATTTACCGATAATATCAATAGTCGTATTGACAACGCGCAAGAAGTTATCCCCCATTTCACAAACGTATATATACAAGCGTCGCGTCGATGATGATTAACACCGCGAGGACACTCGAAGCCGCTGAACTTTACGACCAATTGTCTTCGATCACGAACGTATCTCTATCTCCCTCTTTCTCTTGTCTATTTATAAAAGCGAGAGAATCCGAGGATGCCGTCATCGGCACCCGAGGTTTCAACTCGAACAAAGACGACCGAAATTACGAATCTTGCCTATTATTTGTACTTTCTGCTCGATCGAATTTCAGGGGTTTCGTCGATTAAACGCGGATACATCGCTCGAATGATAACCGGTTTAATTTATGTATCAGGGTTAAGAAATTTAACCAGCACCGAAAATCTCAATCGAACAAAACAAAAAAAAAAAAAAAAAAAAAAAAAAATAATTTAGAGTTAACTTCACTCTTTTAAAAATATGCCGACGAATTTATAAAGCAAAATTCCATTACGGCCCTTAATAGCCAACTATAAAAAAAAAAAAAAAACTTCTCTCAAATTTCAAGCCCTAAAAAAAAAAAAAAAGTAAGAGAAAAAAAAAAATATCGAAAAATAAATTTCCAGGCGCTGACACAGGGCGACAAGAGCGCGGAGGCATTGCTCCAGGCCCACCTACGTCTGGAGGGCACGGGAGCGGCGAGCGCGGTCGAGGGATTCGTAGACGCGGGTCGCAAGCGTTATCTCCTTCTCGAGGGACACCACGGCGATTTGCACGCGTACGTAAGAGCCAGACGGAGGCTCCGCGAGCCCGAGGCACGTCGGCTCTTCCGTCAGGCCGCCAAGGCCGTTACCACCTGCCACGAGAACGGCGTCGTGCTCAGGGATCTCAAGCTCAGGAAGTTCGTCTTTGCGGATGAGGCGAGGTAAGTTTATCGTTAATTTTTTTTTTTTTTTTTTTTTTTGTTAAAAAGTTATAATTTTAAGTAAATGTCATTTTCAAATGTAAGTTTTTTTTTTTTTTTTTTAATATTTATGGTTATATTTTGAATCGAAAAAAATAATGAGCAAATGTTTCGTGCGCAATATTTTAGTCATTAGTTTTCAGAAATAAATCTTTGAAATTAATTATTAACCGCTAACAGGAGATAAATTGAAAGAAATACATGTTGCGTTTATTGAATCGTATTGTAAGATAATTTTAAAAATAAATCTTTATTTGCAATGCATAATTCCCGGTAATCAGATTAACACAAGTATGCGTCACCTTACGGTTTTTTTTGTTTTTTTTTACAAAGGATATTCACCACGATAAAATACCCATTGCACATCTGAGAATCGTTCAACGTAAAAGTATTAAAAACATTCAAATGAAAACAAGCAACGAATCAATAGTATAATTATTTCATTCGTATTAATTATTTGTAAAAATACGAAAAAGGGGATGACAACAGGAAATGTCTCGATGCGTAAGCGTCTCCCTCGCATAACTACATCTCATGTAACGCATCCTGAGGAACTCGCCGTCCTTATACATAAACAGCGCAGTCCCTTTTACATTTACCGGCACAAAAAGTCCCATTACCGGTTCCTCGAAGTTTTATGGGATAATATTAGTCCGTATACATACCCCCATGACTTCGAAGACAACGAGAAGGACGAAGGTTTGACTACGCCGGTGCGCCGTATAGATACGCTGTCTCGGTTTATATCGTATAAAATATCTTCCGAGAAAAAAAAAGGTCGAGATACAATAATGACGCGACGTACGCGTAGCGTCTATGCGCTCCACGCGCATGGTTAGCTAGGCTGAAGGAGTCGATCCATTATAGAACATCCGTCCTCTTCAAAACCTGAATTGGACTATTTTTACTTTTTTTTCTTTTTATGCTCGAATGCCGTGTAGTGACGAAATTTTACAAGTTTTTTATGGATACATTTTTAAAGAGATTTATTAATATAAATTTTAATTGATCCATTCGAAGCAATAAAAGAGCATTTGAAAAGTAGTTACTAAAATATATATAATTAAACGAGAAAAAAGGGAAAGAAAAGGTACATAGGAATTTTCCGAATTCGGGCGTGATTTTTTTACGAGAAAACTCGTTAAAACTCAACGAATGTGTAACGTTTACCGAACGCTAATTGGTGAAGCATCCCGAAATGCGCGTTTAATGTATTGTGTATGTATATACATACATACGTAAAAAGGCGTTCAGTCACGCTTAATCCACTCGTACTGGAAATGGACGATTAACTAAAAATGAAATACAAAGAAACAAACCTTTCATTTTCTTTCTTTCTGGTATTACGAAAAAATAAGCGCGCAACGTCTGACATTTATACCGATTTATTTGATTATGCGATGAGATCCATCGCAACGTAATATTTATCGTATTAAATAAACGAGAGTTGAGCTTATTTACTCGAAAGTAAACTCTCGACTTGGCGCTAAAAACAATCGATAGAAACTCGCTTACAAAACCGCTCCGATAAATCCGCGGCGTGACGCGTATACATATCGCACAAAAGAAAAGAAATAAGAAACGAAAAAAAAAAAAAATTGAAGGGCCACCCCCTAGAAGCGAATTGTCAGGTGGCAATACTTGCAAGTCTCTATGTACGTAAGGTACAATCAAACGCATATTTGTGTGCGCGTGTGTGTGTGTGTGTATGTGTGGGTGTGTGGGTGTGTGGGTGGGTTAGTTATGTCGTGAGCTCTTGGGTCGAGCCCGTTTTTGATTGGCCAATAGTTCATCGCGCTCGCATTCCTTTACCGGCCGAAGCCGAGTGGCGTTGTGTGAAAGAGAGATAAAACGACGTGAGAGGTTCGCGGATATTACACCGCTTGAAAACATACAAACACAGACTTAAACATGTGTGTATATATATATATATATATATAAATAACGGGGAAAGGGTGCAACTATGACTATTTGCCTCTCGCTCGAGTGCATTCGCTAGCGCGCGAGAACGAGTGAGAAAGAGATTATCGTCTCGCGTTTGACGCTCGCGTTTTGCTAACAGAAATTAGCAATTAGGAGCTATTAGGTATATTTGATGTACTTATTACATGGAAAAATTGAGAATTTTTCGGTTAATTGCGCGAGCGCGTGTAGATGAAAGATGTGATATCCTTCGTTAACTTTTATTTTCATATTATTTAATGTATTTTTTCCTTGAAATTGTGATTCTTTGTTTGTCTTGATTAATGAAAATTTCATAAATTTTGTAGCGAAAGAAACCAACGAAATTACGAAAAGTGGCAAGATTAACCTCTCTCTTTCTCTTTCTCTCATTGGTTAACGATACAATTTCCATAAAGCGCCTCGTTGAAACAACAATCTCCTAAAAGCCTCGAGACGAGAAAGAGATAGAGGGAGAGCCCTTCTTTCGATCGGTATACCATGTATACGATAACCTCTCCTCGCAAATATTGTACAACCGCGTCGAGTAAGAGAAAAATATCTTGGGACAGCCTCGCAAGAAAGAGAGTGAAAGAGAGAGCGCGAAAGGGATGTTGCAAGCTGTTTAAACGACGAATGCATGTGTGTGTGTATGTGTGTGTGTGTATGTACGTTTATATATATATAAATACGCCGGCACCTTTGGGTTCTTTGCGCACCGAGAGAAGCATATATTGGTTCATCGACTCTCGCGGCTTTTGAAAGAAGGGAAAGAAGAGGTGGAGTGGGGGAGGAAACTTTTGAAATACACAACCTCTCTCGTATAATTAGGAAACGTAGTGTGACCGGCAATCTTTCTCGCGGCGCGACGCCTTTCGCCACATGCCCGCTTATGTTTACTCCGCCGAAACGTTCGCAATTTCATACTTGTTTACGTATACGTACACACAAACTCACCTACACACGCGCGCGCTTATGCGTACGTGTCGGTGTAAAAGTAAGTTTGAGAAATCGCGCGAAATATTGCGTTTGCGTTGACGCGAAAAGTCTCTCGGGCGTTTTGAAAATATCTTGGGAAACTTCGCGGGGAGAATGGAGGGGAGAAAGACTCGATTTACATAGGATACATTCTGTGACGATAGCGTAAATTAATAATTTATGCCGATGAAAAAAAAAAAAAAAAAAAAAGAAAAAAATAAAAAAGAGGAATGGAATTTATTATTTACCGACTGAAAACTATCGCTCGTTGTGATATAATCGCGGCTATTTTAATATTTATAGTTTTATCGAGGAAAATCGACGCACTGTGAAGATTATCGTACTTTCACGTGCTTTAAATGATATTGATTTTATATTAATCGGTATGTTAATTGCAAGTACAAACTTTTTCTTCTTTTTTTTTTTTTTTTGTTTTTTTTGTTTTTTTAATTTTAACACATGAGAAAATGATCTCGTTTAAATCGCGCGAATGAAATATAGTTCAATTTTATAAAACTTTCTTGTTAATAAGTCTTGGACGATTAAATAAACATTCGTCTGGTATTAAACGTTTTCCCGAGTATCGATTAATCAAAACGTTAAAAATAAACATTAAACTAAATGTACAATCGTATCGCTTAAAATAACGCGAAAACAGAAATATTATCAAATTTAATCAGCAAAGAACGATAACACACGTTTTTATAAAACGCAAGTCCGTGCCTTCAAAAGTAAAAGAGCACGAGGCGTTGGTATATGCCTAATCGCGAAGCGCGCGTCACCGCATGACATACGACATGACGAGAAAAACCGGACGAGACGTTTAATGGTAGGTAAAATGGTCTTTCCGCGCTCGTTTACTTGCGCGATCACATGTATAGCTACGCGCCGCGCGTACAAAGTGTATACATATGTATATACAAATAGAGAAAGAGGAAATAAAAACGAAGAGAGAGAGAGAGAGAGAGAGAGAGAGAGAGACAGAGAAACAGAGAGAAAGAGTACACGGGTGTTCGGTCAGTTTTATATACATGTGACCCAAAGTCCAGGAAGTAAACAGTTTGTATGAGTTGACGCAATCTCTCGGCGAGCTGACCTCAGAAAATTGCCGGATAACTGCCTACTTGTCGCGTTTCCTCTCCTTTTATAATTGGACGACCAGTCTTTGTCTCTATACTTTCCGTTTGTGTATATATATATATATATATATATATATATATATATATATATATATATATATATATATATATATATATATATATATATATATATATATACACAAACGGAAAGTATAGACACGAAGACTGGTATGTATATATAAACGTATACGTGCATGTGCGCGTTTCTCTCTTTATTAAGCTCACCGTTGTGTCTCACTGCCGGAAAACTAGATCGCATTAAAATTTTACGGGTCTTCGTCGGCTTTGAATAATAAAGGTTCACTGATATTTATGAATAAGCATTTAAGTTATCCTTACGATATACATGTCAAAAGTATTTGGATTCTTGTTATTCTTCGGTTGAAAGAACGACGATGAGTTTCGTCAGCCGAATTACAGTTGATATTATAAAGTTGAATTTATGCATTTTGAAAATATTTTATTTAAATTTTCGTAATCTCAAATAACGATCGGATATTAAGCAAATGGCGTTTGAAACCATTGCACAGATAATGAACGCATAGTTGCTTACTTTGTGCTACGTACATTGCACGAATGTTTATTAAACAATCATATATGTACGTACAGAATATTTAATTAATATTCTGTTTTATAATTAAATAAACTAAATCGTTTTAAATTTTCATTAAAAAAATCGACAAATCACAAGAAATATCTTAATGGTAAACGGAAACGCCTTTTTCATCGTCATCAAATCTCCATAAATTAATTCATCGCTCCCGACGATTTTTCGGCGGGTATAAAAAAACTCGCTGCAATCAAAGCTAAAAAAATCCATCGGGGTCTATCTGCTTCTCTCTCTCTCTCTCTCTCTCGCTCCTTCTCTCAATCTCCATAAGACTTTCGGAATCCCGTTTTGTATTAATTCTATCTTACTCTATCTCTTGCTTTATTCTATGAAATACCTATATATATATATATATATATATATATATACCTTAAGATTAGGCAGGTATACGCGACGGGTATTACACAGCTTTGCGAAATCATCGCGTACCGGAACAAAGCGAGGAGTGGGAGAGAGAGAGAGAGGGAGGTTCGATGCCCTCGAGTCGAGATCACCTTGTACGATGATCTTCTATCTCCTCGAGGTTGCGAAAGAGTATGTATAGGAATCCATGGCTGGAAGAGAGAAAAAGGGGAACCCGAGAGTGGAATATTTTTGAATACGCTGCGATGATTGCTGCGTGTACGTATAAATGGTCGCGATCGCGGTACGCGCCTTGACTTTTACGTGAACTCTCCGAAGGATCCTATCCATTCTAATACGCGCGTGTACATTTGTTAGAGATACGAGTAATTCGTTGAGAGGAGAAGTTTTAACCTTGATTTTGACGTGGATCGACTCGTTACGATCGATTGGTTTAAATCCGCACGTTCTCGGTGTTATGACGTTATACTTATTTTTATTACATCGAACGCGACTATCGATGTAATCACAATGTGACTTTTCCGTATAATCAATTTCAAGCTGTTATTTTTTTAAGAAAACCAATTAATAATGACAACGGAATTTCAGCGGCGACGTTACACACTCGAATACGAAACGTAATCCATAGGCCAAAAATAAAAAGAAGAAAAACAAAAGCCGGAACCACAGTAGTGCGTTAGTCCACTTAAACCCGGAATCGATTCAAAGATGGATGTCATTACCCTGCGCTCATACGTAAGAAAGTCCTTTCGCCGATACGATATAGCCTGCAGACCAGCACATCCACATATATCCATTACAGCACGTTTTTAAGATTTCGGTCATCGAACGTTTCGAAACTTTATAGCCTCTCTCCTTCCCTCTTTCTCTCTTTCTTTTTTTCCCTCGTGCTCGCGAGCAAGGTTCCTTGAACCCGCGGCGGTAGTGCACGACACTTGCGTCGTCGTCGTCGTCGTCGTCGTCGTCATCGTCGGCGGGTGAAAGTTTGCAAAGAGAGAAGAAGAAAGCAAAGGCCATTGACACATCTTTTTTTCTTTCTCTTTCTCGTGCCCTCTTCTCTTCAAAAAGCCGTGCGCACGCAGCACCGCGGGCGATATTCCTTTCTCCGTCGCTCTGCGCCCTCTCTCTCTCTCTCTCTCTCTCTCTCTCTCTCTGACGAAACGCCTGTATTTTCGATACATGCACGATTCCGGATCCTTCGAGGTTCGTTAGCACCGTCATGAGTACGCGTGTACGGCTTATTTATGCATATACTATATTCGCGTTTTCCCTTGCGGAAAAATTAATTGGTTCGCGTCGACGAAATGCTTCTCGAAATGCGATTGTCTTAATGGTTTTTCCGATTGAGACGCCGTCTTTGTACCGGTTTCTTTATAAAGCTCAATGGTAATCGACGAATATAACGTTGATGATTTTAAAGTCAAAATTTCTTCTATATATGTTCCAAAACATGCAAAACAACTATTTCTTTTGACTTTACCCGATTGAACAATCAAAGCGAACGTCGCTTTTCTGCAACGCGAAAAATTGCGCGTTCCCTTTTACGTAACTACTTTCTTCTCTTTAATTTTAATGAATTGCGAACGAGAGTTTTATAATTGATTATATAAAATAACGTAGAAATAAAAGAAAAGTTAAGAAAAAATCAATTTAAATAAACGATCCAAGTAATAATTGAAAATTATACAGAGACATACGAAACTCTTTGAAGTTTAAACGAACATCGATATTATCGAAAAGTGCATTCTTTTATTTGTTCCCAAGTCACACAAAAAAAACTATCGAAAAACTATATACGATACGAGACGTCGTCCATTTTCGAGATGCGCAGACGAATTCGGAAAAGCAACGGCGAATACGTCGATTTTCTCGACCCGCTTTTCATAGGCTGCGGTAATGCGAGAACGAGCACGCGACAGCTGCCCGTTGCAGACTCAGTTTGGATTTTATTTTATCGGGAAATCGGGGAACGGACAAAGGAGCGGTGCGTAATCGAGCGACGCGTGTAATTACCACACACGGGGAGTTACGTGTTATGGAAGATCGAGCGTCGTTTAATTCTTTCTTGTGAAATGGATTTGTTTAATTTTATATTGCATAAGCTTGAAATTTTTCTATTGAATGTATACTGTTATTATTATTTTTTAAAGCATAACCGTAATTGATATTATGGTTTAAATTTATTGCATTAAGCGCATCTACGTAAGACGTCTAAATTTTAATCGTCGAACAATCGTTCCCCATTACCCGATCTTTTTAAGGACCATCGCGATAAGCATGATAAAGACGAATAATAAAAATAATAAAATACACGCGCATGATTTATAAAAATGAAAAAAAAAAAAAAAAAAAAAAAATTACTCGACAACGATAATAGATCGCGTGTCTCAATTAAACATCGATTATCCGCGAGACCGACTTTCCCATTGTTTGATTTCAAAAGCGCGCTTTATGATTTACACATACACAAATACACATATACGCGAGCGCGAATGCAAAGCAAACAATGTTTCATAATTCCTTCGATTTATTGCCACGTGAAATATCTTCTCACAGGTTAAGCAGAGCTTGCTAAACACGTACGTAAATATGAACGCGCGCGTGAGTCAAAGTATATATGATTTATACATAGTGTATACATAGTGAAAGAAAAAAACGCGCTTAAGTTTACGCGCATTACGTTATAGTCTATACGGGGACTTCCTATCGAAGATTCTCTCTCGCATGAGAAAAAGCTCGTTGGTGAATGAAGAAAAGTCGCGGCTGATTTTTTATCTGAAAAAATTTCTCGAGCGCAGAGCGGCAGAGATGGCATATTAATGAACAATGGCCGTCCATCGATCGATAAATTCTTTCTTGGCAAAACGCTCGTACGAGGAAAATCGATTTCTATTGTTATGTATGATTGAGCAAGCGCGGTATTCGTTTTATGTTAATTTATTTATTTTTTTTTTATTTTAAATATATACAGACACAGACACAGACACAGACACACTTACGCGATTTCCAAGGCGACGAATGAGTTTATCGCGCGAGCCCTTGAAGCATACATCTCGCTCTCTCTCTCTCTCTCTCTCTCTCTTTTACGGCAAGAGAGGAGAGTTTTTGCGATCGCGGTGTATAGTGAAACTCGTTGTCGTCTGTAGGTCGCCACCATCCGAGACTTTTTCGAGGATAGGCCTTTGTTCCAGTTTTCGCACCGCGACCCGCGCCCTTGTGCCACTTTTTCGGCTCCTTCTACACACACACATATATATATACATATTTCTCTTTTTTTTTCCCGTTCGCTCATGATGTGTCGTAAGAGAAAACGTCCCCGCTGCGGTCAAATCTTGATGTGTTTGTTAATTCAGTCCGGAAGCACGGACGGTTGAATCGGCTGCCTCTTTTTTTTTTCTAATATTTTCTTCAAACGGATTATAACGCGTTTATTGTTATATTATATAAAACTCCAACAGCGAAATGTTATATAAAACTACAGAAAATGATCGGACTCATATAATTTTTCTAAAAATGACAAGTAACGCCACAACAATGGCTCAGCTTCGAATCGGTATCAACGGGCAAAGTATTTAGCACGGCAACAACGGAAGCTCGTACGTTAGCTGAAAAACTTGTTCGGCTACGTGGGAAGCCGATATACGCGCGTTGTGTGCGTCGCCCTCGGATGTAAGACACGCTGGGTGTGCATAAGCCGATAATAATAGTCCGCCCGCGGGTCTCTTTCTTTCGTTATCCTGAGAGAAAGAAAAGAAATTTTGCGCGCCGAGAGTGTAGGTATTACCCAAGCGAGTCAAGAGGTATTACGCGCGTTAGCAATCTTTCTTTCTTTTTCTTTTACGTATCGGCGCACGAAGAGAGAGATAGAGAGAGAGAGAGAATGAGAAAAAAATAAGGACTTCCGCATGCAGGAAAGACAATCGTCGTCGCTTTAACCAAGATATTTCGTAATGAGTGGCGAAGCCGGCGTTAAGATATTCAGCGGACGGGATCTAACGTACATACGTAAATTTGCGCTTGAAATTTTTTTCATCTCTCGTTAAACAAATACTCGCTCTCGTAAAAAAACTCGTTGTTCATTAAGATATGTATACTTAAGCGTTAGAAACTAGAGCTTCGGATTCGGGATTACGCGGACGTCGTAAGGTACGTGTACACCTTGCGATGGAGAAGCGCTCTTTTACGAGGACGCGTGTCTCAATCGTCCCGGCAACTAAGCTCTTGCTCAAACTAAATACCTCGCGGTCACGCGCGCTTATCAAGATATTATGTACATACATATATGTATATAGATATGTATATACGCGTCGGTGTTGTTCTCTCTTATTGCCAATCGAGCCCTCGAGCCTCCTTTTACCCTCTTTCACTTCTGCTATCATTTAAAACTTAAATTTCGTAGTTTAGAAAGTTATTAGGCTTCGATTGCGCACTCGTGTAATGTCGCTTGTAAATAAAAACTTTATTAAGTAGAAATATTTATTTCAATATTAAATTGTAAATCAATAATGATACAACTAATGGAAATTAAACTTTGAAAATGACAATGTAACTGTAAATTCTTCGAAAGAGTATTTGCACGCAGACTATAAAATAAAAAAAAAATCTGCAATAAACATTAATGAATGAAATTTTTGAATTTTCAGAACGAAGCTACGCCTCGAGAGCTTGGAAGACGCGGTCTTAGTCGACGAGGACAACGATAGACTGTCGGACCGTCGGGGCTGTCCAGCGTACGTAGCGCCGGAGGTACTGTGCTCGGGTCGCGCGTACTCCGGCAAAGCGGCGGACATCTGGTCACTGGGTGTCCTGCTTTACACGATGCTGGTCGGCCGCTACCCGTTCAACGACGCGGAGCACGCGAGCCTCTTCGCCAAGATCTCGCGCGGGCACTTCGCCGTGCCGGAGGGCCTGAGTCCCCGGGCGCGCTGCCTCGTGCGGGCCCTCCTCAGGCGGGAGCCCTCCGAGCGCCCGGTCGCCGAGGACGCGCTCCGGCACCCCTGGCTCGCCAAACCCCTGAGATCGAGCGCGAGCGCGACGCCCGCGAACGGTTGTCACGGCGCGACAGCCAACGTCAACGGCAGATCCGGCCCTGCCACCCACGACCAGCTCGTTCCCGAGCAGACCAATCGCATGAGCCAAGACTGAGGATGAGACGAGAGGAGGACGACGTCGGCGATAGCGCAATGTCGCGGCACTTTGAAACGATCTCTTTGCCTCTGCTGTAATTCGAATCAAGTTTTAACTCTTTTCAACTTTAGAGAAAAATTTTAGAGATAAATTTGACATTTTCTTTGTTTTTTTTTTTTTTTTTTTTTTTATTAAATTGACGACCGACAGTCAAAGATGCAAACACGATCTTTGATTTGAGAGGAAATAATTATTTTTTAAAGGGATCGCTTTCCGAGTGAACGGTTTTCTTTTCTTTATTATTTTATATAATAGGCTGCGCGCGCTTTAATATGAATGCGTTTGAACATTGTGACTGTTGTGATTTCTTTATTGCGAATGTGAGTAAAATAAAAGCCATGAAGAAAAAAATTGCATTGGTCGAACGCAGTCATAGATTCGCCTTGTATGCGTTATTATAAAGTAAATAATTAATTGTAAATTCTACTTCTGTGAATGATTTTATAAATGTTTGGACCGTTGCAAATTCGTTTTGTAGCTTTAACCTGACGTTTTTAGCTTTATTTTGAAAGTGCGCTAGAGTCAACGAAGATTTACGTGTATAAAAAGATAAATATCCTTTTTCTTTTTTAATTTTTTAATCCTTTTTATAAACGTGATCATAAAAATACTACCAAATTTAGTGTTATTAAGGTAGCATTAAAATTAATATAATTTATTTTTACTTTATTAACTAAACAAATAAGTTATGAAATCTATTGAATATTTATTTGAATGGGTTAGAAAATATTGTAATAATTTAAAATTTTCTTGTATATAGTGAATAGTTTCAAAAACTTATTCAAATAAATATTTAGAGATATCAAAAACAAATTTTTTATTCAATCTTTCCTAGTACTAAATTTAGTAGTATTTAAGAAAAACGGCTGAGAAGCTTCATCAACAAAATTTTCATTAATCTTTTTTTGTTTTCAATATAAATTATCTTGTTAACATGATTTCGAGTGAACGTCAATCTTCGTTGTATAAGATGAATCAATAGTTGAAGATGCATTTAGAGGCAGTTTTCAATATTTCTCAAAGCCTATAAAAGTTACAAATTTTTGGTTTTAAAGTGTTGAGTTAATGCCGAATCTTCTCCTTGACATCCAATTGGTCAAGTAATTTTTATAATGTAGAAAATTAATAAGAGCTTTTTTGTCTAATGAACAAAAAATAAATAAATAAATAAATAAATAAATAAATAAATAAAAAAAAAAAAAAGAAAACATAAGGCATTTAGAAGACCATGAAGTCTTCGACTTTTTTAAAAAGTGTACACCCTTAAAAACATACAACTGCAAGTGACCGATTATTTGAAAAAAAAGTTCAGTCGTTCGATTAACTTTGTAAATTTTAGTTTGGTATAATAGTTGAGCGATTAATAATCGCTTGATGTTGATGAGCATATCTCCGCGTGATAAATACATACTTCGGAATTCCTCGTCAAAACTCATAAAGTTCGCTTAGTGCGATAATTGTGTTAAATCTACGCTCCGCGTACTTAATAAGACAAAAAAATTTTTGATGTACGAATTTGTAAATAAGCATCGATAAACTGCTAAAAATGACAAATTCTACAGAGCTTGTTCTTGGCCTACTTTTAATAGTATACGCTCATGGTAAAATAATCCTTTTTGTACTGCCACGGAAATCGCCTTGTAATTATACTAAATAAAAATCACTTGCATGACTTATTGTTCGTGTATTTATAAGTAGCTTTCCGTGTTTATACAATTAAATATTACAAAATGCAAAGATATCTAAAACTCGCATAGCAAAATCAAAATAGAAATATATTACATCAAAATAATGAAGAATTTAAAAAGTATGAGGCCAAGAATTGACTTTGCAGTAAAACAATTTCGATATTTATTTCTAGTATTATATTATATTTTTGATGTATAAATTTGAAGGAATTGTAAACAATTACTCGATGTCATAATCGTCGAGAGTCGATCTCGTTCGATTGCACGATGCAGTTTTTCAGTTTCACTTAGTCAGTTTGAATTATAGGAACCTATACTATTTTCTTTTCCTATCCTGTATATGTGTACATGTGTATCACGATATTAATAGATATATATAAATGCGGGTCAATGATGTTATTATGTACCTATGTATAGGCGATGTAAGGCTTACAGCTTGTAAATTAATAGAATTTTTAAATATCACCGATAAATATATAATCTTATTACTTGACAGATACAACAGTCTTGCAGTTAAAATTCGTTCAATTTATGTTTATCTCAATTTTTCTTTTAAATACTAAATATTTTATGTATACAATGCATCGCAATTAATAATTCAATTGAAAATAATAAATGAATCATTACAAATGAACTGTTTGTATGTTTAGTTAGAGTAAAATACTAGCATTGTCGGTGATTATTATGTAAAGCGCAAGCGTAATTTTGAGAATGTAACTTCAAAGAGCACGCATAAAAGGGTCCTATAGATTCAAGTCTTTTTTGTGCGTTAAACCTGTTATAGGGTGCCAACACTGAAACTTGTTATTTTATTGTGAGATGTAAATAAAGCGATGATTACCTAAGTCCTACGTATGTATAAAATAAGTAAAGTTAAAAAAAAAAAAAAAAAAAAAAAAAAAAATGACTGTACATAGAAGTAAAAATAAAATGATGTTTGTGAATTCAATATTATTGTTATATTTTTTTTCTACTTTTCCTTGGCAATGAAAAATTCCTATAAATTATTGAAAAAAAAAAATATTTTTGTTAAAAATTATTTACAATTAATAATAAGACACTATTAAAATCTTTTTAAAGGTAAAATTTCAACTTTTTTTACTTTACCTCAAGAGGCACTGCACGTGCATGTTAAGTATCAAAGAGGTTGTGTATCTTGCAGCGCCTCATGCGATAGATTTTGGAACTAAAATTTATTTTCTTGACGTTACATCAAGTGAAAATTTAATATTTTAGTATTAAAGCATAATTTTATTAAAATAACTATTAAATTATAAAAAACGCTGAAATTTAAAATTAATACATATACATTCATTATTTATGTATTTTCATTGCATAATTATGTCTAAAAAGTTAAAATATCATACTTGAAAAATATTCATTATCATAATTTTAAACATTTCAACTGTTTAATTAAAGTTATTTAAATTATTAATTTAATAAATTTTAATTATATAAAAACGCGCGATTAGTAAACCAGACTGTAGTGCTGTGAGTGTGGACCTGTATATGTTTATATTGTAGCACATTAGTGTTTAGTTCGATGTTTGAAAATAGATAATATAAGTTACAATGAAAATTCAGAGACTTAAAAAAGTTCAAAAAAATCTTGGTTTTTTTATAAATAATTTTAAATTTCACCAACCCTATCAGGTTTTGATAGATGGAACGTTTTCTAATGCGTCTCTTCAAGTTTGTATTCTAACCTAAAATTTATTTTATCATGAATATTTTATTTATTTATTTATTTTCTAATAATTGTCAACTTGTGCTTTAATGCTTTTAGAATAAATTTAATATACAAGAACAGTTGCCAAAATATTTTCAAGCTGAAGTAAAAATATTAACAACACAATGTATTATTTTGGAAACTGAACAATTAGGTCCTAAATTTTATAAAGCATCAGCGATTGTAAAACAATTTGCAGTTCACAAATGTGGTCATGAAAAACAACCCGTAATAGGCTCGAAATGTTTACGTTCAATGATTGGATCCAATAATCAATCTAGGTAAATTTCAATATTATATTTTTTTAATGAAAGATTTTGTTTTATTAATCTTATTTAATAATCTTATTTCTAAACTTAAAATTTGTATAGATATGTTGTTGCCACGCAAGACAGATTACTTCAAGATCAATTAAGAAAAGTACCAGGTGTTCCCATCATGTATTTACATGGTAAAACACCAACTCTTGAATCTCCTTCTGAAAAAAGTCGTGAATATGCTGAACAATTACGCAATAAAGCAATAATGTCTAATACACAAGAAGAGACAATAAAAATTTTAAAAAAGCAATCCGGATTAGAAACAGATGTTACAACAAAACTTAAGAAAAAACGAAAAAAAGGTGGACCAAATCCTTTAAGTTGCAAAAAAAAGAAAAAGAAGGAAAATAATGTAAATAACAAAAGTACAATTAATGAAAGTGGTAGAATACGTAAAAGAAAAAGAATAAAATTACCTGTTCATGTAAAAGAAATTCTAAAATCTAATGCGTAATAAATTATAAGATAAAAAGATTATTTATGTAAATAAAAAATAAAAACACATCATTATATGAAAAAAATTTCAATATTTTTATTTTAATACATTTTGTTCAATTAATAAGAATAAAGTATTTACTCAACTTCGACTTTTCGCGTTATCAATCTAAAATGTTATCAATCTAACTCTTATTATCACCTTAAAAGGACATTTTATTTAGAAAATGAAAAAAATGAAATAAACAATACAAAAGCTCAAATATAATAAAAAATACTAATTTAAAATAAAATATTTCATAAAATAATAAAAAGTTTGTTTTAAAGGGGAGATATTGTAATATACATTTTCCATCAAACATCAAGTTTCTATAAAAAAAAAAAAGATAAGAAAGCTAACTTTAAACTAAAACTTTACTTAAATCAATAAATTTAAATATTTTTTTTTTTTTTTACCTGATAAAACAATAAATTCAAAACAACTCACATTGATGATAATGTACTTTAAACAAAACTTATCTCCAGTCTTATATGCGACAAATACGTACAAATTATTTTATCTTTTAAAAAGTTATCGCAAAATGAAAAATCTATTTTTAAATTTATGAAGGTTTTAAAAGAGCTTGGGCAGCCATTGCAACCATTTTTAATCGTCTCACTGATCGATGATTTGGATTCGCAGATATAAAAGCAGCTACTTGATTTTGCAAACCCAATAATACGTTAACCATATGCTCTCGAGTAACAGGATCACTTGGGTCTAGACTAATAACAGCTTCCTCTAACCATCTAAAAATAATAATTCATTTTATAAAACATACTGTAAAGCATATTAATATTAGTCAAAAAAATGAAACTATACTAAGTGAAAAGCCAACCTGTGTTTTAATTCTGTCCTGTGACCCAAATTTGCTGACAGTTGCTGGACTAGTGATAACAAAACAGGTTGTTGGAGAACACATCGCGAACTTTGGCCTGGACCCATTGAGCAAGAAAATACTCGAGCAGGATCTGTATTTTCACATACTAATACAACGAGTCCTAAATCACTGGCACTTAATGCCTGCTGAAATGCAGCGTTCAACTGGCCTCGCTGTAGTAACGACATTACTCGTGCTTGAGCGTCTGCAATCGTTGGACCTGATAGACCGGGTGTCGTAGCTCTTGAGCTATAAATTTATTTCGATTTTTTTGTTTTATTTGTTAATTGAATTCTTCTTTTACGTTAATTTTTATTTAATAATTTCTTACCGAATACCAGAAATATCCGACATGTGTTGAGTGAAATTTTCTCGAACGGAATCACGAACACTTCGAATTGTATTTTCCTGTAACATAGTTAAACCCTTCGAAAATTCATTTTGCATTTCTTCACGAATGGTAGTAGCTAAAGCCTCGCTTTGTTGTTTATTTTGACGTTGATATTGTTTATCCATAATGGAGTCTACATTTTGAAGATCTATAAAATAAAAAAATTAATAATATCCTTACTTTAATAATACTTGTTACTAACTTTACTTTATTTTGTCATTATCTCTAAAACTTACACTCTCGTGTTCCAATGAGGAAAGCATCTTGTACTTGTTTGAACATGTTCTGGCAAGCTTTTTCCATACCTGGTAATAAGATACCAGTAAATGCGTTTTTAAAAGCTTGTTCAAGGGCAGGTTTTGCAGCACTCGTGGCTGCTGACGAAATTGCCTCTTGTACTTGTGTACTAGCAATCAATTTTATCAAATTTTCTTGAACTATGCTATCAATTTGAGCGGCGTCTATCCTTAGTTGCCTCGTAAGTGGCTCAACAATCTCCTGAATAACTCTTGGTATCGTAGTCTCAATTTTTTCTTTAATAGCGATTTCAAGATTTTTAAGAAAATCATGCTGCCTTTCTGCTTGTACAAATAAAGTTTGCTCGATACTTGCGTTTTGTTGCTGAGCAGCTTTTGCCAATGCTGATTCTACGCGATTTGCCAAAGGAGTTTCTTGTCGAAGTCGCGTCACCTTAAAATTACAGGAACAATTTTGTTAAGTAACGATAATTATTTTGAATATAGAGTATTGTGTTAAGAACAAAATTGTTCGTTTAAATTTTTCAAAATGAATTCATGTATTGCACAAAATAATTACTAATCTTCTATTGCTAATATATTACAGTGATAATAATTACTAATATATTTACTGTGATAGAGCTTGTTAAAATAACAAATTACCTCAATTCTTAATTCACTAATTTCTTGCTGTTGGTCCTGTACAAGTTCGAGAATCGAATCGAGTTTATTCGTCATTGCATATATGTCATTAGTAAGATTCCATTTAGTTTGTGTATCTTCTGGCACTACAAGAACAGGCGAAGGATCTTTTTTTATATTTAATTGGCCATCAGCCACGTCTTCCTTTGCTTGTTCTTGCATAGCATGCGTCTTGCGAATCGCCACTTTTATCAAACCTATAAATTAAATGAAATAAAAGCTGTTAAAATAATTATTTTGTATAAAATTCTCAAATTACCCATGGGTATTTGTGACCAATTTTCATTGGTTGTCACTGCTGGTTCAGATTTTATTTCAGTTTCGTTCTCTTCAGGATCTGCTAGAGATAAAATTTCACGAACTTCTCTCGAAGGACTGCTTCCGCCACTTGGTGGAGCTTGTTCTTCGAGCTTACTTGTAGCAAGTGGTTGGTCTAATGCATTAAGTGCTTGCACAGTTTGTGCTATGGAAGGACTAGCAGATTCTATGTTTCCAAGCTGTGGACTGGAGGATTTTGAATCTAAAGCACTATCTTTTTTAGCGGGAGAACTGAAGGCGTCAGGTGTCATTAAGTTTAATCCAGCATTGTGATTTGTAGTTAACTCAACTGCTTCAGTTATATCGGTTTTTTCTTCTTCATTTTCACCCAAAATTATCACTTTATTATTTCAATTAATTTTCAATTTATAAAAATATTATATTTAAAATTACCTTCATCCTCGTCATTAACACCAACAATTCCATTGTGATTAACAGCTCCAATATCTGGCAAATCTTCAGAATAGTCTAATGAATCATGAGTTATGGTATCCATAAGACAATTGCTACTCATTTGCATGGGTGGTCTAAATGCGATGTGACAGTCCTGTAATGATTTTGGTTGAACAAGATACATTCTTATAACAAGTTGATCTTCATTTTCATCATCAATGGAACATAAATCTTCTAGTGATTCGCTAGTAGGCCTTAAATGCCTTTGGCCAGCATCGACTATTGCAAAACTTAATATAGGATATGGCAATAGGAATTCAGACACTGTGTTTATACAAGCCACTGCTTCGTCACTATCTTTTGTAATACTTAATATATACAGAACTTTATTAAATATATCTGAAAGTAGTAAATAGCCTGCAGCAAGATCTAAACTGGCTTTTAACACCGGTGTCTTTTGAGTGGAGGGTATAGGTGCAAATTTAATAGTTTGTAAACAAGACCATAATTCACAGGACCAAACTTTAATTTCTGAGTTGTTATCACAGCCTGTTATAGCAAACCTCCAGAATCGAGCACTAAAAGAATAAAAATAATCGTTTAAAATATTTTTTATTTTAATTTTAATTTATCATAATTTAATAAATTTAGAAATTTAGTGGTCCAATGATTATTAAATTTTGTTTTGAAAAATATGTTAATTTAATTCATTTAATATTAAAGACTTAATGATTAAATTATATTTTAAAAGAATAAATTAGTTTAACCAAAAGAAAAATATAAACTATTTACGTAAATACTTTAATTACTTACTCTGGATGGCAATTTTTATGATCATCTAGAAAAAATAATGAAGATATGGGACGTCCAGCATGAGGCCTCCAATGATGTAAACATTTTGGTGGTTGCTGTCCACTTGCTGGTCCATGTAAATGAACTTGGAAAAATTTTATTTCTCCATCAGCACTTGCTGTAGCAAGGGCTGTTCCATCAGGGCTGAAAGTGGCTTCAACAATAGATCCTGAATGTTGAAAAATTCCAAGCATTGCACTATAATTTTTAATTTCTGGATTTGTAGCCTTTGTAAACAAATATATAAACATGTAGCAAATATAAAATAGATTATTTATTATTGTATATTAATAATTTACTTCAATAGGGTTAATAAAAACACTAGAAGCAACAGCAATTGACCATAACTCAGCCTTTGAACCACGAGTAAGGACAAGTAATTTAGACACTTCATCTCCATCAGTTGCTTCTTCTTCAGGAATATACGGGCACCATATAACTCTATGACTCATAGGTGATGGATCATCCGCATCTATTTCTAATATTCGATTACATATCAATTCTTTGCTCGTGGATTCAATTTCATATACAAATAGACTTCCCGTATCATCGACACATGCTAGAATAGGATTTGGAACATGAGCAAATGCAAGATCTTGAATAAGACCTCGCATCCCTTTAATAAGACTTCTTTGTTCTACTTCTTTATTTACAACCCGAAGTGCACCATTTCCATTTCCAGCTATATACATAAATCAACAAATTTTAATTTACATAACTTTACATTTTTATTTTTAATTGTTTCTAGATATATAATACAAATATTCACCTCTTATACCATACGCAAGGTATTTTCCAGACATATGAACTGCCAACAATTGTCCATCATAATATCGATGTTCCCAAGTAAAATCAACTATATTTCTTAACTTTACTTTAGAACTTCCATGATGATGACCTCCTGGTGAAGGTATTATATTGACCTTCGTACTCACAATTTCTACAGTACGATGATCTTCTTGGCCAGTAAAATTTCTTCATTCATTAAAAATAAAAATTTGATATTTAAATATTTACTTGTTAGTATTAAAAATCATTTAATAAAAATAACAATATATACACAAAGTAACTAGTTATATATATATATATATATATATATATATATATATATATATATATATATGTATATAAAGACAGAACTACAAAACATTTATCATATTTATAAAAATTAAAAACAGTTTTAAAAAAATATTTAAAATGTTTAGCGAAAAATTCTTATAGACTTTTTAATTTATTCAACTAAGACGAAGAAATAAATACAAAGGAAAAAAAAAAGTAAATAAACATCAGAGAAATACTGTTCGAAGAATTTCCGTCAAAAACAAAGATATTATAAACATCCTTCACGAATTCATTTTACTTACACATTTTGGACATATTGTCGAATGTTTTCTTCCCCGCTTTTAATCATGTCGCCAGTATTTTTTGTACAATCTAAAAAAAACATTTAGAAATCTTTATGATTAAGGCGGTAACGAATCCACATAAATTGTGCTATAACTGAAACGTTAGTGATTAGAGAATCGACATAACCTCATGGATTGACACCGGTCTAAGTAAATTTAAGCTAAGTATCAATTAATACAATTTACTTTTATCTCCTCTAGATATTGTCCAGTAAATCGAAAGTGTTTGATATTTATTTTTTACCTCGTGCATATATTGTCCGTTTATCCGCACTCTGATATGAGTTGCTTGCGTCTTCTTTGAATCTTTTAATTCTTCGTCCCTCCTTCTGTATTGCTTTGTCCCGAATTATTTACTTATCTGTACATTGTCTTCGTTGAGTTAGAGAATTCTATATATATTAAAACACACACTAAAGGATTTTCGCTTTGATTGAAGATAAATAGGCTTTAGCAAAGGTGGAAAATGAAGTAAAATTCGTAAGTATATGTATATTTTACGTGTATTTTGTGTTTAAAGAGAAAGGTTAAGTTATTTTACCGAGCGAATTGCATCAATAATACAAATTGTCAACGAAAGATGACGTGATTGACTCAAAAATCATGCCAATATTAACATTATGCTAGTTTAACTCTGAACATGGTTGAATATATTTATTTATCAAGAATTCAGTTGATTAATTTAACTTTATCAATTTAAATTTATATTTTTATTTAATTTAATACAGAGAATTATTTTTTAATATAAAGATAATTTAATTATAAGTTAATCACGTTGTTTTTTATTTACTATCAAACAGACTGAAAATTTTTAATCTTATTGTTGTCTACAGTGGTGTACAGTTTATTTTAAAAGTTTAATTAATAATTATTATTTTTAATTAAATTATTAAAGAAGATATTGTTTCAGAGTATATGCTAAAAAAATAGTTTCTTTTTGCATTTTTCATATAAATACATAAATGATCATTTAATAAAAGGAACGTTTATGTGAAATCTAAATAAAAACAAAACAGTAAAGTTTGTTTTTAATTATTTTTTATAATAAATAAAGTTTTATATCGAGAACAAATTTGCTTATTTAAATTTTTAAAAATAAATTCGTACATAAATCGATTGTTAATTTGTACAAAAACAAACAAAATTTAATATTTCAATTTCAATTAGTGTCAATTGGTTTGGATATTTTTACTTAAAGAGAGCTTATTAAAATAAATTCGTAACTTGCTTATTTCTTGCTGTTAGTCCTGTATAAATTCAAGAATGAAATCAAGTTTATTCGTTATTGCATATGCCATTATTAAGGTTCCATTTCGTTTGCGTATCTTTTACAAGAACAGGCGAAGGACTATTTATTAAAATCAATTCGCCATCAGCGGCATATTCTTTTCTTTGTTCTTACATTACTATGTAAGCACAAAAGTACAAATTAATACGTCTGTGAAGTAAGATCTTTTTCTCTTACAAATGCATCAATATAGATTAGATTTTTTTTTTTTTTTTACAAAAACTCTTCATCGTATTTTAAAAACATTGAATAAAATAAACTAAAAATGTACGTGGTCTAGTTTATACATGAAAATTGTTTTTAAAAATACTTAATTTAGTGAATATTACTATTAAAAAATACGCCAAATCAGCAATTTTAAAATTATTTTCTAAAGTTGTTACACTAACAGTTTCTTTCACGGGTCATATAGGCTTTATTTCATCGAAATTAGTACACGGGAAGAAAATATATTCTAATTTAAAGTTTTTTACCTGTACGAAGTTGCGAGTACAATTATCCTTAATGTACGCGTGATGAAACTGCAGGTGAAACAGCTGGTATGCAATAATTTTATAATTATGTAGAAAATATAAAAATTTAGAATATTTATTTTAATTATTATGGGATAATTATTAATAAAAATAAAATTAAAATATAATAATTTTGAAAGTTTAATTTTTTTTTTATTTTTGTTATTCGATAAAGGTATAATTTACATTTTCTGACATTCAATTAGAATTGCTAATCAGAAACAACGTAGGTTTTTAGCTGTCGAATAGGTACAGTGAATAATATAATAACAATAATGTATAATAATAATCATTATTATTGTGTAACATTAATTAATCGCTATTTATATATTATATCTCTATAATAAATTTACATTTTATGCTTCGTAATTAATTTACACTATAAACAGGATTTTCAGTGTACATGTCTAAACTTTGAAAAATGGCAGTAGTGCTCAATTAAATATGTGCCGATTAAAAGAAAACAAAGGATGGCAGTAAATTTAGCTACGCGATGCTAGATTTCTATTTATTTATTAATTTATTTTTTTGTTTTTTTGTTTTTTTTTTTTTTTTTTTTTTTTTTTAATGCGAGTAAGATATAACACTTAACATCCTTTTAATCTTAATATTCATATTTTCGTTTGACAAAAAATGCAATTATTTTTATACCTTTGCATAAAAAAGTATGATGATTCAGTTGAGTTATTTTAGCAGTTTCTAATTTTAATATATATATATATATATATTTTTTTTTTTCTATAAAAGATATAGGTAATCATGAAATTTAAATAAACCCATGCTCAATTTGAAGCATCGTTAAAAATATTTTTATTTCAAACTCTAAATGTTACATGTAAATTTGCTGTTTTCGTTTAAAACGTTTACCATTCTTCTAAAATCATTTAAGTTTGATAAAAATATTTATTAAATTTTTGAATAAACGCTGCGATATTTTTTTTTTTACCCTTTAGGGTCATTGTGTAGAAAAGCACACTGAGTCATTGTGTCGATTCACAAAGAAAAAATTCTTATAAAAAAATTTAATATTATCCATCTCAAAGGTTCGCGAGGCAACTTCAAAGGCGCGAATCCCTTTTATTATTCATTGTTTGAACTACGAAAAATGAAAATTTTTTACTTTGCGTTAAATACTAATTTTGACGCTAAGTGATATATTTATATTTGTGGAATATACATATTATTGTATATAAATATAACTTATTCCATCGATATTTTTTTCTTTTCCATATCTATCAAAGGTATGTTATTGAATAAGCGTAATATTTCATTTATCCTAAGTATTTAAATGTTTGTTCTTTAATTTATAAATGACGATAAGTCAAACACGTTAAACTTTTAATAGTAAAGTAACGAGAATAATTTGTTTTTACTTTTATTTACGAGAGTAATTAAATAAATAAATATATATAAAATTATATAATATACATATTTTGACTGTCATAAAATTGTTTTTTGAGAATAGGACAGTGATAATATTGTTATTTTAGTTATGTGAAATGGTCCCGGCGGAATACAATAATTTTAAGCTGCATCAAACATTATTTAAATACTTGCGTACGTGTGAATTATGAATTAAATGTTTCATAATAAGATGCTTTACTTATAAATATTATCGAAATAAATATTTTCACATAATTTGCAATAAATATAATTCAAATTTGACTTAAATTACTCGTACATTAAATTTTATCAAATTTTAAATTTTTTTATTCAATTAAATGTACAGAGTATTTTTTATTATAAATTTATTGAGTGCTCAGAAACAAATCGTATTTTTATACCTTTATACATATTTATATATATATATAATATATTTTTTATTTATCAATAACTTTTAGAAATAAATAATTTAATTACAAGCTAATCACGTAATTTTTCATCTATCAAACGGACGGAAAATTTGTCATCTTATTGTGGTCCATACTGGTGTTCAGTTTGCTTTAAAAGCTCAAGAGCTTTAATTAAATTATTATTAAAAAAGATATTGTTTCAGAGCACCCGTTAAAAAAATAATTTCATTTTGAATTTTTCATATAATTACATAAATTATCGTTTAATTAAAGGAGCGTTTATGTAAAGTTTAAATAAAAAGAAAACAGCGAAGAATGTTTTTTAATTTATGTTGTGTATTACAATAACAATGGTATTAAATTATCGCGTACAAATATACAAAATGCATTTGATACGAATTAAATAATTAATGCGCGATGATTATTTTTATATGTCAATTTAATAACAATATATAAAAACATTTAAATGAAATATTGAACTTAAAATATAAATATCCTACGAAAATATATTGTCATATATATATATATATATATATATATATATGCTCAATGTGTGTAATTTTGTCGAATGATATTAAGTACAAAATAAATTATTAAAACTTATCATCGCATATAAAATACATTTGTACGTTAAATCTTAAAAATTAATACGATGAGGTATATAATACTTTTAAAAAAAAAAATAATAAAAATAAATAGAAATACGTTTGATTTTTCATTTTTGTCAGCATATTCGCTTGAATCTTTGCTTAAGTCGTTATTTATACGTCATTAAAATAAAGAGAGTTTTATTAAAGACTAGAGAGTTAGTTGTAGCGTTAATCAATATAAGATGAATTTCAAAATGTTTTTTTTTTAAATAGGATTAATTACCAAGCGACACTATTTCTTTTAAACTTAATATGGAGGCTACGCTTGAAAATTTAGATAAATTTTTCAGTATTTAAATTTATAGCATTTTTCGTTCACATTATATGTATATTTTTATTCTTTTATTTAACTTTATATAGGTGATATCTTTGATTACTGCGGTTTCTTTTATTTTTATCTTTTTCTTTTTTTTCTTTCTTTTTTTTTTTTTTTTTTTTTTTATTTTTATTTATTTTTACATCATGATCTATTCGCGCAACATTTACAAGTTACAAATTTAATAATGTAGATGAATGTACGATTTTTGGAATTGTTTAAAAAAATAAAGTCAGCTAAGAGTCGATGAAAAATTGATCTAAATGAAAAAAAAAAAAAAAAAAAAAATGTTGTACAATTGATTTTTTTTTTCGGAACGATACTATCTTCATAATCATATTTATACATCATTCGTTAACCATCATATATATATATATATAATACTCTACATAATTATACATTATACATTAATTAAATAATTAAATACTTTATTATTTCTCATGTGTAAGTGTGTGAGATTACACGCAATTTTTGATTCAAAAGTTACGTATAAACGTGACTATTGTTAAAGTATAATATGTAATTTTCTTAATGATTACATGTAGTCATGATATATTAAATATACAACATTTTGTCATCGATACATTATAGAATATATTGCGATAATAATTATGCATAATTTTTTAAATTAATGATACGCAATGGTTAACGATCAATTATCTTTTGATAAAACTAATTAATATTCTTCAAAGATTTGAAAAAAAAAAAAAAAAAAAAAAGAAAACAAATAAATATAGCAACAGTTAAACTTCACTAAAACTTTAACATTTTATCATCATAATATATGTATATCGCGATACGAACATGTATACGTTATCCCTTCTCTGTTTCACTAAATACATCATTTTTTCATATAATATATAGTTAAAAGGTTAATAAGCGTTCTATTTCGTCGTATGCATCAAGCGAGCCTATAGCCAACTTGACGCTGGCTCTGCACGACGACATTATTTTAATTTATTAGTTATTAGTTATTAGTTATTATTATTATTATTATTATTATTATAGTTTTGAAAATACTGTACAGGAAAATATATCTACAACGTGTCGACGTTACGACGAAATAGTCTCATAATTTTTAATAAATTATGTCATATGTATGTATATTAGTTTGTAATCGCATCTGCGTTCGTCAACGATTGCAGTTTAGATTTTTTTTTTTTTTCTTTTTTATACGTATAATATTATGTACGCTTTGTAATGAAAAAGAAAAATTTTATAATTTTTGTTTTATTACGTTTTCTTTTTTTTTTTTTTTTTTTTTTTTCTTTTCTTTCATATTCTTTTATTTTCTGTAAAAAAATGTCATCATCGAGTCGCTTAAAATTCCTTACGCGTAGTGTAATATCATGACGATATATATTGTGCATGTGTATGTGTATCCGAGTGTGGATGTGTGGATGTGTGTATGTGTTTACATGTAAATGAAAAGAGAAGCGTATGAGAATAATTTTAATTATTGGCGAATCCGCTTTGCGTTTTAGTCCGTGCGCTTCCTTCTACAAACGCACGAGAGGAAATAAAGAATTTCATGACGCAGTTAAAACTGTTAGACTAGACGGAGGCAGGAAGTAATTTGATTCTTCCAATTGTGTATATAAGTATATGTGTTTGTGTGTATGTATATATATATATATTTATACATCTAGACGTATGTACCGTGCGTTATCTATTTCGGCAAAGGTGTTCACCTTTTCAGAAACCGGAAGAAGCCTTTTCGTTTTTCTGGCGGTGGAGCCATCAACATCGGCACTTGATTTTTGTGCGTTATGTTGATCTGTAATGATAATAAAAAAAAAAAATATATATATATATGTATATCAAATATATATTATATTTTTTTCTTAAGTTTTAATAAAAAATATATAAATGTCGATGTGAAATTTTTAAAAAGCGACGAAAATTTTCGGCCGTTTGATTAAATTTTTTCAAATGATCTTAAATAATTTATACATACAGTGCACGGTCCTTGCATCCAAGGTTCGCCGTCAATTTGCATGGGAAATAGTTTGACAGTTGTGATTTGAACGCTACTGCATTGAGCCAATCGTCTGCCCGAGGCTCGAAGTCCCGTTTTTACTTGACCCATGTGCAAACAATTTTCGAGACCAATAACCTCTATGAGATTATCTCCGATATCTGTATCAATATTACGAAAATTATTGAGCGAAATTCTGCCGACATTGTTTTAGGAATTAATTGTACATAAAATTTCGTTTTTAATTTGGAAAAAAAATCGTCGCTATCCTCTTACGGGGACTTTATAAAAATTAATATCGAATCTGCATCGTTATAAAATAATTTTTTTAAATTTTTAAAACAATTTATTAAATGTACCTTGAATGGCCGCGGTGAGATCAACGGAATTAAAACTACTCGTGCTGAGTTCCTTATCCGGGCGTTTTTTTCTTTTGCCCAGCCGATGCCTCGTGTGATGTTCACCCCAGAGATTCGAACCACCGTGGGTGGATGGAATGTTTAACAAGGCTATACCCTGAAGCGCTGGACCGTTTGCCAAGTCTAAAGGAACCCCGTCGCACTGAAAATAACGAATGCATCTCTTTTCTTTGGTTCTCTCTTTTCTCTTTGGTATTTGTGCGCTTATAAACTTATCTTTATTAAATTAAATTTGCTAGAAAATTTAAATTATTTTTTTAATAATAATCGGTAAAAACTTACGATAATTTCGATGTCTTCGTGAAGGTTCTTGCAGCTAGCGGCAAATTGTTCGGTAGTCGCGTACTCAAAGTACCAGAGTTTGTTCTTCATCCGGCTGTTGAACTTTTCCGGATTCTTTTCGCGCTCGAGATGAAATTTAACGCAAATTGCCGCGTCGACGCCCACGGAAAAATAATTGTTGATGATGTTGTAGGGGATGCTGTCTTGATTTGGTTTTTTATCCTCTGCGTGATCCGTTAATTCGATCTGCCATCGGTCCATCATTACTGGTGTAGCTTTTTCGATTTTCTTTAATTTATCGAGGGAAAAAAAAAAAAAAAAAAAAAAAGAAAGAAAAAGAATGAAAACTTTAACGCTTCGAATGCGTAAGATACGAAATGAAATAACTCGTTCGTAATAGTGAGGAAAGTTTAGGAAACGTAAGACACGAACGAAATAAAATTCGTTCTATTTGTCCGAATAAAAGATATTCATGTATAAAATTTCTACGCTACCTTTAAAACTTTGTGTATGGCTTCGCCTTCGTAGCCACCGCCCCAGCGCAAACATCTGGCCAAATCGTTACCCGTTCCAAGCGGTATAACCGCAACTGCCGGCTGATGTTCAAACTGAACTCGATCTATATATTCGATAGAAATTCAATATTCTTTTTTTTTTTCTTTATTAAAATCTTGCGAAAAATCATTTTTTATCAATTTTCTAAATTTTATCATTATTACCCATTGTTTCCAGAACCCATCCGACGGTACCGTCGCCTCCGCAACAAATAACTTTGAAGTTCTCGACGTCTTTAAACATTTGCAAGCCCTGCATTGGACCACCGATTGCGAGATTGTGAACCTGTCGCGGATTCAAGATGTATTGGAACTTTCGAAGCATCCGTTCGCCTTGACGTCCACCCGACTTTGGATTTATAAAAACCAAGAGCGGCGTTGTATTGGGCAACGGCGTTATTTGAAAGGAAATCGCTGGTTGCTGAGCGCTCGGGCCCGTCGACAGATAACCGCCCTTGAATTTTATAATTAAAAGGTTTGATTAGCGATTTATTTTTATCGTATAGAACTAAAATATATAATACACATTGTAAACTCACCGAACTGACCGAAGACGAGTCCTGACCGTGCTTACTACCTCGTTTACTGTCGCGCGAAAGCGATCTCTGACGGTCCAATACTACCGGACAAATCGCCGTTGGGGGTAGTATGTGCACCGCGTATTCGCCCAAAGTACACTCGGTTCGCACTTGAGAGGCGCATTTGTTGTGCAGCTATCGATAAACAAACGATATAATTTTTTACTTTCGAGCCGAACCCTCCATCGTTCTTGTATCGCGCTGCGACGGCATAATTGCAGTTGCGCAAAATTTTCGACAAGAAACATCCAAGCGAAATAAATTTCTAACGATAGATATATATATATATATAAAAGAGTTAGCTCACCGTTAATTGACACCATCTGCAATGTAGTCCGGTAATGCCGTTGTAACTCTTTATTGTTTTCCTGCATTTCGAGCATTTACCGTGGCAATTGCCCTCTACCCAATGATGGGCCATTGTTTGCGAGGTTTTTTTACTCTTTACGTAGGTGGCGATGCACGATGCCGGCGCTCTTTGTACGCATCTCTCGTGGACCGTGTATTTGCAAACTGAAAAACGTTCGTATACGTGCACGTATGGATAATGTGCGCGTTTTTTAATACACGCATAAATATACACGTAGACAGAGACGCGCGGGTGTAATTGTTGAGCGTGTTTTCGTCGTGTTTCCACGGCACGTATTTGTTTGAAGGCTGTTGTTATTTTTTATACGACTGCGGATAAAAAACACGCGTGCTCCGTGAATAAAAAAAAAAAAAAAAAAAAAACACAGTTTTATTTAGCTTTATACTGCACATTTTTATTTCCATTTTATTTTTTTTTCTTTTATTGTATGTGCTGTTTTTTTTTTTTTTTTTTTTCTCTTTGATACACATAACATGGTTATGAAAAAGTTGATTAAAAATGTTTGTTAATAATTACGCACTCTTTTACGGCATATTTAATAAAATGAGTATGTCGTTTGATACTTTTATATTTTCAAATGATAATTTATATAAAGTAATTAATTAAATTAATTGGTTTGAAGGAACGCGTTTGAAAAGAAAGTATCGAAACTTTGTGCACTTTATTAATTTGTTTTTTCAAACGGCATTTTGTGTCGAAAGTAATTATTCTACGAAAAAAAAAAAAAAAATAATAAAATAAAATAAAAAACGGAACTTTATGAATGCACGAAACTTTTTTAATAAAAAATAAATTTAAATTGAAGAAGTTGGATAAAAAGAATCTCTTCTCATTATTCGCTTTCTACCAATTTTCATTACGGTAAATATCGAATTACAAAGAAAATTTAACGACAACAATAGCAACAACAAATGAAGGCACGAGATTTACGCGATTATCAATCGATCGATATAAATATATACTTACAAACGCAGCAAAGACCCTTTTTCCCGAGGCCAACGAGCATATTGAGACAGAGATTGCAGTAGGCGGGTTTGCTAAAATGTTTGAGCCTCCAAAGATGATTGCCGTCCTCCTTGACGTTGGAGTCGAGGCCGAGAAGTACCAGCAACGGAATCGTCGTCAAACCGCCGCGTTTCCATTCCTCCAGCGAGACCGTACCATCCGCGTCGTAGTCGATCTCGATCATCATGTCTTGTAAAATCTGTGGTAGATACGGTTTTGATTAAAAAAAAAAAACAAAAAAAAAAAAAAAAATATCGCAAGCCTAAAAAATTGAGTTCGATGGAGAGAGAGAGAGAGAGAGAGAGAGAGAGAGAGAGGAAGAGAGGTGTGTGATTTAGAAAGAGATTGCTTAAACGATGAAAAGAAAAATAATGGTTATACGGAGTAAAGAAGGAAAAGAACGCGGTTAAAGAAAGAAAGAAAAAAAAAAAAAAAAAAAAAAACAAGGAATTCTTATCGTCGAAGAAAGCGAAAGAAGAGCCGGCATCTGCAGACGTCACCGTGGGATATAGTCAACGACGTTATGCGATATAACGAAAAAACTCGCGCGCAACCCTCCCTCGTAAAAAGGGAAAAAAAAGTTTCGTCCCCCGAATTTTCATCAAAGGCTTATACATCATTAAGGATTACCAAGCAACGAACATCTATCTTCCTTTTGGTAGTTGCGCTAACGATCGTGGATAATTAATCGTCCGTCGGTACCAAGAAGAGATCGTTGCTGTTTCTACGATGCTTCCTTTCATTCCTCGATGGTCTTCGGCTAAAAACAGTATACGCGCTTAATCTAACATTCGCGTACGTCATTGTTCTCCCAAAGATACCTCTTTTACGTTGATATTTTGTTTTATTTTATTTTTTTTTTTTTTTGTTTTTTTTTACAAAATTCTGTTTTTTCGCTGGTCGATGATTTCACGTATATTAAAACGAGGAATAAATAATCGCGCGCGAATTTTCCGCGTTGGATTATTAACTCGGCGCTATTGAATTTTAGTCGCGGAAAGCATTTCCATTCTTTTCCTTGTTTTTTTTTTTTTTTGTTTTTTTTAACGCTCGTTTTTCACGAATTCGTTATTGAAGCGTTGCATGGTTTATTCGGGTTATCGATTACTCAGATTTTCATTAATTAATTCGTTACGCACCGTTTACCTTATAACACAAGACGAATAAAAAATTAAAAAACAAACTTTTTTATAATTTATTAATTAGCAATTTTTATTCCGATAACGCGGATGAAGAATAATTACAATAAAAGGATTGCACGTAATAATTTATACTACCATATGTATAACAGCTGAAAAAAAAAAAAAAAAATGGTATAAAGAATTGCATTTCGATCGATTCTAAGAAACATCTTTATTCACAAATTAAAATCTATTCTCACAAAAAATAAAATCTCGCGGAGAAAGACAATGGAGATGGATAAAAAATAAAATCTTGGATTAATAGGTTGAGAGGTAAAATTTACTCACCGGTTTAAGTTCGGTGACGTCCCATCCAAGATACTCGGCTACATTCATCATCTGGTTGACGATGCAATCCATTTCCTGTTCGCCGACGATGACGACGAGAAAGTTAAAAGAAAAAAATGAATGAACCTGTGAGCGACGAAAGTTTTGCACGACAGCAACGTGTATGTTGTATGTGTGTGTGTGCGCGCGCGCGCTCGCGGCGGAAAGGCAATATAGGAAATGATGCGTCGAAGTAGTATACCGCGCGAACGTGGGATGAAAAGAAGAAAAAAAAAAAGAAAAAAATCACGCGAGTGGGAAAAAAGCAAGAACCTCGAGGCTTTAAAGAGTAAGTTATTGAGTATACGTTGTACCAGAGAGCGTAATTGATATTTGAGCGAGAGTGAGATAAAAAGAGAGAGAGAGAGAGAGAGAAGGGACGTCGCGGTTGCACGCACCTGATACCGAGTGGAAAAGTTTTCAATCTTTTCTTTTTTTTTTTTTTTTTTTTTAAGTGTTGCAGTTTGTCGGTGAATAGGTTTTGTAAGCTATTTTTACTTAAATCGAAGTTAGATTCGAAAAGTCGACGAGGGCTTTATAAATGGAATCGGAAGCCCCTTTTTTAAATTTAAAGGAATAAAATAGTAAATTTAAACTTGCCCCGTAACGTGTTGTTATTACATACTTTTAATCAGTGACGATAACTTTGAATCATTAAAAATATATTATTTTTTAAACTAATATTTAAATTTTCGAATGAATATTTTATATTCTGTTAGAGTGAAGTTCGAAAAACGGAATGAAAAATATCTCAGTGATATTTACCGACTCTTCCGCGTGACTTATTTTTTTTTTTTTTTTTTTTTTTTTTTATCAGGTCGCGACCGTCACCGCAAGCTTCCGCGCGTAATGGAAGATTCTTTTTTTCTCATTTATTTTTTTACATTGATTTTGCGGTGAAAAGAAAAAAAAATGGGAATTATGAAATGTAATTTGCTATGGACGGCTTGATAAATGAATTATTGGCGATTCTTCGATATATATATTATCTTTTTTCTTTCTTTCTTTCTTTTTTTTTTTTTTTTTTCTATTATTTTATTCGAGATTTTGGCAATCGAAATGTACTATCGTTGAAAAAAATAACGTATATGAATATTTTTATTCGTTCGCGCATGTTCATGTATTATGTAGTGTGTACCTAGTAAAAGTGTTTGGATAAGAGTACAATCTGACAAAGTTTATTCAATTTTTATTTCAAGTTTCGACGTGAGCGTGTTTTATTTGATAACATATTTTTAACAATTGTATTTTTCAATTAAATCGTTGATATATGTATATATATATATATTTAACTTTTATTTCTTAAAAAAGATAATGTAAAATTTTGCAAAATTTGTCGCTTATAGATTCTATCACGGTATCATATTATATTGTACAATACTTCTGCTCAACATATTAAAATTTGCATAATACAACTCGTGCACCGAACTTGTACCAAATAAATTTTCGGTTTGCTTCGGAACAAAAAGAAAAGAGAAAAAAAAAACGAAACAACAAGCGCAACCATTTCCGGCGCACACAAGTTTTATAAGGCAAAGATAAGACCGAGATAATATTATCAAAAACTTACATTAGTGTCGAGGACTCCATTGCCGTCGGTGTCGTAAAGCCGGAACATAACTAAAACGAATAAGAGAGAAAGACACGGTTTAACGCCGCATCTGCTTATATTTTAGCGTACACATGTGCAACGTTTAAAGTATAAACAAGCGAAGCGTGCAACAAGTCGCATGCATCGTAAAAAAGCTATAGCGTCCTCGTCGTCGCGTACTCGCCGACAACAATAGGCGCGCGTTGCTTCCTCCTCGAAGTCGCAACAATGCGTTAGAGCGCCCGTTACCCGTAAAGTTTGCCTCTCGATGGGCAAACTTTTTTTTGTTTTTTTTTTTTTTTTTTTTTTTTTTTTTTTTTTTTTTGTAGGGTTCTCGGTTGCTATAATGACGGTGCACGTTCAACTTTGAGTTTCTCGTGCAGTTATATCGAAATTTTATAAAAAATGAGATTTTCAATAAACGTATTGCGTAATTTTAATCGTATTAATCTTCGATTTTAATAACCATAAAAACGTATAAATTTAAAAGGATAAGAGAGTCCCAAACGAGCGTTAAATCGTTGACTACTTGTAAAGCTCTATGTTCGAGTCCTTGTGTTACTCGAGCGTCAAACTTATCTCGAGCGCGGGCATAACTCAACGAGAAAATTAATAATGCTGGTCCGGTATATCGCTTTCATTATTCTTCCCGACTAAGCATTCCGCAACGTCTCTTGTATACATACATATATATATATATATATATATATATATATATATATATATATATATATATATATATATATATATATATATTTACAAACGGTGCGAGAGCTTGAAAAAGCTCGGACGAAGTATAAAAGACGAGGATACGTATTTCTCATAAATGTTAGTCTTAAGAGTCTCTCTCGTCGCGTTTAAGCGTTAAAAATACGAAAATTAAAGCCGAAAGGTTTGACGAACTTACACTCCAATTTATCTTCGGGTCTGCCGGCCTCCAGTAGCGATAAATAACAAACGATGTCTTTCAGGCTGACTTTAACCGAGTGAACGTCTATCGTGCTCTGCTTCCTGACGATGTGCCTCGTCTCTGAAAGTATATTAAATAACGCCGTCGTTAATAAATCAGCTTGGATTTCGTCTTTACGTTTATGATTACTGCCTTTGAGCCTTTTTTTTTTTTTATTGTTCTTTCAATTTTCATTTTTCTACGTTGTATTTTCGTATACGCGAGTGACGGTTTATCATCTATTTGTTTAACAGATAAATTCAAAAACAGAACTTTTTAAAAAACTTTAATATTTAGTCTATTTAAACAGCTTGTAAAAGCCACATATTTATCGTTATCTCATATTTTGGTTCGAGTTTTAATATTCTCATAAATCTCTTTGAAGCAAAATTCTCGCGCCAGTACTATCCAACAATATCCGGCTGCTTATTTCAGTTCATTAACGTCCATTTGATTTTTCCACAAGGACAAAACTATCGCATTAATTTTAAGCGTTCGATTTCGAATTATTTTCCTGCTTTCGTTCATTTTTCGTTCACAATGTTCAAGGTTCACAAAGTGGTTATTACCGGTTCGAGAGCAAACACCAATATTTTCTTCTTTTCTCGAAAAATGTTTACATTATTAATAGTATCTATCCAATAGAGAAAACTTTTGGGGTTCACTCATTACAAATTACAGTTGCTTGTACTTTCGGAATTATTTTTATTTTTTTTAAAGAACGAGCAAATCAAAGCTTCATTGTCGCCATTTATGTCCAGCTGTAAAAACAACCATCGGCTCAAATAATCCCACGACTCGCATTTCGACTCTCCGTTACGTGTACATAAATCCCGATGCATATTTTTATTCCGTTCACCTACGGGGGACCGTATACCGTCGAGATATGTGAGGCTCTCTCGCGCGCGCGCGCGCACGGACGATGTATATGTATGTTAAATCGGTTTATAGCTGTATTGTCGCGAGCGGTCGTGAACCGTGTGTGTGTATATATATATATATATATATATATATATATATATAAATAGATTCACGCGCGCTCAATTAAACATAATAGGAGTGAGAGTCGCGCGCGCGCACGTGTCCGCGTACGCAATAGTTCGTTATAGCGGTGTGAGTAAACGGCAGCTTTAATCGTCTGCGTTTTTTTTTTTTTTTTTTTTTTTTTTTTTTTTTTTTTTTTTTTTCTCGTTGATGAGTTTGGCACGCGATCGATCAGTTGACGAAACGTGCGTTTGAAATATCGTCTCGTCAATTGGGTAATGCTTTATTTATTCGTTTGGTTTAATGTCGTTATAAATTATTGAATATATTTACTACTCTAAAATCACGAATACGATATATTTTTAATATTAATCGATGAAATAAATATTGCATCAGTTTATGGAATAAAAATTTTAAGTATTACCCATTAGATTTATGTTTAATCAGCCGGGCGAGATTCAACAAAGTTGACTCTGTTTTATTTTTTACGGCGTGACTAATCAAATCGTTAGTTTTCATCGTCTGTTACAAAAATTGTCGATTGTAAAATGTCGCGATTGCGCGAACTAATTTTAAAGCACATTTCAACTTTTTACAACTAAATTTAAATAAATAATATTAATATTTCGTATAGCGTAAGCGTATCGTTTAAAAATAAACGATAATAGATCCATAAATATTAACCGTCTGCATAATCGCGCGTATAGTTATGCATTCGTTTAACCATACCGGACAGACAAAGAATCGTAGCAGAGTCAATAGCTTCGAAAGCCGATGTATTTTCCTTCAAATATTTCCGTTCGATCTCGCACTCGCGCATAATCGCTTTAAATCTAACGGCATGCGTTTAACCAACGAAAAAAAAAAAAAAATAGAAAAATTAATTTAAAATAAGTCGGTTGAAAACGACACTTATGTAAGACCGAGAAAAAGTTGAGAAAATTTTCACTCGAACACTTAGCGCGAAGCTCGCGGTCTTCTAGCGATGACAGTTTCTTTGGCACTGGTTTTGGTCGAGACTTACTTATAGACCGAGGAGCGAGTTTGTCTCGTGAATATCTCGTTTTAGAATAAAGCGAGATTCCGTGTGAGATGTGTCGTATATGTAGCATAGTTTACCGTCGCTAGATACTAAATCATCTCGGGTAAAATATATGTTTTACGATAAGACGATTTTTTAAAGAGTCTTAATTTCTTTTTTATTTTCATCGTCAACGTTCACGTAATAGATTCTGCATTTATTATTATTATCATTATTTTTATTTTATTTATTTTAATGTTAGACTTCAATAATAAGTTTATTTAATTATTTAATATTATTATTTTTGTGGAATTATTAATTTCGATTGAAATTAAGAATAAATTAATTATATGATTTTACCACAAGGAAATTTTTCGATCGACTAATCATTACGTAGTATTGCGGTAACCAATAACAACATTGCACGCGTGATTTGGTGTTATAGACCGTTTATAAAATAATCGTTTCATTTATAATTTTACGATAATGATATATATTTATATAAAATATATACATATTTTTAAATTTTAGTTTAGAATATGCAAATGGAAAGGTTAATTTTTTCCATGGGACAAAAATGATAACTTGTAAATAAATTTTACTAATGTCGACGTTTATAATTAAACTATCTCATTGTTTAAGGCTAAAGTTTTAATTTTTACAAGAAAGAAAAGTTGAATTCGCATACACAAAAAGCAGAGTTTAATAATCGTTGCAGTTGCCATCGCTCGCACTTTCAAAATCCAAAGCACCGTATATCGCTATTCCCGACAAGAGAATTTCCGGCGACGATCGAAAGTTTTACATTAAACAAGAAACATAGAATCCCCCCTCCCCCTCCCCCCCCCAAATACACACAAAAAATTTTACAGAGATACACCGCACGAACGGATAAATTAGTCTCTTGGAGAGTTGACGGAAAAGCGCGGACGCACAACAGGTAAGAGGTTGCGTGACCGAAGAAAGGATATATATATATATCCGTCTAGGTCGGGTCGAGCGCGGGTGAATCGTTCGAAGCAACGAGGGCGGGGACACTTGTTGCTGCCAGCTCAGCAACGTACCGGCTACTGAGCGTTCCCGCTCGACTCGACGCGATATATATATAAACTCTCTTTCGCGGCGTTTACCGGCGGCGTTGCATCCGCGACGTCGTCGTAACGTCCGCCTGTACGTGTGTATACGCGACGGTCGTAAGGAGAATGTGTCCGAGAGTTCGCGTGATTTACGTATACATATATATATATATATACATATACACATGTATACTCGCGCATCTCTCTCTCTCTCTCTCTTTGTCTCTCTATACGTTTACGCGTGACGTAACGAACGCGGATGCTATTTTCGAAGGGGGCCGTCGAACACGTGTGTAACGTGCCGTGTCGGCGAGCGCGTCATTATTACGCGCCGGTGTACATATCGAGACGCACGCGAGAGCGGCAGACGCTCGTTGAAACGTTGATATATATACATATATATTTTCTTACGAAGATTCGTTTTGATGAAAATTTTTTTTTTAGATTTACGTTTACGCTGTTGAGTTGTTGCGTAGCGTTATTAAAATTTTAACATCGACGATGCAACGATTGCATTAAACAATTTTTTATTTTTTTAGATAATATATCCTACTATAATAAATTTAATTCATAACTAAACGTCGAACGCGATCTATTCTCTGCGAAACTTTAAAAGTGGATAAACGACGACAGATAGTACGTATGTATTAGAGCGCATACACGTACGATCTAAAAAAGCTCGCTCGCGCTTTTAATGCACCAGGATGTAGATAAGTTTGAGCTTCGTTTCGGTTATTTTTAAAGTGCAAGCCGTGTACTTTCTTAGTCAGCGTTTTCGATTGAGGCCGTTCGCGATTCTTTTCGTGCTTTCTCTCTCTCTCTCTCTCTCTCTCTCTCTCTCTCTCTCTTTCTCTCTCTTTCTCGCTCTCACTCTCACTCTCGTTTTATTTTTTCGCAAGGGAAACTATCGAGTTTCTTTCCTGACAAGTCTATATATAAAGCGACGGTGTCTGAAAGTAGTCGATCAAATATTTTCTTTTCCGTGATAAAAGTTTGAATAGTAACAATAATAATAATAACAATAACAATAGCTTTTGTATAAAGGATTGTGAAATATTTATTGATTACACATACAATTACTTATTTTTAAATTTAATTATATTCAATTGTAGTTTCTTGATGAAATAATTCAATTGTCTTCTTTTAATCACTTTATTAGATACTGTGTAATTATACAGAGCTATAAGATTACACTTACGATTTTTATTAAATTAACATTAAATATTTATGTAAAATTAATATCATTAAACTTTATTTTTAAGGTGCAAAGTTATTTCACAAAGATATTTTTATTACATATTAAAATTTTGTTAAATAAGCCAACTTTTAAAGAAGGTCAATGTCGCGTAATTTCTCGGTAAAATAAAAATGTAACATTAAAAACATAAGTGTAATATTCAAGAAAACCTAAGAAGAGAACGAGGTCGGTTAAGCGTTTTAATGTTTGAGAATAACACGATGTTGCATTATTCGTATTAAACATTATTTTATGCGTAAAGCCACTTGTTGAATTTCGTTAAAAAATAAACGGAGCGGCATAAATATGCACGAGCAACGTCGAAATCGGTTCTTTATGCGTGTGCATGGACCTTCGATGATGTAAATCGATCGCTTTTTCCATTTGGCTCGAAATACATATTTGATCGATTTCGAGGCGCGTTTCGTAAAGACTAGTTTGACTTCCGACAATATCGACAACTTCATTGGACGGGTAATATTTTTAAGCGACCCTAAAATTATCAAAATTTCAAATACGCGCAACAAATCTAAAATTATTAAAGAAAAAATAAAAGAAAATATCGTAATCATAAGCGGTTCAAAGGATTTCGCAAATGTTTACCAAATAAAACGTACGAGAATAAACGTTTATGGCTCGTACGTCTCTCGATAGCGACATTATCACGTGGGAATAACGCGGAAAAAAAAGGAGGATAAAAATTTGCGTTAAAGAAGGAAGAACGCGGTGTTTACGTACACATACGTACATACATATAAGCGAATTCGCGAGCACAAGATTTTCGAAATGCGCTAGTCGGCTGAAAGGCGCCAAGTGTCGGGTATTTGCGTTGCCGGAAACGTCCGATGATTTGCACAGAATAGATTATCGATTTCGACTCGAGAGAAAGATAAAGAGTACGAGAGAAAGAGAGAGAGAGAGAGAGAGAGGTAAAAGTAGAAAATTGCACAGTTGGCAACGAGTGAACTTCAACTCACTTGATCTCCGAAGAATTCGAGTGTGAGATAATTTTATGTTCGATAAAGTGGAGAGATTATTTTCATGGCATCTATTTTGTTTGTCTCTTTTATTTTTAGTTGTACAACTGGAACCTTATTTGTTTTCATAATAATTGTTATTACTGTTAGCGAAAATTGGAGGCTTTTCGTTTTTCGTATTGAAGTAATGATTTACGAATAAATTTGGCAAATTATTTTAACTACTACCAATCATTTTTAATGATAATGTATTATATTGCATTTGAAAATTTAAAACCTTTACGTTGACCTGATTCTTCTTATTATTCAGTACGATCATCATTATATCGAGATATTAATATCGAGTCAAAGCATTGTTTTTATTCATTATTTTACTATAAACAATGAACGTATAAAATTCAATAATCATAGAGACTTTAAACTAGTGATTTTATTGATGTTTGAACAATATATTAAGCGAAATAGTCTCAAAATTTTTTACACATAAACATTTTAACATTTCCGAAATTGTAGGTGCACAACGAAAAAAAAAAAAAAATATTGGAGCTCAAACATCGCAGTAAATTCGTGACACTTGGCGAATATTTCAGTCGAACACTCGTACTCAGCATTAGCCCTTTAAATTGCGCGAGATCGATTCACCAGGTTTATGGATTCGTCACATCCGCAAAATTTCGTTGGGTTAGATGTGCGCGAATAATGCGACCGAGCTTAAAGCGATCGTTAATGCTCGATACGCGCATCGGGAAATTTTGCTCGACAGGAGATTTCTCTCTCTCTCTCTATCTCTCTCTTTCTCTCTCTCTCTTTCTCTCTTTATCCTGTCTGCTTTTAAAGGCCAACTCTAGATTCGCGTCGATTATTGAAGACTGGATTTGTTTTCATGAGTTACAGAAATTATGGAAAAAATTTGGGATTAAATTTAAGCCGATTTAATTTAATAGGCTTTGATAATTAGAAGATAACGTATAATCGGCAATATTTCATTTTAAATTTGAAAATTAGCGCGATTAGATGGAAACCATCTCGCGTGTTACTTAAAAAAAATTTCCAGTAATCGCATCGTTTATAGTTTATTGGAATTTTATATTAGTTCAATACGAGAAAGCTTTTTACGGCCAATTCGAGATAATAAATTTTACTTTCGATTCTTAGTTTTCTAAAAATAAAAAAAATAAATAAAACGGTGCGATCCTTAAAAATCGAAAAAAAAAAAATTAAAAAAAAAAAAATGAAAAAGAAAGAGATGAGAATATAAGAATGAGTTTGAAAATAAAGGAAAGTTTAAGGAAGAGAGGAGAAAACGAGAAAAAAAAAGCCGACGCCAGATATATCGAAATCCTTGCCAAGATAAACCTAAAAAAAAGCGTTTGCGCAAAAAAGTAGTCCGCGTGAGATAAAGGGCGAAAATAAATAATTCTTCTTCGTTCATATATTTATATAAAGTCGCAAGAGAAAGGTCGATCGTGCTAAAGGTATAAAGAAGATACGAAAGAGAGCGAGAAAGAGAAAGAGAGAGACAGGCTGAAGGTTGTATAGGCGGATGAACTGAAAGAAAAGCGAAAATTGCTAACGCAAATATAGGTGCCATGGAAAACAAAGAGCTAGGTCATTAATTTCTGCCACGAATTTTTTCCAATTTTATCTTTTTTTTTTTTTTTTTTACGTTCATCGGTTGATGGAAAATTCTTAAAAATTAGAAATTCTACTTATTTTCTCTTATTTATAGGTCTTATCAACAAGTAAATCAAAAACAAAATCAAGCTTGTTTCGTGGGATAGAAATTTATGTACATTATCTGATATTTCGTAAAGGGTAGAATGATCTTCCTAATGTGGTAAATTATATTATTATCAAGCCCTTAAAGTCCTTATTATTTTTTATCTTTACATGGAGGGTTGATTTTTTCTTTCGCGGAAACAAAGATTTTCGGTTTAAGAAAAAAAGGAAGAAATATCTTTTCGATTATTTTCGACATATTCATGATTTATAGTGTTGTTTCTTATAAATTTTTCGATATACTTTGCAATATAAAGTAAAAGGCTAATAAAATTAAATTTCAATTATTATTTAATCAAAAGTTTATTTTCTTTGTTTTTTAGAAAATCTTTTTTTTTTTTTTACATTATACAAATCCATCATCATTGATGGATAAATTACATATGTGTAAAACTAAATCGGTTAAATCATTGAAAAATTTTCTCGACAAGTTGAAATATTATTTTCATGTAAAAAGAAAAAAAAAAAAAAAAAAAATAACAAAAATAATAAAAATTATACGAAAAACGAAAATGCAAAGACGACGAAAAATGTTCTACGAAATTCTTTTTGTTCGACGTTGTGAAAATTCCTTCGTTCTGCATCCATATAAGCTATACATGTATGTATGTATATATATATATACCGCTCGAAACGAACGGGAGATGAAGTTAGAGGGAGCAAGAAGCGAAAGGCTGAATCAAATCGAATTACGGCACTTGCTGCTCGATGGTCCGGTAGACCGATTCCTCCCCCGCGCGTCCAAGCATTATCTGCACCTTTCGATGCACGTACAGGCTCTTCCTCTTGTTTTTGCATTTTCCATTCTCCTTCACCTTCGCCTCCCCTATCGATTTTGGTCGCGATCGATTCGAGTAAATGTTTATGAGATCAGGTGTCATCGATTAGTTCATTAAGTTTTGAAGTGCGCCATATTAATTTGCAAACTTGATAAAACAAAAAAAAAAAAAAAAAGTAATACTTATTGTTTTTATTTATTTGTCTTTTTTTTTTTTTTTTTTAATTTAATTTATCATCGATGACGGGGCAAAGAATTTTAGTTGGCTTACTGGACTGCGTATATTGTCGCTCTAAATATCGAAAAATTGATTTTGCATTATTGATTCGAGTCTCATATACTTCGAAAGTAAGAAAAACGAAAAAAGAAAACAATCGCTCGACCTTTCAATCTTTCGTGTTTAGCATTCATTCGAAGAGAAAAAGAAAAAATGAAGAAGACTAAGAGAGTGAGAAATAAGGTAAGGAGAAAGAGAGAGAGAGAGAGAGAGAGAGAAAGGAGAAGAGATGCTCTCACCTTCCAATTTCCCATTGTTGACGAGGAGCGAATTGTTGGACTTTCGCGAGGAATTGCGCGACATCTGGCTATGGCTGGGACTGCTGTCGGTGCTCTTTTTCTCGAGTACGTCGTGACAGCTATACGACGTGTGCGTCACTACGAGCATCGGATGAACACTTCCTGCAATGCAAGATCTGTTACAAACATATATAAATATATCACCGATCTATAAACGACGCGGGTTTCTCATTATTTACAAGCACGTGTTTGTTTTTATTTACATAATTTATTCTATTTTACAGATGATACTTTAAATCTCATTAAATTATTTATTCATTTTATAAGTACTAAAAGGTAACACGAGAAAGAATATTTATTCGTGTATTATTTTTTAAAAAAAAATTTAAATATCGAAACGGCCACATGCTAGTAAAAATCTAAGGAATTAATATTACATTTACTAAATTTTCATTTACTCTAATGGATAATTAATTTATCAAAGAAAGTGAAAAGGAAAAAAATAATGCTCGAGGATAATAGTGCTTTGTAATTAAGGCAAGCTATTTATTGAAAAATAAACTACAGATATCTAAATAATCTAAGAAAAGATACGAGCACTAAAAAACATTACACCGTCGGAGGAGACTCTTCCTCGCTCGGCCAATAACCATTGCGTAATCGCCAACACTTTAAAAGAATCTCCATCATCGAGCGTAAATGAAAAAAAGAAGAAAAAAAACAATGGCCAAACTGGAGAGATGACAAATGGTACCGGTTCGCATGCGTCCGAAAGCTTCTGTGTCTGTCCGATGATGACTGAGTACTTGAAGCTTCTCCGTGAGTCCGTGAATTTTATCGGCGAGAGAAGAGCCGTGACTCTCGCTCGTCCCGCCCGCGCCCGAACCGACGCCCGTGCTGTTGACGTTGCTGCTGGAGGTCGTGTGAGAGGTGATAGCGGCGCATGCCGTCGTCGACGATAATACGGCCATCTCCTGTCGATAAGGTTTCGTTAATTAATCCATTCACTTTTTTTCTAACTAGTACTTTTTTTTTTTTTTTTAGCTCGTTCAATTACACAAAAGCGAAGAAAGGATAAAGCGTAAATCGTTGGAAACGGTTTTAATTTATTAGCTCGTTCGACGATTTATCTCTCGCTCGCTCGTTTTTAATTCATGCGCGTAATCCGAAAATTTAATTTTCCGTACATCCATCTGTGTGCGGTAGGATTAATGGTAGGGAAAAATCTAGGAAAAAGCATTATTTGAAAAATCAAAGAATCCTGTACGTGCATTAAGATATCCGTAGGTAGAAAAAAAAAAAAAAAAAAAAATTCCGTCACTCGTTCCATATGAGAGGACTTTTTTATTCTACAAAAAATAGTAGAGAAAGAGAGAAAAAGATAAAATAAAAAAAAAAAAAAAAAAATGCGACCGCCATCCCTTTTAAAAGCGCGCGAATAATGGATAAAGGTCGTTCAAGATGGTTATCGGGGTTAAATCGGGTTTTAAAACTTAATTTTTTTATTTAAATTATTACATTTTTTATTTAGCTTTACAATTTTTTCGTGGTATATTGCAAATAAATTACCATAAAAAATAAGAAAAAAATTAAAATATAAAATTTCAATATTTTATATAGGCAGAGATAATTAATAAACATTAATTATATAAATAAATAAATAAAGTTATAATTATATAAATGAAAACATTAAAAATTAAAATAATAATTTAAAATTAAATTTTATTAAAATAAAGTAAATTTCATTTTGAAGGTATATTGTTGAAAAAATTATAATTATATACATGAAAAAATTAATTTATAATGATAGTTTGAAATTAAATTTTATTAAAATAAAATAAATTTTATTTAGAAGTTATATTGTTAAAGCATTTAAGAAAATCAATAATATAAATGTAAACAAGCGTTGAAGGTTAAAGCTCGAACTTACCGAAGCCCTACTGTATTACTAGGAAACCGAAAATTGTAAACATTCCGAGCTTCCCATTGTCGATAAAGTAAAGTGAGAGAAAGGACTCGCGAAATATAAATACGACGCGCGTTGCGTTGAAAATCAGTTTTCTTTTGGTCGGCCTCGCGATAGAACGATACTATTTGTGATAATTTTTTTTATAAATTTTTCGTTCTCATTTTCTTTTTCAAGGTAATATACAATTATTTAATTGAAATATAATTTTTTAAATAACATAATAAATTATTTAATCATTTATATTTACATTTTTTTTTCAGATATCTGTAACAAAAAAAAAAAAAAAAAAGAATCAACATTTCGAAGGATCAAATACTTTTATTCCAACGAGTGTGTGTGTGTGTGTGAGTGTTAACTTATACGAAGAGAAGCGAGGATAATGGAAAAAAAAAAAAAGAAGCCGATAGTGTCTCACCTTGAAAGCCTTGCCGTCGACGCCTCGCGGTCCTTTTTTGACGAACGAGAGGAAAAGATGACGGGAAAGCTCGTCGGGCGTCGTAACGTCAAGGTAAGTGTCCAAAAACTTTCTGAAGCCCTCGTAATCGATATCCTGAAAAAAAAAAAAAAAAAGGGGCACCGACTAAGATAACAATGTTTTAGCGGGAGCGAAAAAGTTTATCGGATTCGATTATGAAGGTCTTTTGTCTTTTCTTTTTTATCTTATTGCTTTTATACATACATATATATTATGCGCACGTCGTTCATATATATATATACATATCTTCTCTATCTTTTGGAAAGAAATTATTGAGAAGGCTTCCCAAAATTCTAAAAATACAGTTTATATTTATAATCATAAAATTTATTCTATATAATTTAATTCTTTTATATTATTTCCGAACTGTTTCGATTGAAATAATACTATTTAACTTATTTTATAAAAACTATTATAATAATTTAGAAATACTCTAGCGTATTGCCAAACCCGTATGTTTCCACTTACGTACGATTGCCCCCCCCCTCCCTTTTTTTTTAATAGTCGACATTTTTTAATATTTTGATGAAACTTTATTTAAAAAAAGAAATAAATAAATTGCGTAACTTTTATAATTTAACGCTTGCTCGGAAAAAGTCTCGAAGCGCGAAATCAAGTTAATTCTCTCTCTACTACCGTTAGTTTCTGCCCATTCGAGAAGACAAAGCAACGGAACTTTCCATATCCGTATAACTTTGTTCTCTTTCCTAATCCTGGACTAATCCAGTGTCGACGATCACATATAGCTTCGAATTCACATTCACACCCGCGCGCACGCCCACTAATCCCTTACACGCTTTGTGGGACGGGGGACGGGGGATAAAGGGGAACTGGCTGGCTGAGAAATCACGCGCGTTCGCACTCTCTCTCTCTCTCTCTCCTCATACGTAGACAATGGAGTCTTTGTACCACAGTCGGATCAATTTATGTCCGCGCGAAGTGAAAAGCGCGCACAGGTGGTTTCGTAAAAGGGACAGAGCTCGCTCGGGCGAGTTTTATTCCGGAAAAGAGTCTCTTACGCGTCTCTCGGGCGTGTAACGTTGCGCGTTCTCGGTAACTTTGAAAATTATACCGGATAGTTTGGGTCGCGTTATTGGATCTCACGATAGATTGCTGATTTTGAATCGAATGCGCGTGCTGTCGTAGCTCGCTTTTTGTTCATACACGACGGTTTTGTTAGATTTTCCAAGTTTCAAAGCGAATTATAATTGAAATTTTATTTTGTCCTTTGTTGCACAGCTTATTATACACGTGAAATAGTAAATCGATCGGTTTTTGAAACACCGCTTATACATGTAAACAGATAGTTTATAAAGAATAGCGAGCCTGATTGAAATTATTTATTTAAAAAAAAAAAAAAAAAAAAAAAAAAAAAACGTACGAAAGGTTCAATTTATTTTTCATGAAAAATAAGCGTAATATTAATCCGTTTATTGTTATTTCAATAAAATTATTTCATTGTAACTTTAGAATGATATTGCTTTCGCTTGAAGGAATCTATAGAAATCCAAGTGACTATAATGGATTTGAATATGATTGAGAATACATACTATTTCGTTTTCGATAATATAATTCAAATTTATGACAAGTGAATAAATTTACTTTAGTTTCATTATTGTCACTTACTTTTTTTTTTTTTTTTTTTTTTCATTATTTTCATTAGAAATATTAAAAGTATATTTTTGTTGAATATATTTTGTTGAAAAAAAAAAAAAAAAAATACGTATATATAAATATATTACGCGAAACGTTTTGACTATATTTCAAATAGAATGGAATTCGCATTCGTAGCCAAAGGTAAATTCAATTTTTGTTCGTTCAGCCAAACGAGACTTGATAAACGGTAGTCGGTTGTGCGTCCCGGCTACCGTTGATCAATTTTATGTAATTGAAACAATTTGGCGTGTGTCGTATTCACGCGGGATTCATCTCGAAAGTTCATGGAATTATTTAAATATGATTTTTCTCGAATAATAAGTTTATAATTGAATGAATGATAAACTTAGGAGATTCTTTCGCTAAAATTAAAAAATTTAATAACAAAATTTTGCGCTATTGGAATAATCATTGAAATTTACAAATTAATAATTAGTTGATTAAAAATTCATTAATTTTAATTATTTTTATAAAACGTTCTGACGCGAGTAGCTGTTAATAACATATTGGGGAAGAATGATCGATTTTCATTTAATCGTATTATAAAGTTTCTAAACGAATTATCTGAAAACCTAAGGGAGACTTTACTAATTTACGAAATCGGTTTTGTTGCGCATAATAAAGGTATTGCATAACTTCATAAAGCTGTTAAATTTATAAACAATTAACCAATATTTATATATGTAGTTTTTTTTAAAGCGGCCTTAAAAAAAAATTTTCGTTCGCGAGTATCTTTTTTATTTTCACATTACGAAAGAAAATAAGAATAAGAAAAAGAAAAAGAGAAAGAGAAGGAGAAAGAGAATATCGTGTAATTTCATAAAAAAAAAAAATAACGGAATTTTAATCGTGTAATTTAACGAAAAGAAAAAATACGGTCTACTCGTATACTCGAACTCCTTGACCTTCGTCATCATTACATTACTTCCGATCCTTCCGACCCTCGTCATTCGTATTCTCTCCAATAAGCACACCGGAATGAACGAAGCAAGGCGACTAGAAAAAGAAAGACGAATCCGTGAGAAAAAGAGATTAGCGATTCTAGGTATCGCGCATGCGTACAGATCCGTATATGTGTCGAGTCATCATTTACAAATACGCTATAGCTCATCGTGTTCCTTTTCTCAACGTTCTATACACGCGAGAAAGAAAAACGATACGTCGATATAAAAGCAGAATACCCTTTGATGATGTGACGGGGTGGTAGGCGCGAGGTAAAAAAACTCTTTTTTTTTTTCACGCATACACACGTATCTCTCGTCGAGCATTACCGGAAAATTTTTATCTTTCGACAAGTGGGAAAGTAAATTTCATCGGTAGAAGGTGAAAGAAAGTGGGGGTGGGGGGGGGGGGGGGGGGGGAGGAGCAATCCAACGACTAGCGCTCGCTTTGATTCGGTCGCGCTTTTCACCGAGTGCTCTCTCCTGTATTGTGCCATTCTACCCCTCTCATTCTTTCTCTTCCTCTCTCTTACGTCTTCTGAGATAAAAACGTTGAGGAAATTGAATCGGCGAGGATTCTCTATCTTTCCAGGTAGTTTTATCTTTGCTGACTTTTCTCGTTTTTACACGGCTTCTTATTTCTTGGAAGGTTTATTATCGTGATCGACAAGTGGTTGAATAAATGCCTTTATACCTTTCGATGAGTTATTCGATCATTTAGATTTTACCGGAATTATGATTAGAAACAATTTATAGCAATTATTTTAAATTTAAAGTCGTTTGTTACGATGTCTTTTTTATTTAAAGTCTGTCTAATAGTTTTATGAATATTCATATAATTATAATAATAAAATGTAAGAATGTAGGAATAAAAATAATCCAAATTCAGTAATAGCTTTTATTTAAGTAGTATTTTTAATTCAATTTTCTCCTGACTTTAAAATATCGTTAAAATTTCATTTACATTATTACCAATTTTTATTAGCTGGCAATCGAATTCTTGCTTTGAATTTTCAAAGCAAATTTTCATTGCGAATTGTTTTATTATGAAAATTTTCAAAATAATCGAATTTGAGCGTCGGTGAAGTGTAAAAAAAAAAGGGCTAATTCGAATCGATTCAGAGAAATTTCGTTTGGCATTTACGCCATTTATTCATTTGAAACGTCACTCGTTACAGTGACTAATGACTCGAAAAATCGCTTATAACAATTGATTCAATTCGGTGATTTTTTTTTTTTTTTTTTTTTTTTTTTATCAAAGGAACGAAAAGTTGAGTTACTTAGTTACTTTATAATTATTTACTTTATTAATTTATTTACTTGATTATTTTATACTACATATCTACAAATTTCTCGAGGAAAAACGAAAAAGTTTTTGGTCGATTTTAAAACAGTTAAAATATTTTTTTTTTTTTTTTCATAATACGTATATTAATATTTGCCTTTCGAAACGTAAACACATTCCATTAAAAAATATTCTTACAGACGCGTGCTATATATGCTGTAGTTACTCTTTTTTTTTTTTTTTTTATTTTTTTTAAAGTAGAATAAAATATTAAATTCAAATTCGAGTGTTTGGTTAGCAAACATGTCAACGCACAACGAACTTCAAAACTTTCGCGGCATAAACTTATATTAAAGTCACATGTGCATTACAAACACGCGCACACATGTGGGCGCGTAGATATACATATATCGTATAGTTTTCCTTTGATCATATTTCCGAATGTAAAATACACGCAGCGCGAAAATAAAATAAATACGGAATGACGAAGAGGCGAGAGGAAGAGAGAGAGAGAGAGAGAGAGTGAGAGAGTGAGAGAGAAGCAAAGCGCGAGTTCAAAGCAACTCGCGGCACAATATTCCTTCGTGTGCGCGCGCTTTAATAACGAGATCGACGGAAGTAAGTTTCTGTATGTACACGTGTATGTGTGTGTGTGTGTGTGTATGTTTGTATGCTGCCTTTTAATTCTCGTGGCTCTCCTTCGATTTCCGATTTGTTTTAATTGGCTGGGAATAAACGAAGAAAAGTTATGAAAGATGAATAACCAGAGTCTACGCGTCGCTTTACTTTTACAATTTTGATTCTGGTTAAGTGCAATTTTTATTAGACATGATTTAATTACTATTTTTTTGTTTTTTGTTTTTTTTTTTTTTTTTTTTTTTTTTTTGTTACATCTTTTTTATATGCGAATTTTACCTCAATAAGTAAAGACAAGATGAAAACACGCTTTGAAAATTTCATCGCGAGTGATATTCTTTTCGGAAGAAAAAAAAAAGGTGTTTCTCATTAACTTTTCCAAAATTCAAGTAACTCATCTTTTTCTCCGGTTTGAAAAATTTTACGAAATATTGTGCAAAAAGCATCAAAAATGATTTGTCATTAATAAACTTTGAAAAGCTCGATATAAAAATATTATCGTTATAAAAATATTTTGCAACGACGACTACACTCGATCTTTCGAATCGAAGTATGATACCGTCAATTAAACCGATAACACGAAGCGTAATTTTTTTTTCTCTTACGAGGCTAACAAGCGCCACGGGATTTCTTTTCCAGTCCACACACTCGCAAACATATATGTATGATTAATTTAATACTTTATTTTTTTTTTTTTTATGCGTTTTTTCGTCGTAAGAAAAATCCATTTTAATTTTAAATTTAAAATAATCAGTATATGATAATGATTTAACTATTAAAGTAAATTTTTTTTTTCTTCGCAATAGAATAGAAATAAAAAAAAAAAATTCGATTTCACCTTTTCTTTAAAAAATGAAGGCACGTAAAAATAGATTATGGTAATAATGTTAATTAATGGCGTCGAAGGCGAACTTTATTCCTATGAAAGTCTTAAACGTCAACGATAAATATGCATTACCCAATGCTGAAAATGATACTTGTTTACATCTAAGACAAAATAGAAAAGTCGATACTTTTATAGATAAAATTTTTTAAAAGAAAATTACCCTAAATAATAAATAATAAGTATAAAATACGAAACATTTAATGGAATATGGAATAATTGAAATTTAACAAATACACCAATTTTTTTTTTTGAAACGATTTCGTACAAGTTTTAGAAGAAAGATTATCTGAGAAAATATAAAAATTTTATTTCTCTTTTAATATCAACGTTTGCTCTCCATATACGAATTTATCCATTTTCGATTTCCATTCGCATTAAAAATTTTTTGAACGGCAAGCGGCAGGGTTTCTTACATTTTCTTATTATCGGATGATTTTAAGATCAAACGTTGGAAACGTCGAGTTTCGGAAACTAGGTTTTTTTTTTTTTTTTTTTTTTTTTTTTTTTTTTTTCATCGATAACGCGTTAGCCTACATAGAAAAATAATAAACTGGTAAGAGAAAAAAAGGATGGAGTGTATGAAAAAAAGTAAGCAAAAGGTGCAAATAAGAACGAATGGATTGAAAAGAAAAACTTACCGGATAAGATATTACACAAAAAAGAAAAAGCGAAAAAAAGAGAGAAAATGGGATAAGGCCTTACTTTTTATAACGGGTGCCTTTATCTTGGAATGGTCGAAATGTACTTATACTAGTATATGTATATACGGTTAAGGAATACGGCATTGATGTGGACAAAGAAAAAGCACAAAGCTAAGAAGAGGCTGTAGAGTGAGAGAGAGAGAGAGAGAGAGAGAGAGAGAGAGAGAGAGAGATAGCCTTTGAACAAAGGGATATCGGGAGTAATCGAAATCGATCATACGTAGCTACGGTGCCAGTATAAATAAAGCAAATATTGCACAATTGAAGAGAGTGAAAGAAGAAACTCGATAAAAATTTTACGGAAATTACACATCTTGAGGGAAGATTAACTCGATGCATTTTTTTTTTTTTTTTTTATTCTTTTATTTATTTATTTATTTATTTTTTTTTTAGTTCATTTGTTTTTTCACCTATCGCTTTGTTTCTCTCGCTCTTGTCTCGATAAACCAATGTTTTGCATTCATTATATCACAAGGATTTTATTGTCGCTCGAGTAGACACCTCGAGTGTAGTCGTTGTCCGTCGAGTTTATCGAGCGATGTTTCCTTTTTATTGAATTTTAATGAAGCTTATTGTATTCCTCCTTCTCTCTTTTATAAAAGTGAACAAAAGAGAAGAGGATGATAGAAAGAGAGAGAGAGAGAGAGAGAGGGAGAAAAAATTGTATCAATAAGTTATACATGGTTCACATACGAGTATGTTATATTCTCTGCGAATGCCAATGTGCTAAATAAAATTTTTTTTTTTTTTTTAATGGATTTTATACCGACTGCATTTTGATTGAAATTCAATCTTTATGTACATATATACATATACGGAAAGGTAAGCGCTAAACTTTTACGATTACATTATATGTACGGAAGATAATTTCATTCATTTGCGAACGTTTTAACGCTCGAAGCGGATGTGCATGTGTTCGCGCGTTTCAACGATTATAACGGGCTATTTTAAATTGTATTATATTTTTTTTTTTTTTTAATAGAAGATGATTTATGCAATTATTATTTAAAATATTAGATATTAACTATTTACGTAATGCGAACTGCGTTACGTGACATAATTCACTATAATATCGGCGTAATTTTATACACGTATTTTACACAAATATTCTATATTATTTTCTCAGAGGAGAAAAAAAAAAAAAAATAACCGTTCGTTTGTGAGAAAAAAAAATGGAAAATTTACCGTTACAAAAATGAAATGCCGAGCGTAAGACGTAAGAAGAATATTTTTGTCCCCCAGGGAAGGGAAGAAATTTTTTATTTTTTTCTTTTCGCAAAAAATTGATATACACCGAAACGACAAGTGAGAAAGAGAAAAAGCTGCTTTATGTATTGATATACGATAATACGTCGTTTTCAATAATTTTCCTTTTATTCTCGCGCGGCTCATAAAGTTTCGACGGCAGCTGATTTGTGTGCGCCGTTCAGCCTATCTATATATATATATATATATATATATATATATATATATATATATATATATATATATATATATATATATATATACGCGTTTAAGAGAAATCAGACTTGTCGAACCTTTGTAGATATACGTTCAAATTGTGTGGATGGAAATTGGCGCGAGCGTGTCAAGCACGTTAAACTTTTACGCTTTCGCGCTATCGACATTTTTGCGAAACTTTTTTCAAAGAAAGTTTTTCGTAAAAGATGTAAGTCGAGCTATGATAGTAATTTTCGAGCGGTTTAATTCGCGGATTATAATCTACTTATGAATTCACGGATTTCGACTCGTTTTTATATCTGAATTTGAAATTTTTTTTAACAAATATATTCATAAAAATCTATTTTCTTGATATATGTATATTGATTTTTTTTTTATTTACAATATATTTTAAACGTATACCTATTTAAAAGATTGTGAAAAAAAAAAAGAACGTAGACACGTACGTAAATACGATGTTTTCTTTAAAGAGAAAATAATAATTAAGCGTATCTATCGAAAGAAAAAGATTCACTCGCAATTGAACGGCAATCGATAAAGAGAAAAAGCAATAAACCTCTTCCCCCTCGAAAAAAAAAAAAAAAAAAACAAAAAACAAAAACAAAAACAAAAAGCCATTAAACACCGTATAAACGCAAGCGGGCGCGCGCGCTATTTATTGGTGAAAAGATCCGAATAAATAGAAGGTCGCCGAGCGGACTATAGTCGCGAGTCAAATAGTCGAAAATATGTGCGCATGTAGCTTTGCACAAAGACGCAATCGAGTCGCGCGCGCATCCTACTCCATTGATCAGACCGTGGCGAAAGCATTTCCGTGATATTTTTGCGGAAAAAGATTTTTTTTTTTTTTTTTTTTTTTTTTTTGCCGACATCGCGACTTCCCAATCATAGAGTGGATTTTACGGTTTGTGGAAGAACTCTTTATCTCACTCTTCTTTTTTTTTTTTTTTTTTTTTTTTTACCGGAAAACTAAATGGATAATTGTACAGAGTTCTGTACTGTATTATTTATTTATTTATTTATTTTTTTTTTAAATAGTTTTAAATTTCGTAGAAAGGTAATAAACCGTATAAAAAGAGGATGTCAAGAAGGAAACCATATGTTTGCGTTCAATAATTATAATGAAACGATGAATGAAATGGAATCGTTTGTATATTTTTCGTTATGGGCATTTTATCTACGGAATCTAAGTGCTATTATTCAGAATTGCTTTTATTATTTTAAAGAGGATTAAAGATAAATAGCGAGCGCGTCGTTAATGAAAAATTTTTGGGGCATAAAGAAAATGAATCACGAAAAATTAATATATTTTTATGCGGTAAAAAAAGTCGGTATGAAAAGGGAATATGTAAAAATCTTTGGAAATAAAGAATACTTTCTACAACGGCTTTATTAGTTTTTTTTTTTTTTTTTTTTTTTATGAATAGATTGATAAAATTCAAACCAGATAACATATATACGGGTAAATTCTCTCTCTCACTCTCTCTTTTTTCCTTTTTTTCATTCATATTTTCCATCGTTTTACATCATCCATACACAAATTAAATTTAAAACGTTTGATTAATTCTCAACGAAAGTTCAATTATTGTCCCAATTTTCTAAGGAGAGTTGGCCACGAATATCCAAATGCAGCGGCGCAATATTCGACCAACAAACCAATCACAAACAAGCTTTCAAATGCACCTACTCACCCTTACTTTAAAACCGCTGGTGAATCGTTGAAAATTTCAACGACTCCTTTTGCCCGTCGTTATCAGTACTATAAGCGCAAGCTTCGCAAATCGCTTAGTTCGGAGGAGATTGTGTGTGTGTGTGTGTGTGTGTGTGTATATGTTGGTATGAATGAGATACGGTATATCTCTACATGCACATACACCTACACGTAGTCATATACGTACTAATTCTGTGCAGTGTATATACATGTGCACTTATACATACACAGACGAGGCCATTAAGCCGTAGCTCGGAAACTGGATCGGTGAATGGCGACCTGGTACATCGCGCGTATGTGTGTGTGTGTACCTATGCGTGTGCGTGATGACGTTGATGCTACGGGCGAATGACGTCATCGTTGGGGGAGAAGGGGGGCGATGTTGCGCTATGCAACGTCATGACCGAGGATCGGAGAAACCGGGTCACTGCACAGCTGGAACTCTCGCTTTCTCGCGCTCGTTTCGCGTGTATCTGTGTCTGTTTCATTCTCTCTCTCTCTCTCTCTCTCTCAGGGTCGCTGGTTGCAATAAGCGAACTCCGCGAAACATTACACATACAGAACTGGTATATTTTTATATATTTGTGTTCCGAGTTCACGCGCGTTTATGTATGTATATACACGCGTGCGTAAGAAGGTTTGTATCATTTGCGTGTACACAACTACACACATACACACACGCACACGCACACACGCACACACGCACACACATAGAAATACACTTTGTTAAGGGAAAACTGAAAACTGGATATGCATGTATGTTTATACGTTTGCTGAAACGCTGAGCGTAGTTTTTTTTTTTTTTTGTTTTTTTTTTTTTTACATTTGACGCTTGCGATACGGCAATACGACTCCCTGTGCAGTTAAATGGTCTTTCAGTAGTCATGGCAACTCGACGATCTCTATCTGGGTCAATAATTATTCATTCGTCATAATCGTGTGTGTGTGTGTGTGTATATATATATATGTATGCCTATATCTTCGGTGTTGGCGCAATATAGAGCGAGCTGCTAGGGCTGAAAATCAAAAAAAATAATTGATATTTGTGAGAATACATTAAGGATAAAAAAACGTCGATATGCTTTATTGTGATTTCGTTTAAATTAATGTACGTTAATAGACAAGAATTTCTCACTTCACAACGCGCTTTCGCGTGAATCTCACGTTTTATTACCAGAAACAAAAAAAAAAAAAAAAAAAAAAAAAAAAAGAAAAACGCACCTCGTGTCTTTCTTACAAGCTATCGCTGACTTATCTCACGTATTTCCTCCATTTTCACTCTTAACTAGGATCAGCTAATAAAACGCGAATAGATGAAGTATATCATTGTAGTCGTCGCTTTTTTTCTCAGAACATCGTATAGAGCCACTCGATTCAGCTTCTTTGGATTATTTTCGTACGAAAGAGCAGCAACGGATCTTTTCTCCGATTTTACGGGAGATCGTTTCGTTGCTCTCTTCGCGAAATTTTCTTCTTCCTGTTTCGTGTTTTCATGAAAGGACGGATTCGCTCTTTACATCGTGGATATGTCTTGAGAGGAAATAAAAGGAGATTCATAAGTCCGTGTAGTGACCAAAGAAAAGATGGCTCTTATGGAAGCTATTTCTAGCTCTTCCTTTTTTTTATATTTTGAATCGCTTCAAAGGATAGTACAGTAGCGGAAAAAGATGCTTTTTCGCAATTTTCAAGATGGAAAACGGAAATGAATTCATCTAATTTTTTTTTTTTTTTTTTTTTTTTTTCCAACTTTTTATTTTACTTCTATTTTTTAGAAGTTGTTTGTCGTTTCATTTTGATTATGAAACAAGTCCTTTTTACGTTAAGGTTTTGTTAATTAAATGGATAGCGTTATAATGCTTTGCGTAATATTGTTATTCCTCTGTTTTTTAAATTAAAATAATCAAAAGACGAGGAAAAATTTGCAAATATTCATTCGCAAATATTGCGAATATTTATTTTATTATTTCGACGAAGATAAAGTGCATGTATTAATAACAAACGAATAAATATTAAATTGAATATTAATTAATAATGCAATACTCTGATACTGCATGCTGGATGAATTAAATATAATTAAATGAACATGAAAAAAGTTTACATTGTTTGTAAACTTATTTCATAGTTTATTTTCAATATTTGTCGTTGATGTCTTCTTTCAATATTGATACATCTTGAACTAGTATTTATTTAAAATTAATTTCACTCTACTTTTCATTACCATAACATTTTAATTAACGATTTTTCACATCTCTTTTTCGACAAATAATAAAATATTCAAATATAGGTCGAAATTCGTGCTAAAATTTTATTCTTTTAAATTCGAATAAAATTTTTCACTCTAGTATTTGATTGCTCGAATATTTAAAGCTAAAAAAAAGCGTTGATTTTAAATTATTCAAAAAGTGAAAATGAAAAAATCAAATTTTTAAATTACTTCAAAGTTCGTGACTATTCAGTAAAAAAAAAGGAAAAAAAAAAAAAAAAAACGTAAAAAAAGGAAAAATCTACGCTTCAAATCAATCGCTTGGTTCGTCCGTTAAAAATCATGCGCTCACGAATGCCGCGTGCCAACGCACAATGATTCACGCGATTGCGTTACCAAAACGCACGCGATGTAATCACGACGCAATCAAGAGAAAGAGAGAGAGAGAGAGAGAAAGAGAAAGAGAAAGAGAAAGAGAAAGAGAAAGAGAGAGAGTTACTAGTAACGGTGACTGCGTGACCGTTGAATGCGAATCATTATAACGAAGTATATGTAGTCAATGGGATTGACGCAGAGGAAGAAACGTAATTGCGGCACGCGCCACTTGGTTTCTATCTCTCGATGGATTTTCCGCACTTAGTTCTCTCTCTCTCCCCCTTTTCTCCCCCCCCCCCCTAAACTCGACGCTACCACTAGACAATGAGGAAACGTCACAAAGTTGTGCTTTAGGGAATTCGTCCGGTAATATGACGAAAATCCGCTGTTGCGGAGTTGGTCATGATGGAGAAAGCGCGAATTGATGATTTTGGCGAGGGAAAATTAGAATTACTTTTCTTTTTATTTTTAACCTAGGTTTTGTTTTTTAGCTATCATTTGTTTACTATTCATTCGAAAGAAAATTTACGGATAAAAAGTAGTATGAATCAAGCATTAATCAGGCATTTTATGTTAAATATCAAGTTATAATTTTATCGACCTTTATCGATAAAATACGTCATCCATATTATATATATATATTTTTTTTTATATAATTATCGTTGAAAATCAAAGGCATCTCGAAGCATAATTAGGATCTTTTAACGTGGTAATAAATTATAAAAAATTATTAGTTTTCTTAATAACTTTATCAAAACTTTGAAGGGTGGATTTTCCAAGCCTTCGTCATCATCCACCTCAAAAACCATAACGTTACTCGTATATCACTGCTTTACCTTTTCATGTTTTTCTTCTCGGTACAAAGCCTTGATCTCGGGTTTACCTCAATAACCAGCATGTGTATGTGCGTGCATATAAAGCAGCGTATGGCGCAACGTCGTTTGATTAATAAAACGAGAGAGAATTCACTAGAGATACGAAAGCCTTCCGGCTTGAAAAGGCTTTTTTTCTTCCCTTTTCTTTTTTGTCTTTTCCTTATTTTTATCCATGGAAAAAAAAGAAAAGAAGTTGCCACAAGAAGAAGGAGAGCCACGCTCGACTAACAGTGTCAACAATTTAGCTCCGCCAAGAATAGCAGCCGCTGATCCCCTCCTCTCGATACCGTTATTTTGTACTTTGGCCTTGTTGGTGAAGAGACTCGCTCGTGTTTGCGTTTTCGCGCGTCAGGTATATGTGTATATATATAGAAACTATACGTGTGACCTTTGCTACCGCTTGTTGGTGGTATGGTGGTAGCTTCAATTAAACTTCTCATATAAAACACGCGAAGCGAAAGGTATAATACTACACGTTGTGTATACGTGTGCGTACAGGAAAGAAGAGAGATTCCACACCCTCTGTTCAAACATAATAAGACCTCTCGCTCGCCCTACCTCTTCTTTCTTCTTCTATCGTGCTCCCTTCGTTTACGACGTCTGCGCATACGTGTGTACAATACACACGCGCGAATCGCTCGCGCATCCATTCACGCGAGGTGTCGGAAACTTGGCGCCTTCGTTTTTTTTTTCCTCGTTTATCCGTACCTTAGAAAGCGTTCTTTTTCCGTAGCCTTAAGGGGAGTAGCCTCGAGTAAGTTATACAATCGGCCGCGATAGTTAAAATAGGCTTGAACGGTGTCGTTGGATTACCCACGTAATTTGTTTTCTTTTTCGGTTTTGAGGTCGATGATTATGTCGATCGATTAGAGCTGAAGGGAGTTTGATGAGTTTTATAACAAGATTGCCAGTGTGTGTGTGTGTATGTGTAAGAGTTTATACGCTTGTATCTGCATTAGCTTAGATGGAATAATTAGTGAGATTATTGGATTTAAACTAAATCTAGTTTTAAAAAGAAGCTTTTCTTTTATGGAATTTAATTATCTAAAGAGGAAGTGCCTCTTTGAATTGATCCCGCCTCCCTTTTTTTTTAAATTTTAATGTACTTCATTTCTTTTCATTAAAATTTAATATAAGAGAATGGATATTTTTTTTTTTTTTTTTTTTTCATAACGAAAAAAAAAAAGAATTAAAAATATACCCGCTTTTTCTTTTTTTTTTTTATAAACAAAACGTGGCCTTTAGTTCTCTAAAATAGGTTTTTACATAAGAAACTTGATATATGTGTAACAATATTAGTGTGGAATGTAACGCAAATACTAGTTTGCTCGGTATATATTATGCAGGTACAAATGTAATATATGATTTCATGCAGCACTATGGAATAGGTAATATGTAAACTTTATATAAGCCCATTGTGTACTTGTTACCTACGTCGTTTAATAATACCTAATGTGTTATTACGTTTTACGTTATATATAATTTTATATTTTCAAATATTAAATTAGATACTCGTATTTATTTCTGTAATAATATGATTTCATTAGTTGAAACAAAATGAATCTATTTTCAATCATAAATTTGTTTAAACGATTTAGGACTTGAAAAAAATTTTTTAAGAACGAAAAATAATTAACTTAATAATAATTTAGTAATTTATTAAAGTTAGATTAAAATATACAAAATATGAAACATTGGTATTGATTTATTTAACATTGATTGAAACGAACTGCCAGGAGATTCACGTATAACGTAAAGTTTTATAAATCGAAAAGACGACTTTCATTCTTCTTTATACTCCTGTTTTCTCTCATTCGGATATTGTCCAGTCGACGTAAAACGACAACGAGCTACCTATAACCGTGCTCTTCTTGTTCTTTACTCTTCTTATTCGTGACTTTCCACCAACGGTGGCAGCTGTAAACTTTCCTTTCGGAACATTACATTCGCGCACACAGACAGGACAACTCGAGAGTCCTTTCTTTATTCTCGACTTTTTTTTTTTTTTGTTTTTTTTTTTTTGTTTTTTATTAGCGACGCTACGCGTACATCTGCGCGCTCGAAAAAGTCTCGAAAAGAAAGGTAAAAGACGAAGAAGAAGGAGAAGGTCGTACGTGAATCGACTCTTCCAGCCGAGCAAAATGAAATTCCAGAAGCTATAAAGGTTTCCTTGTACCCGATACTCTTGGGTCGACGGTATCCCCTGTAAAATCGTCGCTTAGCAAGATTGATAAACTCGGGGTAAGGGAACGAGAGAGAGAGAGAGAGAGAGACAGAGACAGAGAGAGAGAGAGAGAAAGCACAGCTGCAATCTCCAAGCGTCCATTAAACGCTTGCTCGAACACGCCGACACGCGTGTCGCGTCGTCTAGAATCCATCCCGGCTATCTCGGGTAAAAGCTATTGCGTTTACGCGCACATCCAGACGTAGGAAATTAGTCGGCGTATATTATACATGTATATATGACTATATATAGCTATCTAAGCTGAGATTTCAATTTTTTCGCGATAGTCGGCACGGTGCGAGAAAAAAAATTACTTTTTGTTTGAATATATAAAATGAATATTTAACAATAAAGGATTATTTTATATTTATTCATTCATTTATTTCATGATTTTTTTATAAAACATGAAGTATGCAATATACTTTCGTTCGTACGAAAACTAATCCACCACATTGAACTAGCATCGTCATTTTATTTATTTATTTATTTATTTATTTATTTACTGGTAAAATATGCACACGGCGATCAGATATAATACTCACCAACATGTAGCCAAAAATTATGACCCATTTTACAAAACGCTCGTTTTTCATCGTTTTTACCCACCCAAGCTTTACGGTAGTAAATAATCACCGTATCCGATTTAGATGTATCGTTTCTCTTACGCGGTGAGATTGATTGCTTGAATATTTCGTGAGCGCCTCGCGCATCTTTCGAGAAATGTATCAACCGACGGAGTGTAAAAAATATTGTACACATTCGACGTATATCTTTACACAAATAAATTGAAAAAAAAAAATAAATAAAAATATATATATACATACATATATATATATATATATATATTTATATATACGCAACGCCACGTGTACGAGAGAATAATCCTGGTAAGCAAGCGATGGATTATTATGCATGCAAAGTTGTAACCAACCGTGCGTTCAGGGCCTCGCTCGTGTCGAATCTTTTGTTTCCACGCGCGCGATTACGAAATACAAGCGCGATCGGTTTCGAAAGCGCACGAAACGTTAACGGAATTTAGAAAAAAAAAAAAAAAAAAAAAAAAAAATAGAGCTTTAGCTTAACACCTACGATATCGCGGATGGATTTCGTGAGGGGGGGGGGAGAGGAGGCTTTTGTGGGCTTTGTTAAGGGAAGGCTTGTTTGTAATTGGGCATGTGTGAGCGGTTGTGTGTGTGTATGTATGTATCTAGATATAGATGAAATGGCTCGTTGGTTCAGTGGAATAGATATAGGTTGCCGTTTCTCTTTGTAAAATGACATTGGAAAAGCGTTTATTCGTTTGTTAAACTTGGAGAGATATCGAACCATTCTTTTTTTCAACCGAGGGGAGTTTTTCGTACTTTATTTATCAGGTTATTGATTATTTTATAAGAATTTGTTATATTTGCATAAATTTAAGCATATATATATATATATATATATATATATATATATATATATATGTGTATTAAAATTTTAAATGATTCGAGTAAACTTTTAAATCGTTAAATGAAATATCTTTTAATTTTGAAAGAAAAACTTTTTAAGAGTTATAAGAGCGATCATTAAATTCTGACTTATACCCTGTTTCGATCCTAAGTGACTCGAAAGAGTTTTTCACGTGAATGAAGCCCGAGTACCTCGAGGCTTTATAATACATGTATATAGTTAGTTCCATTATCCGTTACATCTTGAACACTTTCTCCATTTTTATTTACCAGCACATACATCCTTTAATAAATATGCTAATTCTGTTTTAAAATATTTACATTAATTTCGACAATTTAATTATTTTTTAATAATTTTGACTTTCTATTTTGAAATAAAATTAATTTATTAGGCCAAATAACACTTTAGTTAATATCCGATCGACAGCATCTGGTTATTTTCTTTATTATATAATTTCTGCTCGTGCCGTTAATACATTTATATGTTACATATTCGTGTGTTATTATTAACGTGAAATTCTTAATCAATGCGCATGAATCTCTCTTTCGCAAGCTGGATATATTTACATGATTAATCATGACGTTGCTAATAAGTAAAATATGTTAATATCGGTTGTAATTACTGAAAATACACGATTAATTTTCATCGAACGATCACAAAACGATATTTTTTTCCATCGAGTTTTCGTTCACACTTACGACAAAAGAAAAAATCATCCGTCTATATTTAACCGATAGAAGCTCCGAGGAATGTATATAATACATTCATTAGAGTATCCTTACGGTTCGCTAAAGTATGCTAATTCAGATGCAACAAGAACGTAAGCTAATGAAAAATGCATTAATCGAGGGTGGCGGAGAAAAAAAATTGATGCTTAAGAGAGATTTGTATCGGGTGAGAAAGGTAGAAGGAGACTTGACTCGTTAAATAGTTAAGAATGAATTAAATAAGCGTGAAATCTACGTTTTTGATGTGGCATCTTTTTTTTTATTTTTTACCGGAACGAAAAAATTTGTTACCGTTAATGTCAGTATGGTTATGATAAATTTGCGCTTATTTCGATAAATCAAGCAGTTTTGTCAAAAGAACTTTGATAATTAGTGGCGTTTGAGAGAAAAAAAAAAAAAAAAAATGTTCAGTTGTGGTTTATAAAGTTTACATAAATCTCAGCAAAGATTTTCAGCGCATGCGCTTTGAATTTAACTCGAATTTATATATTTTAGAGAGCAAAGTAGTGTTATAAATTAACTAACGTTTAAAAAAATTACACATCATTTTGGTGCAATGTCGTAAAACAGTCCAATCAATTTAAAACTTTTGCACATTACAATCGCCAGGTCCTTTGACCTCGAACTTTCATACGGCGTCGTAACTTTGTGCTCCTCCCCTTCAAAAACATAAAAATGGAAGAAATTAAAAAAAAAAAAACAAAAAAAAGAAAAAGAATAAATTAAAAAACGTTCGCCATTCGCATTTTATTTCGCGGATAATGCCAAGCGCAAACGAAGCAGCGATGTATCATCCATTGAATTGATAAAAAACTGTTGTACGAAGGGCGGTTTCTTGGTCGCCGAGTGGTTCGGGGCCAATTGCAACGTAAAAGCGACGTCGCTTATGGTCGTCGCTTCGCGATGAAAGAGAAAAAATATTAATGAAAGGAGAAGAGAGAGAGAGAGAGAGAGAGGGAGAAAGAGAAGCCAAAGTAGAGGACATAAATGGCGGCTTATGCGCCGGTCTCTTGAAAATCACGGCTCCAATATTCCATTGTTACATCGTCGCGCTCTTTTTTATAGCTGCTCTTCTCTTCTTTCCTTTTTTTATTTTGCTTTTCGAAGAAGGAAGTAAAGAAGGCAGATTGATGTGTCACGGTGCTTCGTAAAGGCGAATGTTTTTTAGGCTTAAAATTGGTTGGGTGCGCTTTTAACGTAGTCGAACATTTTATCTTTGATAAAATTGTATTTACCGCTTTGCTCGATAACGTTTTCATTAATTTATTTTGTTTCTCTGTTAACTCTCACCTTACCGTTGAATAAGCTTATTTAAAAAATTTATCAAGTAAATTTTGCGTTGTTTCGAAAGCAACGAAAAAATCACTTGAAATTATCAATTTTAAAATCGAACATTTTACAAGGATTCGTTAAGATGTAAAGAAAAAAAGAAAACTGCGCACGAATTACGTATTGCGACAAACATCGATATTTTTGTTCTCTTCCGCGGATAAAGAAAACAGGGGTGTGAGAAAGTAAGTGAAGGGTGAGGGAGAAAAAGCTCGAACACGTTCTATTTCGCAGCTTCACCTTGGCTTTCTTGATTATGCTATTTATCTTCGTGCGGTGGTCGTCTGCGGTGTTTGTATACACGTTACGATCTATATATGGAAACCGAAGAGAGAGAGAGAGAGAGAGAGAGAGAAAAAAAAAACGAACACTGGGCGGAGCCACGATAAAGAAAAAAGAGGAAGAAAATTGCTCTCGTTCAACGTTGATAAGAAGCGAGTCACACTTGTGATTGCGTTTAAGGGTGTATGCGGGGTAAATGAAATTTTACTATTCCCGTTAAATCCGAGACTTTTAAAGCAATTGCTCTTCGATAATTTTAACGGTTTTAATTAAAATTTTAAAATACTGGTAGCAATTTTTATTTTTTTTTTTTTATTTTTTTTTTTATTTTTATTTATTTATTTATTTATTTATTTTTATTATTTTTTTTTTTTTTTTTTGTTGAAAAAATAACCTTAGAGGTAAAATGTTTTTATTACGCGTTAAACTTGATATTTTTATTAAAGTAATTTTACCTGCAATCATAAAAATCTAATATTTTCAATATAAAATATAATCGATTCATTACGAAATAGTTTTTCTCAGAAGCAATAACATTGCTATTGTAAATATAAATAAATTTTTAATAAATAGTTGCGAATCTCACGTTTAACGAGATATTTTCAGTCGCATTGAAAATATACAGCATATTTTTTGTTTTTTAATAAATAAAAATAAACGGTTTACATAAGAGTCATTTGCATTAATGCGGAGAAATTAAGATATTTTAAAAATGTATAATTGAAGTCTTTAAAATTCAAAGTTTATTTAATATACATTAATGAATTTAATATAGGTCACGCTTTTTATTGAAGTAAATAAAAAAAAAAAAAAAAAAAAAAAAAATATATTTATCAAATAAACATAACGTAGCAATAGTTGCAATTAAATGTTTCTTCGCATAAACGTGTCAATGTCAATAAACGTTGTAATATAAATCCTGTATTTTAAAATTGAAGTCTTTGCAGAACACTTTGAAACGTTAAGTTTGATCGGTTTTCTCGGATAAAAACAGCTTATCCAAGGGTAATTCCCATCGACTGCTTTTTTCCGCTCATTCTCCCTCGCTCCTCTTTCTCTTATTGTTTCTTAGAAAGCAACAGAAGCGACAAATGGCGCGCATTTGCAATGCAATGAGACCGCGCCCGCGCTACGCGAGGGCTTGCTTGCTTTATTCTCCGTGTATAAGTCAAGCTCCCACTCTCTCTCTCTCTCTCTCTCTCTCTCTCTCTCTCTCTCTCTCTTTTACTTTATCTCTCTCTTACTACACGAATGTAAGTGCGATCGGGGTGACTCGTGTGTATGCATTTAGGAAGGAATCCGAGAGTTTAACGGCTAAATGCCAGCGGCGTGTATCGCGAGCTTCGTCCTCTCCTCGTTTTACTTCTTTCCTTCTTCCTACGCAAGAACGTCGCTCCCGTTTCTAATTAGTCACGGATACGCTGCGCAGGTGTGCAACGATAATTTCGTTTGTTCGAGATTTTATGCGTGTGTGTGTGTGAGAGAGAGAGAGAGGTGGTCGATGTAAAAAATATAATACGTTTTTATAGAGTCGATTGTAATGCGGTTTTGTTTATAATGCGATTTTTTAAACATTGAAATAGATTTAAAATTAAAAATAAAACTTTCATTTATATATTAAAATTTAATTACATTTTAATATTATTAATAGGCACAATCATCGTCACTTAGAAATTGTAAATATATAATTCGCATTTTTAAATCTTTCGATGAACAAAGAATGTGTATAAGTATACGTATAGCGGGGATTGCAATTTTTACAGAGACAGTGGGTATTTTTCTCATAAAAAAATTAATTAGCTTCACCTAGATAGTTAATTAATGCAAACGTAGATTTATCAAGTTAGTTCTGGAATAAAGTAAAGGGCTCTCAGGCTGTGAAATATTAAAAAATGAAAAAAATAAAATTCCATCTCGCTCGCGTTTTAATTAATAAAAATAAAAATAGTAAACTTGTTGTTGTATTGTTCGTTTCAATAATTATTGATTACGATCCGTCATTTCTTAGAGCAAACAACGATCTCAATTAACCCTATGATTTATTGCGTTTATCGAATTTACGTAATCTTACATCATCCTCAAAGAAATAAAAAAAAACGAAGAAGAAAGCAAGTGAGCAAGCAATTAGAAAAAGATAACAAAATCGTTATCTCGAATTTTTCGAAAAAAAAAAAAAACCAAAGCAACCTTTGCCCAATAATCTCCTATTTAAACATCTTTTTAAAAAAATAAAAAAGGAAAAGTGTGCATCACCCTATAAAGCTCACGAATCGTTGAAACAAAAATAAACGTTAATTTCGTATCGCTCGAAGAAGGTATACACATATCTTCATTCTCTCCAAGGCGGCACATGCCGTCGTCGTCTTATAGCTAGTACGTGATTTCTCGCGCGGTGTTTGTAAAAACCGTAATGTAGAAAAAAAAAAAAAAAAAAAAAAAAAAAAAGGGAACAAAAGAAGCAAAAAGATAAAAGCAATCCTCGAATTCTTTCTTCGTTCTCATGACGTCACTCGGAGAAATCTTCTCTCTCTTTCTCTCTCTCTCTCTTTTTGCGGATGTACGCGTAAGGTGCAGCGACCCCGGTGGCCACCCTCGTCGTTTTTTTTTTTTTTTTTTTGTTTGTCCCGACCCTCCCGATGCAGAGACTGAGAGAAAGAGAGAGAGAGAGAGAGAGAGAGAGGGGGAAGGACGAGAGAGGAGAGCGTGACGTCATGAGCTCGAGATCTCGCGTTGTCATGGAGACGCCGTGACGTAGCCCAACGTGCGGGCAAAAGGAGCGGGAGAAGAGTTCGTGACGTATTTATTTATTTTTTTTTTTTCTTTACTCTCTTTTTTGTATGCGGAGGAAGAAAAGAAGGACGAGTTATTGTTTACTGGCAAAATTTTTTCTTTTCTTTTTTTTTTTTCGTTTTCCCTTTTTCTCTCCTTTTTCGAGTGAAAATCGACGTGACGCGTTTTGTTGATACTGTCTAAGCTTCAAGTTGAGACAAATATTTTGATGTATGTTTGCAGCTGTAAGTTTATATAGTTTGATTTGTTTGTTCAATTTTTTTTTTTTTTTTTGATGATACGACATTGAATTCAAGTAGCAAAGAAACAGTCTTTTATAAATATTCGCAATTTTTCTAATAATTTAATGTCTCTTTAATGATACCATTTGAGATTTACATTTTCAAAGGTAAAAATTTAGTCCAAAATTTTAATAAATAAAGTGTAAAGAAGTATGTGGATTTTGAGTTAAAAAAAAAAACATGTAGCAGAGCACATTAACATTATTACAATTTTCTTAATTACGTCGATAGAGCGAAGATAAGCTTATAGATCTACTCGTACCCAATAAAAGAGAATGCATTGATATAAAGGAAAAGGCAGAAAAGCGGCAATTTTCCTTGGAGAACGTGGCAATCTAGAAATACAAAAGGCAACAAGCAAGCGATACAAGGTTAAAGAAACCTGCGGGAAAAGTAGAATAGTCAGCTCGAGAAAAAGAGATAGAGAGAAAGAGAGAGCGAAAGAACCGAGAGAAAATCGAAGGTACACATCGACCGAAACCAAGGGGAAAACAAAGTCCCCAGAGGACGTCGAAGGGACGCCGAGGACTCTATTCTTCGAGCGATCAGGATTTTTACATGCAAAACGTATCGTGCAGAACACGAGCAATGACCAGAGGCTCTTCCTTTATTCTCTACGCTGTGGAGATATTTGTGTGATTGGGATTGCTGGGATAGTGGGAAGATTTATGGATTAATAGAAGTATGAAGAGAGGAGGAAAATATAGAGGGAGAAAGTTTGCTGGGTTGGATTCTCTATTATTTATAGTTTTCTTGCGTGAGTTGCTGGAATTTTACGATAAGAAATGGATGATGAAAATCTGTCTGGGTCAGAGAGTGCAAATATGATTATTGGGAAATTTAATTTGAGAAAAATTGTATACGATTTACGTTTGACTATTCGTATTATAGATGACATTTTCGTCTTTTTTGAAGAAGAATATTCATAAAATGGAAAAAAAATTATTTTTGATAAATTAAGTAAATAATTTGCTACTGTTACTTCCAACAGATAAATTATTAAGTAAAAACATAAACTGTATTAAACGAACAAGCGAAAATGTTTAACGAGGCGAACGTCTGACCTTACACGAATATCTACTACTTAAACGCAGAATACTAAAACGCGCTAATTAAATGGCAAAGAGAACAAATACGAAAAAAATGTTGCTCTTTTCCATTTCATTCACACGTTTAAAAATCTTTCGTTATCCGCGTGAAAGTAATCGTCGAGAGTTTTGCACGAGCGAGAAAAAAAAAAGTAAAGCGAATGTAAGAGAGGGTGCAACTGTTAAAGAGAAATGATTACTACATCTGTCATACGGGAGCGAGAAGCGTTCGTGCTTACGTATGCGATTTTCGACACTAGAATTGACACGAGAGCTTCCCTTGAGTGTATATTACATATGCGTGCATGTGCATTAGAAACAAAGAGAGAGAGAGAGAGAGAGATAGCGCAGTGGCTATCTCGTGGCATTATTTTTCCCTTGGACCTTCGTCCATCCCTTTATTTATCTCTTTTATCTCATTTGCAAGTGAATATTATGGACGATCTCCGTTTGAAATTTTTCATTTTATTTTGCGATTCGTTGCGCGCGAGTTAATTTACGGGAGAAAAAAGGAAATGGGTATATAATTGAGATAACTGGACGTCACTTGTTACAGTATGAGCTCGTTTAATCGTTTACGTGTTCGCTTCAATCGGGGCTAAATTATTTTTACTGGGAAAAATTTTTGTGCGAATAAATAAATGTAGATCGATAAATAAAAAAAAAAAAAAAAAAAACAGTAAAAAAAAGAAAAAGAAAAACAAAGATTAGCGCGAGACCGCCGTTGTCTGTTTGCGCTCGAGAAATTTAATAATGTATGAAAAGCAGCGAGTTTAATAGAATTAACTTACCTGCTTAAGTTAATTCTACTTAATCTTGAGTAAATGTCGCATTGTAAGCGATAAGTAAAATTTATCAACGATTAAAGAGTACTTTGTTAGATCACAATGAGTCGCTCGAGATTTTCCAATACTTTACGAAAATTCGTCGTATATCAATAGTTATATAAATTCTTTCGAATAGTTCGTTACAAACTTGAAAATGATGTAGTTTGAGCATTTTCTTTTTTTTTTTTTTCCGAATTCTAATGAAAAAACTTTTGTATCGGTTTTACCTTCGATCTCTTCCCTTTTATAAAATTTTCAAGCAAGCGATGACTGGTTCAACTTTTATAAAAGCTCAGAAGAAGCGAAAGAAAACTCCGTTCTTTACCTTCGCATCGAGTTTGTGAGACTCGATGAGTAGAAATTCCTCTTATCTTCATTGACTCGATAAAGTTTCACTTTTCGTGTTTTTGCGCTCATTTTTTCGTTAATCATATTTTAAGTATTAAAATTCTATTCATAAACTTTTAACGTATAAACTTTGTTTAAACATATTTTTACATTACAAACTTTCAATTTTATTCATTGTTAACATTACACAACAAAAAATAATTTATTCAATATTATTAAGCTGAAAATATAATTTTAATAACTCGTTTCTTCAATAACGGTTTATTTTATTTCTTGCATTTATTGAAGAGTTTATTAAATTTCAATTACCTATGAAATGTAAAACTATAAACTAGATTATTAAAAATTTATAATAATTTCTTTATTTAATTCATTATCATACAGTAAAAGTCATTATGTATAAACATACGCGTCTGACCAAATGTCGATGTTTCTACTTAGACTTGTTATTAAGTTTTTCAATGCATTTCGAAACTAAATCATTTGCTAATTTATATAAAATTTTTGTCTTGTCAATGAAAATTAAAAAAAAAAAATTATTTTAATCTTTCTTAAAACACCAGCAGCAACAAAAAAATAATACGATTAAATTGAGAAAACGGCTAGGTGTGAAAACGAAAAACAATAAAACGAAGAAATACTAAGTAGATACGATGAAAAAAAAAAAAAAAAAAAAAGAAAAAAATGAAAAAGAAATACCTAGCAAGGATGAATAAGTAGTAGAAGATAAGACAGAAGCGAAGGAATACTTTCGAGCGCTCGGTAGATTTCTCCGCAGCTACATATAAACCAATACAGCGCAGGTATTGCGACGGAAACGTTTAGGATTCAAGATAAAGAAAGAGAGCGAGAGAGATTCGCCGATGAGAGATTAAGCGATTGCCGTGTCTTAAGGGATACGCGAGAACGAAGAGAGAGAGAGAGAGAGAGAGAGAGAGAGAGCTTTAGTCGTATCGGCGCTCGGCGATCCCTTGCTATACTCGCTAGTTTATACAATGATAAATATTTTCGTTTGTTATATGTCGCTTCTTTTTTTTTTTTTTTTTTTTTTTTTATGTCGACTTAAAATTTTACGTTGTTTACTTGGAGTTATCGAGCATCGTTTGATTTTGTTAAATGTCAAGGATGTGTTTATCGTTGAATTATTTCAATTGGATTCTCTTCTCTTTTTTTATCTACTTTGATTGAATAAATAAAGCATTAAATTTCTCATTTCGTGCTTTATTTCGTGCTTTGCTTCATTCTGGGTACGTTTATTAAAATTTTATTTCACGATAAAAAAAAAAGTTGCGAACGTTGTTTTTTTTTTTTTTTTTTTTTTTTTTTTTCTTTTATTCTCAAATTTAAATATTGTCGTTTGAAAAAACGAACATAAAATATTCATTCGACGCGAAAATTCGATATATGTTCTAGCTGAGCACTGAAGTGTTCATTTGGAAACCATGAATGTGCTTGGTTATCTTATCATAATTCTGATAAATATCTAACATAACCTAAATTACTGTAGTGAGTTATAATGCATTTTCTCTCGGTGTAATAATATTCATGGTATATTTATTATTTCTGAATAAATATTTCAGCGTTTGGTAAGTACGTGATAAGAATTTTGCGCAGAGAAATGTTTTTTTTTTCTCTACACAACATACTGGGTATTAAATTGTGTAAAAACGAATATATTATCTTCATACTGTAATAAATATGCCACATTATTTATTTTGTTACGATATTTTAAAAACAAACGCTTTTATTAGCATTATAAATTGCCTACACTAATCTTTGAATATATTGCAAACAATTTCACTTATTTTTCTCTCTCTTTTTTTTTTTTTTTATAAAGGTATAATGATCATACAAAGATAAATAAAACTAAATAAATAACGTTTAATCGTGTAAAAAAAAAAAAAAATTCTTCAAAACATCAATACGTTATTTAACGAGCAATATGTTTCTTGATTTGTTTTTTTTTTTTTTTACGCGACAAATTTATCGATTCATTATGCACATAAAAAAGCTAAACAAGAAAATTCACCGTAAACATAACATATACTCGTATTCCAGCAGAGAAGCAAAAAATTGATGTTTTTTCTATGAAACGTTCATGAGCTTGACGAGCTCGACTTACCACATATCTCTCTTTTCTTTCTCTTTTCGAAAGTTTCCTCCCATGGCTACTCCCCCCAAAATATGAAGGGAAATGGGGTTGCCGTTCTCTCGTAAGATATATAGGTATATACGAAAAGCTCTGCAGTTCATTTTACCCGGTTCGCCGAGCGAAAATATTGAGCTCCCGTTGGAGTCGCGCGCGCGCGCGCGTCGTCGTCGTCGTCGTCGTCGTCGTCGTCGTAGCAGAAACTTTTCTCTGTTTCATATCATCTTAGCTTCTTCTTTTTCTTTTATGACCTCTTGTCCTTTTTACGTAACGTCGCTTTTCCACGGTTCTATACATCGTTGAAACTTAGCTGTAAGAGATTCTTAATGATATGTTCAGTATACTTTTTTTTTTCAATGGTATTTCATTTCCATTCAACGTAATACGTTTTCAGTAACGATCTTAGCTGATTTTTCGTTTCATGATAGTATTATAAATGATTTTTTTTTTTTTTTTTTTATATTTATAGTGAAGTTTAATATGAATTCTTGAAACGAAGAAAAAAAAAATATTAAAAAAATGTTATCTTCACCATAAACTAAATAACCCAAATAATCGGAACAATTACATCCAATTAGAAAATATTGACACGCGCATTTGAAAGTTAAAATCCATAAACGCAAGTTGTATGCGCACAAAATACGCATCAAAAGTAACAATTTCGAATGTGAACTCACCCGTAGGATGTATTCGTGCTCGCGCCATCCGCGCGCTCATTCTAATTTCACGTACATTCGCACAAAAGCCGAGTTTTCCTCTTCTCTCTTTCTCATTCGCTCGGTTTTAAACGTAAATCTCGCTAATCCCTTGCAAAAGCTATCCGTACGTTGGAGCTCGCGCGTACATATAGCCTAGAGAGGTGACGTTATATATGCGAGAGCTTCTTTGCTCCTTCCCCTCTTTCTTCTCTCGACGTTGTGTAGCCTTCCGCTCCTAATGCGTTGAGTCGGAAATACCGGGAGAAAGAGAGAAAAAGAGAAGGGGAGGACAGAGAGAGAGAGAAAGAAAGAAAGAGAACGGGACGTGACGTCAGAGTAGAGAAACCACAAACGACGAAGAAGAGACGATCCCACCTTCGAGATGCTACATCTCCTTTTCTTAAAATTTCCTCCCGAATCTCTTTCTTTCTCCTTTTCTCTTTTCTTTTCTCTTCTCTTCTCTTCTCTTCTTTTCTCTTCTCTTCTCTTCTCTTCTCTTCTCTTCTGTTCTTTATCTTGGACGCTTTCGTCGCTTCATTTTCGTCAAGCAATTTTTCCGTTTGTTTTTACGGCGATGATGCCGCACACGCGGATCCTCGTATCTTTATCAGTGTATAACTCTATACAGTCGTTATATATACTCTATAGAGTCTTTATTGCAGGGAACGTGGTAAGCGCGTCTCTCGCTATTGCTATATACTCCTGGTCTCTCTCTCTCTCTCTATCCCTCTCTCTCTCGCAACGGCACGACGTTCTTCTTGGGCAATGGAAATGCCGTTGTTCTTGGTTAGCTTGCTCGCTGGAGATTATTGTTAGCGAAGTGCTTTTCTTTATTGGAGGAGAGAGACGAGCGTTGATATAATAAAATGGTTGATTGTTACTGTACGCAATTAGCGTTATAGTTTTGTTTTTATTTTCTACAAGTATACATATTACACTTGAACATAACTTTTTTTTTTTTAAGCTACAAAAAAATATTATTTTAAATTATGAAATTGATTCATTTTTTTTTTTTTTTTTTTTTTTTTTTTCGTAAATGTTTAATATTTTTTGTATTACCTATTCCACTTGTGTAAATACGCAGTATAATTTTATTTAATTTATTAAAATTATCTATTTACGTTTTTGCAACTATGCTACGCGAAACTTACATAACAATTTTTTATTGATTAAAAATAATAATAATTGAGCAAAACTAAACAAAGACTTTGTTTTGTACTTCGAAATTCCATTTTATTGTGAAACTTGCTAAACAGGCCATAGAGAGAAGTTTTCATATAGCGTTCCGACAAACATGTATTCTTCGGTTATATCGATATTTTTTACAAACGTTGAAAAAAAATAGAAAACAAAAAAAAAAAAAAACGAAAAAGAATAAAAACATCATCTTCATGAATACATCATATTTTAATTCTGTATGGCTTTAGTTTTTTAAAATGTATGCTATTGTATAATATTTAAGAAAATATTCAATCTAAAATAAATAATAAATTTTTTGTTCAACTTTGTGAACAAAAAAAAAAAAAAAAAAAAAAAAAAGAAAAAAGAAAAAAAATTGATTATTCGCTGTAGGGACGAAGGAACAGTATTATTTTGTAATACCATAATCTTTGTCACTCAATATTTTAAAGGAATCACATCACGTACATATAGAATGAAATTCTTTTCCTCGTGCGCCGTTTCAAAGGTAAGAAAGAAACGCCTTAATTTCGCAACAATTACAATATATAAGACAATTATCTCGTACTTTCCAAAATCGATTCTCTTTGCCCTCCGTCGGAATATTCGTTATTCCATCTCCACTTTATTTCGCTTTATCGTTTCGAGTTTCCCTCTTTTCTCTCCCCCTTCGACGTTATTTCCGTTTCTTTCTTCGATTCGATGGAGAGATTTGAACGAATATCGGGAATGGATTGGGAGAAGGTGTCGGCGCTAACGCGTCCTTCTGCCTTGTGCATAGATCTCTAGAAGAGAATTTCTGGATTACTCGGGTATCGTTTGTTATAAGGGCGGAATCACCGTTCACACGACTTTGTCATCGTACGTATGTCGTCGTCGTGTGTTAGGATTTGCCTTTTTCTTTCCTCTTCACTTTTAGTATATCTATTCGACCGATTTAAAAACTTCGTCTGCACTCCAACTTTATGTTTCATAATTTTTTATGAGAGCGTATTATATTGTTTTTTTTATGCACTTTGACAAAACACGATTAAATTAATTTTCAGCAATTATTGTTTAATTTTTGTATTTTTAATTACTTTGTCTAAATTAAGAATGAGAATGTACACATTAACATACACTATTTATAATGTGTATTGTTTAAAATAATAAAATCGTTTTTAATATTTTTAATAAGTATATTAATTATATCATATACTATTGCATCGAAATTATTAAAAATAGATAAACAAATTCACTAATATTCATAACAACGACAATCGTAAAATAGCAAAATATAGTATCACATTTTTGTATTGTATAATTGATTGCGAGCGCGCAACTTTCATTCCCAGTGACAATACCAGAGACTCCACCAACGCGAAAATAATAACGTAAAAGCTCTCGCTCTCTCGCTCTTTCTCTTTCTCCTTTTACGCGTATCAACTACGCTAATGAATTCGAGTAAAGTAGAATAATGCCCACGCGTCCAAATGTCCAGAGTGTTTTAGCTATGTACATTGTCGATGGAGAGAAAGAGTGAGAGAGAGAGAAAGAGAGAGAGAGATAGAGAGGAAGAGAGAGAGAGAGTGAGAGTGAGAATGAGTGATGGGGGTATTCGAATAAGAAAGAGCGCGAATCGAGACTTGCCTTTTGTGACATTCGCGTATTGGATTCCACTCTCTTTCTCTCTGTCCTTTCCCTTCTCTCGCTGTGTGTGTACGTTTGCTCGAGCGCGCGCGTAATCGACTCCGATGCAGAGAAAGGGAATATTCGTGTCTCCGAGAGAATATCTTGTTTCTCGATCGCGTTGTTTGCTCCCCTCTTCCTCTCTACCCGAAAACTTCTTCCTGCAGCGATTGCGCTTGCGAGTGCTTTTGACGCGAGTGATCGTTTCCCTCCCTCTCTCTCTCTCTCTCTCGTCTTTTTTTGAGAGACAGGAATGGATAGTTTGGTTTATATCGGGTGTAGGTTTTTGCCGTTGAAAGCGAGGGATATTTGGTTTTGTTATGAGATATTGTTGGCGAAGAAAATATTTCGAGAGTGAAAAATATCGAAGTCGTTTTCAACGTCAATTTTGTTTTTGCCTCAAGAATTTATCATTACGAGATAAAATGTAAATTATACACTAGGTTGTGATTTCTCTTGCAGGCGAACTTTATGTATAATCCGACTATAATTACCTATAAATCAAGTGCTCACAAGAATTAAATTTTTTAAACGATCGGAGCAAAGTTATACTTCGAACATAAAAGCCACATTTGTTTTTAAATTTTTTATTCATCTATTTTTGATAAAAATAAAATATAATGACAGAAATTATCGGTCGAACGTTGTACATTCCAAAAGGCAATATGAAAAGATTAAAAAAAAAAAAAAAAAAAAACAGCTTACCGCCTACACTATATAAAGAGAAAAAGCGAGAACTATGGCAATTTGCAGTTCCGGCGTAAACATCCGCAGTTTTCGCGCTGTCCGCCAACGGATTGTAAAATGGCGACGATATTCGGCCAAGTATTACGCGATAAGCACGTCGTGTCTCGTATGTACGTGACGGGGATTTCCGAAACGACAATTTTCCGGCTGATGAAAATCGGAGGAAACGTTTCTTTTTCTTTCGTTGCTTTTCATTTTCCTTCAATCTTCTATCTTCTCTTTTCATTCCAGTATTTTTCAGAGCCGATTTCGTTGAAAATTTTCAGGTTGGAGAGAGACGTAGAGAAAGAGAGAGTTGTGCGCACGTTAGGGGAATTGGATTCCGTTGGGGATTCATCGGCTTTTGTATAGACGCGAAGAGAGTGAAGGGAATTTGGAAAATTCGTTGAGAAATTCATGGGCGCGAGAGACGCTTAATGTCTCGCGGGATCTCTCTCGTGATCGCCTTCCGTCCGATGGCTTTCTCTGTTGCGATCGAGACGTTAATGGTTGCAGCGCGTGAATCTTTTTACTTTTTTTTTTTGGATATTACGCGTTGCTTTGTTTGCTTGCTTTTTTCTTTCTTTTTAGTATTGGATTGTATCATCTTTTATTGTTTAATTTTTTAAGGAATAATTGCGCGACATGAATAATTGAGAATAACAAATAGGCGAGATTGACTTATATGAGGATTTTGTATTTTACGACCAAATTCCAATATATAAAACGGTCATTACGAAGAAAAATAAAGCAAAGCTTTAAAAACAGCCTTTTTACCCTGTACAAATCGTAAACCCTACTTAATTACACTTACACAGCTTTGACTCGTTTTCTCCCTCTCTCTCTCTCTCTCTTTCTCTCTTCCACTCGAGTTTCTCGATAGCGCCCGGTAGTACCAAGAGAGAAAGTAGTTTCCGAAACGACCCTGAAGCCTAAGGTTTGCATCATCATTGGGGTAGAGCATCAGTCGTTCGCTGAATTTCGACCTCGTTTTTGTCCCGTAGACATAACCTTACGGAAGGGAGTTAAAATGGGAGTAGCCCTAATCAAAGTCTCGGATCTAATTATGACTACTCGTTAAGTACGGAGTGCCAGAAGGTACGACTTATTCAAAGCTATTTTTATTCGAGATTACAGACACGATTACTTTAGAACAGACTGGATTTTTGTTTCAAAAATCGATCGAGATATTTTTTACGGTATGAAAATTGTAACCTTTGGAACAAAAATTTGAGTAAACGTATTCTACTAATATTTTATGTAATATGTAATTTTACGATTAATAAACAACAATTAATTCAAAAAATAAAGCAAAAATAATGTAAAGCTGAAAATTTTACAATTTACGGTCGATTAATTTTATTACGAAGTAGGTTTCATATTTCAAAAAAAACTTTCTAATAAGGCATTTTTATCAAAATAAATTCTCTTTAATAAATTTTTTAATAAATTTTTGAAAAAAATGAAAATAATTTCTCTTTAATTCAAAGTTAAAAAAAAAAAAAAAAAAAAAATTACGATCCTTGAATGAAAATGTAAAAGGAAAATAAAAAAGCCGATAAAAAAATTCTTCGTACACTTTCTTTCGTTTTGCTGTCGGAGCGACGAAAAGACGGGTACTTAAATGGTATCCCGGTATAGTTTTTCTACTCATCAAACGAAGACTTTCTCCGTAGCGGCATTAAAGACCAATATGGTTAAACTATTTGAGAAAAAATAACCTCTTTAAGATGTATAAAAGAAAAATACAAAGCTTATGCCTATAATTATGTATAATAAATTTTTATAAAATAGATACTAGCATCATCGACGTAAAAGTTTACAGAGTATTTTTTTATTATACGAATTTGGTAACTGTGCCCAAAAACAGCTATTTAAATGCTTTTATAGGAATCGTTAATAATTTTAAAACTACGGCTCGCTATATGAGCTCACGCGTGTTTCGCGTAATTTAATGCACGAAGATGGCAAAGTGTATATATATGTTTCTGTATAAAACGCGCAGGCTAGGGTGAACTTTAAATTTACCGAGCGTCCAAGATTCTCCTTCCGCTTCATATTCATGTACATATATTCGTAAATCCGCACACTGAAATGCACACACGAAACTATCGCGTAGACGAGAAAGTTAAGCCGCGGGTATGCAACGACCATCGCGCTCTATCTCGCTCTCTAGAGAATTTATACGCACGTTAGTTTATAAATACACACGGCCGTGTAGACGCGAGTTTATACGCGCGCGAGAGCAAACGGTTCAATCGATCGAAAACGATTTCAATCTAACCTGTGCCGCTCTCCCTCTCTCTCTCTCTCTCTCTCTTTTTCTCTTGCTATGTATACGTATGTATAAGTACATAAAAGAACGTTTGGTTGAGTTTTAACTGGCTTTGACAGATTCCATTGTTGGCTTTTTTTTTTTTTTTTTTTTGCGCCTTCGCCTTCTGTGTCGATACACGTGTATATATATACATATATATACATACATATATGTACACAAACACACAGCGTCCAGATCGTCCTCATACTTTCTCATTCTCTTTTCCAGCGGTCTCTCTGCCCCTTTTTTTTTTTTCCTCTTTACCCTTTCCCTTTCTCTTCCTCTGCCCCCTTTAAACTCGCTGTGACCTCGAATGAAACAAGAGAGAAAGAGAAAGAGATAGCGATCGACAGAAATGTTGTGTGAAACGTTGTATCCACATCTCCGTTTCATCTAGTTTTCGCCGTAGCGTATGTGTACATAATCGTCGATTATGTGTTTCACAGTCTGCATTAAGTGGCGCTACGCGAGTGCATCGCAAAATCGTCAAAGAGAATACATGTGGAAATAGATAGCCGAGTCCTTTGCCACTGTGCATACTTCGATCAGATTTGTTCTTTGATTCGGTATGAGAGTGGATCGTTTGAACGAGAAAAATTTTATCGCAGCTAAATTTACGACATACCAATGGCAAAGCTTTATTCGTTGAAAAATATCAATTAATTTATCGAAGTTTATTCAAATGATTTTATGAAAAAACCGTTTTTCATTCAAGACGACATTAGAGACTGAAAATTAAATACATACATCTCTTTAAATTGAATTTTCCGATTCTTAAATGCATCGTAAATATTTTTTTATCATATCAATAGAGATATTAAATAATGCATTTTTTTTCAACGTCGCACAGCACATTTTTTTAAAACTACCAAAACGATGCTCAAAATTCTCAAGCATTTTAATTTCCTCGCGTAATAAAGTATAAAAAAAAAAAAAAAAAAAAAAAAAAAAAAAAAAAAAAAAAAAGAAAGTATCCCTTAAATTATAGCTTGGTGCGCTGAACCTTTCTCATTTCTTTTACGCCTTGCGAGGAAGAAAAAAAAAAAAAAAAAAAAAAAAAAAAAAAGTAAGGGAAGTGAAATAACGCGGGAGAGAAAAAAAGAGAGGGAGACGTTGAGGACTTTATCATGCAGTCGTAAAACCCGAACGTTTATATCGCTCAGACAAGAATTTAATGGTTATTCGTTTAAGGGAGTAACGGGAGACAACGATCGCATGGATGCTCTTCATTTATAGCTTCGATAATATCCTTTACTCTTTCTTTCTCTCTTTCTCTTTTACTTTTTTTTTTCCCCGCCTTTCATTTTTTACATTGTTCTATTCCCTTGTCGACATGATTTTTTGTTTTTTATTCGTCCTTCAATACGCGCGCGTTTCCTTGTTACTTTTGCTTTCTCGTTTCTTTCCTCGTCCGCGTGGACATAGCTCCCGCGTGAGTTTTATCAAATTTTTATTTACTGTAAAAATTTGAATTTTCATTTTTTCGATTTTAAGCAAATCGAAACTCGAAAGCTTATATACGACATATACGATTCGAAGCTTCCGATGGCGTTTAAGATTTCGATGTAAGTTTTCTACGCTACATTCCAAATTTTTTTTTTACAACATATCAAGTTTGTGATTTATTATTTTCCATACTGAATTGTAAAAGTGCATTTTGAATTCTTTCTAAAAAATTATACAAAATATAAAATTAATATTAATTTATTTCAAATAGTTCATAATTTTGTTTAAACTCATAAAATGAAAACATATATATATATATTATATTCGTATGCAAAGAATTGCATCTCCCGATACAATGGATCGTGAATTAAAGTCGCAAAATTCGTACTAACATCTAGGAAAAAAAAAAAAAAAAAAAAAAGAAAGAAAGAAAGAAAGAAAGAAAGAAAAGAAAATTCTCAACAGCCGCAGGGCACATGAAATTTTGACGAGACTCACCGACGAGTGGTTGAAATGAGAAGGGAACAAAATTCATCGTAAGGTTAGATACGAAAGATGCGTTGAGAGAGAAGGAGAAAAGAGAGAGAGAGAGAGAGAGCACAGAGGCAAATATTTATTCTAGGTGTTCTCCGCCCTTTTCTTGCTTCTCCACTCTGCGAGTTATACATCTTTCCATCCCTTCGAAATATGCCCACTTCGATTCGTTCCTCCGCGTTTACTCCTCTCTCTTTTATTTCTCTTTCGCTATCTCAGTACACGATAAAGGGAATAAAAATACCACCGATAAATTGCTGCCAGATTGCTTTTTATTTATGAAAGTATCTGGCGATTGCGAGAAGAAGTTTGACTTTGCGTCTTTGTAAATTGAGATAAAGAAAATTTTTAGTTGCCGTTGTGATTTTCAATTAAAACCGAAAAATAAATATATCGAATATTAAAATTATAAAAAATTGTCTTTTTCGATAACGGCGATTTTTCATTATACATATACGTGTACATTATTTTCTCATGCTATATTATATATTCTCATTAATCAACATCATAAATTAATTTTATTAATTTGTGTTTTAATCTAACGTTTCATGTCGTAAAATAATAAAAATTATTTTAAAAATTCACCATTTAAAGCCTTTGAATGATAAAATCAGTAATTCGAACGAAATTTGAAAAATGACGCGCAAACATTGTAAATTATCCCCCATCGGGTAAAATAATCTTATCTCGCTTATCGCACGCTGACGGGCATAAGTTGAAAAAAAAAAAAAAAAAAACGAAAAGTTAAAGACGTTTCGAGGATTATTCTACCCCATCAACATCGTCGTGCCGTAAGGGATTCGTTGCTAAAAGCGACGAGGACGAAATATAAATTTGCGCTAATAAAAATCGCAGCTGTGGAAACATTTTTTCCTCAAACTCGGCGTATACATACGTAAAGTTTAAAAAAAAAATAAAAGAAAAGTTTTATTATGGTAATAAGATATCTCGGGGTAAAAATTTATAAGATATCTTTGCTCGCGGAATACGGATATATTCTCGACGCATATGTGCCGCTGCATTCCATTTCAAGGATAACGGTATTTTTACGCGGAAGATCGAATAAAAATATTCGCAAGAATTTGGGTGCATCGAATGATAATTGGAGAATTCGAAAGATTTATTGTACAATTTACGTTTTAACTTCATTAAAAAAAAAAAAAAAAAAAAGTAAGGTGTATATAACGAAATGGTCGCGCGAGAAATGCAACCCCAAGGATGTGTATTCGCGCGTACGGCGGAGTATGACGTCAATACCGTTACGGTTATACGTATCGTCGCGTCTCTACGTCACGTTAAATACGTAAACAAAGAAAAATTTAATTTCGACAATTGTGCATTTTCTGGAAAGGTCACTGGCGCGGAGGGGCAATGAGAAGGGGAAGGTAGCATTTATTGCAGTATATATGTTAAAATGATGAGCGCGGGCGGGCGGACGAGCGAGCGAGCGAGAGAAAGAGAGAGAGAGGAGAGTAATGGAATTATTCTGGAGTAAATATAAAAGACTAAATTTACTCGAGGTGGAAGAAAGATAACAAATAGAAATTTTATAAGTACAGTGGGATATCGAGCGAGATAACTTGTCTGCAAGCACAATGCGACCATCTTCCATTGTTCTCCCTTGGTTTTGTCCTTCCGAAACTCTCTTTCTCTCACATTGTCCCGATACTCAATTGCGCTGTGTGGATAAAGAGCTTTGGTTATTCCTTAATTTTTTTTTTATTTTTTCTTTTTTTTTCTTTCTGACGTGATACGTGTACAATATAAGCATATTCTTCCGTTGTATTTATTAACCAAATTACGATCAAGTTTTATTTATTTAAACGTTCGACTCTATCTGTCAATTGCTCGAATTATAATTAATATTATCGTTTAACGATCGCGACGACTCGCTCGTTTCATTAATCGCGAAAGAGGAACTTTGCAAGAAAATTATCACATGAAATAAGGAAAAAAAGAAAAACTAAATCGACGCGCGCCATATAACCAACCCCCCGATGACACGGAAGCACTCAAAACTAATGCGCACGCGCGTAATCGCATACGTCGCTCGCCCGCGCACGAATTAAATCTATATATATACACACACACACACACACACACATACATATATATATATATACGTACACACGTGATCGTTAACTCGGGCACAAATAACCAAAGACTTTAATAAATCCACCTAAATGCGCGCCGATAAAATCGAGAAAGCACACATACACACGTACATATGCACATTGGCTGTCGTTTAATCGCCGCTTCGGGATTCGTTAATACGCTACTCTAGCGGCACAAAACCTGCACGGATGACAAGGTGAACCGAAGCACTCGAGAGAGAAAGAGAAGGATGAAGGAAGACGTCTTGATTATCTAACCGTAAAAAAAAAAAAATGTGAAGAAGAAAAAAAGAGAGAAAGGGGCCGCAGACCGATGGAAGGGAAGAATAGGGGTAAGGGAAAGAGTAGAGAGGAACCGTGACGCTAAAGCATAAAGAAGCAAGAGAAGAGTACGTTATTGACGGTTTTGCCTTTTTCTTTTGTTTTACCGGTGTATTACCGTTATTCTTTCGTTCTTTCTCTCTCTTTTTTTTTTCTTTTTTTTTCTTAAACCTTTATAAAAGAATAAAAATATACTTGTGAGAAAATTAGGAAATTGAATGACACAATGTAAAATGTCAAGCGATTATTTTCCATCTTCTATCGCTTACAATCGCCGATAAAAAATTTATTCGTGAAATTTATCCTCTATCCATCGATATCCCCCGGCGCATACATTATCACGAACCGAAACGCACGTCGACGACGTTTACCGTTGGCTCGCGAGCCTTTTAGAAATCGGTTTAACGCGCCTATCGATGAAACAAGCGTCAACTTAGCCGTGTGTGGCAAGCGTTTGGTTGAAGCGATCGGGAAACGGGACGATACGATAGCGCAGAAAACCGCACCGCATGAATAAATCATTCCGCGTGACTGTTGCGATCTCGTATTGTCTACGTTATCACTAACGATACGATTTTTTACTTTTCTTTTTTATCGTTGAAAATTTTTTGTTAAACAGTTGTCTTTTACTTTTTTCTTATTGAAAGTTTTGATTCGATAAGGTGCCATTCTCGTTTATACTTTGTTTTCATAAAACAAGTTGAAGACGATTGAAGTTTTCTTCTCAATTTTTATAGTTTTTAATAATTTTAATACTTTAAACGAAACATTAATACGATATCAACATGAATACATTTTATCGATAATAATTAAATTGTTTTCAAGGACATTTTTTATTTCCTAAAAAAAATTAATAAATTGTATATTCGTAACATTTTATAAGTATAATATAAAACGAAAATTTAATTTGTTGGGATATCTATGTGTATATAAGTAGCCTGAAACACTTTTAACTTATAAGGTGAAAAATAGTTGCGCCAGGATGTCACGAGAGAAAAATAAAGTGACAGACGTTTAGAGTAACGTTAACCTAAATTCTTGTAGCTGCTGTTCTTACAAAATATTGAAGTGAAATACGCGCTGTATATAAACACATACATGCATACACACACACACACACACACACACACACACACACACACACACACACTATAATAAGAAAGTAAAATACTCACCCCGTCAGGATGATATTTCGGAACGCCTCCCGGTGTCGTGGCCGCGCAGAATTCCACCAGCACATCTTGCAGCTTTCTCGACGAGTCTGCAAAAATTGAATGAGAATGAGAAAGAGAATGGAAATAAAACAGAGAGATAGAGAAATAGTGAGCAGGAACGTTGGAATTTTTTATTAGCTTTAATTTTTTGGTAGCGTGACGGAAAAGATGTATCTCAAGGTTAAGCTTGGAAAGAATTTAACTTGCGCCAAAAGGGAAGAGAGAAAGAGAGAGAGAGAGAGAGAGAGAGAGAGAGAGAGAGAAAACAAGAGCTCAAGCTCTTACATATTTTATAATTAATCAGAGGTTCTTTTCTCATTCACGAGATTTTACGTTTAATTTTGAACGTTTCTCTTGAATTATACTTGGCGAGATTCGCTAAAAATAGAACTTCTGAGAATCAAGTGGAATAATTATCGTTTAAGTTGTTGCATTGTTCATTATAACAATAATAATCATAAAAAAATAGATTAATTTTTCTTTATTATAAAATATTTAGAAACTACGGTATATCATGCAGAATAGTCATTACAAAAAAAAAAAAAACAAAAAAAAAAAAAAAACGTAAACAAAACAAAAAAAAACAAAAAAAAAACAAAAAATGATGTACCTCATTTCTAATACAAATTTTAAATCGGATTATCAGGTCAAATTCGTTAATCGAATCCCGTTACGAAAAAACTTTCCTCTAAATCTCAGAGAATACGAACTCGACGCGAGAAACCGACGAACGGGTTAGAGAGAAAAAGGAAATTTTCAGCGCGAAACAAAGCGCACTCGCTCGTTCGCGCGAACTCGACTAGCGAAAAAACACGTCGTCACTCTATGCTGTAGTAGAAGACAAAAGAAACGACAGGGCTCTTTCTCGCTCTTTCTCGACAGTCTTAATTTCTCGTATACTTATCTGCGATGCAATTTTCTACTCGCGAACTTTTAGCCTTGCCGCGAAATGAAAAAAAAAAAAAAAAAAAAAAACAAAGAAAAAAGATATACATATATGTATATCAAAAATTTTCGCACACTATCGAGTTTTGTCGACTAAATTCTCTCGTTTCAGTTTTTTTTTTTTTTTTCTCTTTTGCTTTCTTTTTCTTCGACTCACGCGACGAGAGAAAACGCTTATTGGATTTCGGGGATTGGTCCGCGAGATGTAGGAAAAGAAGGAAAAAAAGAGAAGTTAGTTGTAAACGTTTGATTATGTTTGTGTGCGCGTATAGATCTTTTCATAAAGGAAAGCGAGACGTAAATACTCTGAAACTCGATAACAGCGACTGTGTTTATGTCTCTGTACATATCGCACACGCACGCACACATACACACACATACACACGCACACATGAACATACGAACATATGAATATATGCGAGGTTTAATAAAGCCGATTGACGTCGTTATGGAAATTCGCCACGCTGTTATTGGGCGCGGCTTATGCAATGAAATTTTCACAAATTTTTCATTACTCTCGATGAGATGAGGGTAAGAGAGAGAGAGAGAGAGAGAGAGAGAGAGAGAGAGAGAGAGAGAGAGATGTGGTAATCGCCGTAACGATCCTGTAATGCTGTTTCCAGCCGTTGGGCGCGTATACATATGGGCGTTTGCGTTAACGCGGCCCCTTTTGAATTTCGGAGAAAATTTGTTTGGCCGCTCGTTGGCGTTACACCACCGTAATTTTAAGTCGAATATTGAAATTTTCAGCTCGGTTTTATAAAATGTTCACTTTATTCGTTTATTTTTGTTTTAACAGATTAAACGCTGATTTTCAGTAGATTTTTGAAAACAAATTATTTTCATTAATAACGGTTATTTCATCAATACCGGTTAATGAACTATTTAATATTCATGCAAAAAAATTTTTTTTTTTTTATTATAAAATGTAAAAAGGTTATAAATTTCAAAACTTAATTTCTTAACTGATAAAATAAAGTTGCAAAAAAGGTGAAAGAGAAAAAGAGTTGTTTAAATTTTGAAAATTTACATGCAAATTAGATAGAAAGTATACATAAAGAATATAAGTAAAAATATAGCCAGATATTGCGAATCATAAATTTAACAAATATTCGTATTTTATAAATTTATATTTGTTTACCTGAATCATCTGAATAATATAAATTTTATGCTTTTAATGATTAATCTACAGGAATTTGTAAGTTTATTAAAATTTTTCTCGGTAACTTTTACATCTACGTAGTTTAAAAAAAAAAAAAAAAAAAAGAAGTATTAAAAATACCTGGACAAAAATAACTAAATTAAAGTTTGAACGAGAAATTAGTTATTTCTCATTTAACAACCGAAAGGAATCAAACTAGTCGTAATGGTAACTCGTAAAGCAGAGATCGAGAGAAAGAGAGAGAGAGAGAGAGAGATTTGAATTTTGCAATGAACAGTTCTTTCTCCCTTCCTCGTTTACCAATCCTTTTAGGTAACTACGCTCGGGAAAAACTTCTCTTCAACTTTTTCTCTCGCTTGAATTTACACATCGGTAAGAGTGAGATCGAGCGCGTAAACATATCCAACGTTTTCTCTTTTTCATTTTTTTCTTAGCAATCTCCGCGGAAAGCGCTTCACTTTCTCGCGAGCTTTAATCGGCGAACTTTTTAAAAAAGATTAAGGTAAATTGCTTTTGCCAAGATTGTATAAAAAAATTCGTAATTTAAGATCTTTTTTTTTTTTTTCCTCTCTTCTCTATCACCCCTTTTTTTGTCCTTGTATTCGCGATTTTTATGGTTTATTTGCAACTTTTACACAAAAAATTCAGATTAATTTTTGGCATTTACTTCGAATTTTATGTCATCGAAGTTATACGAGCCCTTGCTTATCTTTATTACGGAACAGATATTTTTAATTTTTAAAAACTATCAAATTTTTTTATTTCTGCAAAAACTAAGAAAATTAAACAAAAAAAAAAGCACGTGAAATACCTACGCACGTCAACGCAAAGGTTTTTCTTTTTTAAAAGCTAAACGCGTTACGAAATCCTTCCAATCCTTAAAAGCTCCGCAAAGATAACGCTACTCGACGAAAGTTGAAGAATCACCTACCGTATCTTGAATTCGTTCGATCAGCAAATAAAAAAAAAGGAAGTAAAAAAGGTCGACCGTTTACCGTGAACGAAAATTGTTCGAGTACGTATGCGGGATGAAGTAAAAAAAAAAAAAAAAAAAAAAAAAAAAAAAAAAAAAAAAAAAAAGGCGCGATAGAGAGAGAAAAGCGCATAAAGACGGCGCCGATCGAACAACGAAATTCGTCCGTTAAAAAAGTCCAAGCGACGCTTGATAAGTATACGTTAACTCGAACGTCGACTGGTAAACATGTTTACAGTCGCGTCGAGGTTTAAAAATCTTTCTCAAATCGGTAACAAAACTCTCTTTCTCTCTTTCTTTTTCTATATATATATATATCTCTCTCTCTCTCTTTCTCTCTTTCACTTATTATCGTTTCGATTGAACAAGCGAAGAACGCACCTGTGTCGTGCTAGCTTCGATCTTCCTTCTACGTCGAAAGGACAAACGCGCGCAGCTTCCTATTTATACTTTACGACGTGAAATCTTGTCGAAAATACAAAGCGGATACCTAACTAAATACAAATACTTGATGATATTCATTTGTAGTCGATACAATTGAAACATTGATGAAAAAAATATTGAAATTAAACGATAAATTTTCTATTGTCGATTAAAATATTGGCTTGCCTAAAGCTAACTTTTAAAATAGGTATTTAAATTTCATTTTTTGTTAAAGTAAGAAAATTTTAAATTGCTAATTAGATTGCATGTAAATTTGTACATATAGCCGTTGATTACGTTTTCCTCAAAGTGTGTAAATATTTATGTACTAAATGTTTATTCTGTTCCGTACATTTAGTTATATTGTAGAGAAGAAGAAACGTACATTCATAATATATATTATAAAATAATCAATTCAAACATGATATTTTTTCAAAACTATTAGTTTGGTTAATATTCTTAATATATAATAAATATTTTATATATTTGTTAGAAATTTTACATCGTTTCACGAGCTTTTATTACACGTTTTAATAACAATTATAATTAACGTTGTTTTCTTTCCCACAATAAACGCAAACTCGCAGCGGATGAAAATTTTGTATTTTCATTATGTGAACCACAAAATGTTTTATAAGCATAGCAATTATTGCGTTGGACTAGTTTAATTAAAGCTACGTTTTCATTAAAAACTTGTTGAAAATTAAACAGTTTGTAGAATGAATAATGCATAAAAGAGTGGAAAATGCTTCTATCGCCGCTTCATTTGAATATATTATAAAACGATAAAATAATATCAAATTTTTCTCATTATTATTATTAATTTTTTTGTTTTTTCTTTGCCATTTAAATAAAATAAAAGGTAAATAAAATAAAGAAACGATAATTATTTTCTCAATATTCTCAATGTTTATTCTCAATTTTCAAAGTTCGCTTCGTTCTCCCAAAATTACGCCTCGTACGAATAAACAATAAACAAGTATTGCGCGCTCGAGCTCTCTTAAGATTTGCCGAAACCAATTAAATTATTCGAGAAGGACTCGAGGGTTTCGGATTTAACGCGCGCCAAAGCACGTATGAAAGCTCCTGCACACGAGCACACGATTCATGTGTATATATATGTATAGAGAGAGAGAGAGAGAGAGAGAGAGAGAGAGAGGAAGAGGAAGAGGGAGAGAGTGAGACAGAGAGTCGATCTAGAAAGGTGACGCGCGTATACACTTACAGGCTGCCAAATCCTGAAGCTGCTGGAACTCAGCCGGCGAGAGCTTATCCCATTGAAAAGCCATCCCTTCTATTTCTTGTTGCGAATATCCTCGGGAGGTGAACGGCTAGCCACCGGGACCCGGGCTTTTCGTCACCTGCGAACAATTCATTTTATTTCATTGAAATATTTTTTTAAGCTTATTTATTATTTAAATCAAAGTTTGTCTTTAAAATAATTTATATTTATCGTTGATTAATTTTTTTCTTACGGCCTTAGTAAAAACAATATACATAAGTAGAATAGAATTTTCACGCGCTAAAAGCTCGCCGTTGCATATTAATACAACACACTTAACGAATAAATTAACGGCACATGTATATCATTTATTATTTGCGGTATTCAAACTTAACGCGTGCTATATGTTGATTTAATGGATTCGCGATACGACAACTGCGTCATTTTGTCGAAATTGTCGAAATCTAAACGAACAAAAAAAAGAAGAAAAATAATTTGAAAACATGGTAGTGGGCAAATATTCGTTTTGTGTGTTAATTTTAACGGAGAAAGAGAGAGAGAGAGTGAGAGAGCTGAGAGGAGGCAAAGGGGAAAAGAGAGAACGCACCGCTTTCATAACTCTTGCAACGCTGCCACGCAGCTATACGTGGGATGAAAAATACTCTCCGATTTGTGTTAATCCCGCAGGTATTGAAAGCGATATATTGCGCATAATATGTGGTATTTTTTTTTTTTTTTTTTTTTTGAAAAAAAAAAAAAAAAAACAACAACAAAAAATATAGTCAATACTCTCGATTAATTGCCTCGATAGCTTGGATATTGTTATTATCTTATTTATTACACGACGATAATTCATAGAAATTTACGCTTTATTAAAGATGGACTTTTAATTTGTTTGCTTCGATTTCTAAAACAATGCCTGTGCTTTCGATCGAAATAAAATTTCGATAAAATTTTATTACCAAACGTTTGAAAAATAAATGTATGTTAAAAAAAAAAAAAAAAGGAAAAGAGGGGGATAAAATATTCATACCCCGGATAAGTTCACCTTTAGATTGACAATATGCGCGTTATCGATATTGGATGTAAACATCGTTCTTGCATAATTAACATTTAAGCGGCATTCTAAAGTTTCGAATAAATAACAAAGCACGTTTCTACGTTATCGATATTGTTTACGTGTATCGTTGAAATCTTTTGTTTTTCTTCCTTTTTTTTTTTTTTTTTTTTTTTTTCCTACATAGTTTACCTATCGCGTGCAATCATCGATTGCGTCGGATATTAAAAAAAAAAAAAAAAAAAAAAAAAAAATCTTACCGAACCGTTGCCACAGATAAAAGTAAACTTTATGCCTTGTTAACGATACATTTACGAAGATCTAAAAGTTTCATGATAATAAATAAAAAAAAATTTATTATTGTTTGACAATCATTGTTTGATAACCGATAAAATGGTAACTTTCAAAATTTTTGCCGAATAAATATGAAAAAAAGAATTTTACCATTGTGTTTGAAATTCTATTTTTTTTTTTTTTCTATAATAATTACTGTTATAAAAAATTTAAGAATATTCGATCACAGCAATGATATATTAAATTCGTACGATAAAAATTATCCCAGTTGAATGATGAAAAAGAAGCTCAAAAAATCAGCGGTATTAAATTTACGTTTGTTTATCGAGAAAATTAAACGTTATAAATAAAGTGAATAAAGTTGGCGGTAGGTTAATGAAACTTCACGAGGGCCATTTGTTCCATGGTCGTGAATACGAAAGCGAGGGAGGAATTAACGTCGCGTCGCGGTTATCCGTACGATGGCGGCGGTGAAGAGTCGTCGAATCGTTATGGCTAAAGCCACGGGGATGTCGACGACGTCGAAGAGTACGCAACGGACCGCGAACGTTTCGTCGAGTCTTGTCCTCCGTGCGAAAGCGATTACACCGTATGTTCGTAAAACCATCCGTTGTATGTATGCGCGTTCGTTAGTTCGATCGGCGTAGAATGTGAGAATCGTCTAGAATTGGAATACTCGTAAGTTGCGGTTGACGTGTCGGCTGATTACGCGGTTATCGAAAGAAATTTAACGCTGAGATCTTATTTTTAAATTGTTTATTTTTTTTTTTTTTTTTTTTATTGTCCAATAAATTTTTTAAAAATATAAATTTTGAATTTTCGCTTGAACGCACAAAAATATCGTTATAATTTTTTCGTTGATTTTTCTTCTTTCATTCGAATGCATTAATTTATACAACCATTGTCTCATTGTGTCCTATTTCAATAAAACTCATTGCTTTTTTAGATAAATGAATGAAAAAAAAAAAAAAAAAAAAAAAAAAAAAAAAAAAGAAAGAAAAATTGTATGAAACAATCAGCATAGAAATAAATATAACGCGTCCAATATATTTTAACCAATACTACGCGGTTTAGTTTAGCGTGAAGTTTATCCTTTTGAAAATGTACAATGAAAACAATGCTTAACTTACCTATACAGCGACTTCAAAAACCATTAAAAGCTCAACGCGCAAGTACACACCGATAAAATTTATTCGGGCATTTGCAACAATAATGATTTTGTAAATTTGATGAAAAAAAAAAAAAAAAAAAAAATGAAAAACCGAGATTTTCATATACTTTGTTTTATAAAAACGTTAAAAATCTCAGCGGTTGTTTTAATAATATAATAGGGGATTATAGCTGATGTCGGTTTGGGATTCACGGTAATGCTTTCAATTTTAGCATCTTATTTTTTTTTTTATTTTTGTTTTTTTTTTTTTTTTTTATACTTTTACTACGCTTTTTTATGTTTGTTGGATTTAAATGTTTTAAATTCAATTAAAATACTATTAATTATTTTTTTTTAACTTATAAATTGTAAATTAAACCACAAAATTACTTTCTTAATGTTGAAATTGTTGCAATATTTCAAAATTAAGTTCTTCGTGCGTAATACCTCATTGACGTAAAAAAAAAAAAGTTAATACAGTATATCGGATATTCTTTTATTTTTAGTAGTTACGTTGTAATAAAGATTCTTGCTGAATATTTAAAAAGGTAAAGATTAAAATTCTTATTTTCCTTGAAGTCTTTCGATATTAAAAACTTGAGTCATGTAGATATTTTGATATTCACATTGTTAATTTTAATACTTCCACGCAATAAAAGTAATATCACGCTTCGTTAATAAAATATAGAACTAAAACATAAGTATTATCGAAAATCGTTAATTTAAATTTGTTTTTAATCGATTGACAGTAATATTCGGATAGAAAAAAAAAAAAAAAAGTTAAGAACCTATTTGAACATTTTAAAGCTAAGGTCGGATAAGAGATAGATAAAAAAAGAAAATTCAGGACGAAGCCTTGGATTTGTTACGCGTTAGCGAGAAAATTCACACGCCTATAAATTGCGGTGGTTATATACAAAAATCCTGCAATCGATCAAGAGCTACTCCTCATGATTTTTTAAGTTATTTCTCTCTCTCTCTCTCTCTCTCTCTCTCTCTCTCTCTCTCTCTCTCTCTCTACATAACCCCCTTTTTAGTCTCTCGGTCGTTTTCTCCTTTTCGCGTTCCGGTTGTTCTGCGTAAGCTTCTGCACACGTGAATTCTACCGACATTGAGGAAATTCCCATTTGCTATCGGATTTCGTAAATGCTAATTTTTGTTTCTTTCTCCATCTCACTTACTCACTGTTACATATGTACTATAGTATATCTCCACCAATTTTGCATTTCACTTGAAATGTAGTTTTACTTCGGCATACTTGCGTTGTCTTTTAGATTCAAACGAGCTTTTTTTTCTTTTCTTTTATTTGAAAAAGGATAGCATGATGGAAGAAAGTGACGGTATCTTTTTTTTTTCTTTAGTTGCGAGAATAAGATGGCAAGGTCATAAAGATTTTATAGTTTAAAAGGTTATAAGAAGTAATCGATAATTACGATAGAAGAATTATATATACATATATGTACTAAAAAAAGTATAAATATACTATCGATGATCGGTATATAAATGTTGCGTAAGTAAAGTGACTTTCGTTTCCAATAAAATACTTTATTCGTCTTATTATATTCTCAAGGAATTAAAACAAATTAATTTACGATTATCACAAGCCCACATTTCTTAACAAGTTTATTCGATAACTTCATAGAGCATTTTTCTCAAATCTTCTACATCGTTGAAAAAGTTTGCCATCAATTAAGTCAAACTACTACATACATGTATAAAAAAAAAAAAAAAAAAAAAAAAAAAAAGTTAATCAACTCGAGTATCCGTCAATCGTCACATTTTCCTTTTTTTTTTTTTTTTTTTTTCTATCTACCAACGCTCGACAATCCTAACGTAGAGACGAGATATCCAAGCACGAGAAAGATTAGTCTTTCGAGCATCGCCGGTAGACGGTAGATTGGACGAAAACGAGAGCCGAGCAGTCGTCCCACGTCATATCAGCTTACTCCCTCTTTCCTATTTTGTTCCCTCTCTCTTTTTCTCTCTCTCGTTCTCTCTCGTTCTCTCTCGCTCATTTGACAGTGGACGGCGTCGTAACGAAGACAAACGACCGGCGTTGTGTGACGTAGCGCGCTTATTCCGAGGCAGCCTACTGTAAAATGATAGGTAAACAGGTACCTCGAGCTCGATTGTTAGTAGAATACAGTATGGCACACTACTCATAGTTTGCTAAATTAGTAACGACGGAAACAGAAAGAGAAAGAGGAGACGGTATTCTAAGCTACGGAGCTTTATTAAAGATGCACGTACTTATAAAGTCCCAAATGCAAAATACATTCAATCTCTTCCCTCTACCTCTCCTTCTCTCTTTTTCTTTCTCTTTCCCTATCTCCGCCTTCTTTGCTTTTGTGTATCGAAGATCGTTCTTTGTCGCGTATCGTAATTCGAGATCTCGTAATTTGATAATTAGATAATGAAATAGGCCTAACGTAGAAGAAAAATAAAAAAAGACTTGTATATATAGGTTAATTGAGCGATAAATTAATGAAGTAAACTTAATAGTTGACGAGAAAATTTTACTATCGATTTCACAATGAATTGTTTTCATTTTCAATTTACGTATTGTAGGCTCGTTCTACGTTCAAGTAATTTTATTGACAATGTGAAGTTTATCCTTGTAATTTAAAACTAAAATTATTTTCGAATTAAAAACCATTGTAAATAAGACGAATGCTTAAAAATAATCCGTGAACGAATGAGTAATGATCCTAAATTAAATTATTACAATTAAGTTGACTTGAAAACATTTTTTTTTTTAACTTTTTTTCTTTGCGTTAGTGTTATTTTTATATCCTCCGAAACTCAAGAATCAAAAGTGTAGATAAAAAAAAAACTCCGAATTTATTGACTTGATCCATTATTTTATTATTATAAAATTTTGCGATCGTTTTATTCCTTTTTTTTTTTTTTTTTTTTTGTTTTTTTTTTACTATTTAAACATCAGACGAGTGTTATACACACGTCGAAACGACGATTTTTTTTTTATGCGGAGAAAATAAAAAAGACGATGAAAAAAAAGAAAAATCGAAGGCCTGAGGGATCGTTTATTTCTTCCCTTGCGCGTGCGTCTGAAGCAAATAAAAATTAGATGAGACAACATCATTTGTTTCGGCATCATTCGTCTTCGTCCTCTGCCAGCGGCGTTTTCCTCCCGCTACATTGGGAAATATCCTGAGAGTTTTCTTTGCCGAAGGGAATGATCGTTAAGGTTGCACAGATGAAGGACTGAGAAAATTTTAGCAAACGTCGATGATAAAAGAAATCAGATAATTAACTTTTTTTTTTTTTTTTTTTTTTTTTTTTTTTAATTCTTAAATAGATTGTTTTGCATGTTCTTAAAAGGATATTTATTTATATCTATTTCAGTAGTACATACCTAGATTTTGTCAGACCAACTCTCATACTCTCAAAAATTTAAAAAAGTGTCATTTATTAATTTCAACGCTTACTAACTCGAAACTATTCTTTTATTTTTTTATTGTGATTAAGAATGATATATTACTATAATTTCTGCAGAATGAAATTAATTTAAGAAATTTAGTTAGTAAAGTTAAGAAGAAAATCTCATAAACATTATTTGAGCATTATAAAATGAACGAGGGTCTTGTGAACTTTTTCGTGTTTCATAAACGAGAATACAGTACGGCGAATAATAATACTTTTGTAGTCTTTAATTAAACGGATTAAGGCGCGGAGAAAAATGAAAAAGTTTTAAGAAGTAGGATGCGATTGTTGTGCCGCGGAGGAAAATTAAAGGTACAGTTTTATGGAAACGTCGACGAGTTATTAGATTTTACTTTTTAATACCGAGAAAAAGCTGCGTAATTGCATATTCTCTCGAATAGAGAATTTCTTTATTTGTTTTATCTTTATTTTAAAATTCGTTTTAAAAATTTATGAAAAATTTTGAACGTATATGCATTGTTTTATGATGCGATATAGGTAAATGAGTTTTATTTATTTACGCGGTGATCAAATATCGGATGAATTATTATTAACGAGAAACAAATACTTCTCTTTTTTTTTTTTTTTTTTTTTTTCATTCAAATCAATGAAAGCCATCTTTATTTTACGACAGTTTTCTTGAAATTTAAAGAAACTTATCGAACGAAAAGAAAAAAAAAAAAAAAAAAAAAAAACGAATGGGTTAGGATTCCCAAATAAATCTCTTCGATTCCAACGTCATTTAACTCGATCTTCTGGTGACGCGAATAAAAGCGTATGGGCCAACGCCAACGAAAGCATAAAAGTTGAAATATCAGTATGCAGCTTGGACTGGTGAAGTTCTCGTTTCGGGAATTCGCTAACTCTTTTATGCGTTTGACACGCGACGATAGTCTCGAGCTAGCCAGCTGCATTCCTTCATCGTCCGAAATGTGGTTTCATGGGCTCTCTCTTTCTCTCTCTTTCTCTCTCTCTCTCTCTCTCTCTCTCTTTAACCTTCGTTGCAACCGACTCTCCGAAATTTACTCCCGTCGATAAATAAACCAATCGATAGACGCATAAGCAACGCAGGGTACGCCTATAATTAGCCGTTTATTGGATTCGAGCTACTACGAGCCTTGCGAGTTATGATACGCAGATGCGCAAATTCTACAGTTGGATTACAGTCGCCTTTTGCCATTTCGATGGAGATAAAGGAAGGATTGTGTTGTCGAAAATTTTGTACATCATGGATTGCAAAATTTTTGAAAATAAACATTAAAGTTTCGCTATCTATCCTATCGAATATATCTGTATAGATATATTGAAAGTGAATGAGTGAAGGCCTTGTTTTCTATGAATACCGTTCATTATTTTAAATAAAGAGAATAACGTATAGGGCACTGAATTGCAAAATTAAACTTTTAAAATCAAAAGAAATTTTCGATTAATTTTAATTATTTCAACGAAAATCATCGGCAAAGTATTCAACAAAAATTTAAAAATTATTACACTGTAATTTATAAAAAATATATGAGGATTATTACGCACAAGCGTTACGCACATATTTTATCAAAATTTCGCTACCAAAAATATGAAAAAGCGAATTACTTAAACTTAAATTTTTAAAGTTAAAGCTCAAGGTGTTCGCATAGGTAAAAAAAAAAAGAAGAATTCTAGCGACGTTAAAACGTTAAGTAAAAAAGGCAATCTTACATCTATTTCCGCGGATGCAACTTTTTCCCGTGATAAAAAAAAAGCAAGAAAAAGAAAAAGTAAAAAACGAAAAAGGAAAGCCGCACAACGACGTATTCGTGAAAATGCGCGAAAACGTAGTAAACTTTGCGCCTCTTGTTTACCCTTTGCATGCACAATTGCCCGCGGCACTTTACCTCGTCCTCGTTTCTCTTCACATTTTCGGCCCGATATATAACGGCATTTCTCTTTCGCGTATTTCATTTTCTGCTTACTTTCCACTTGCTTGCACGCTTGTACGAGAGAGAAAGAGAGAGAGAGAGAGAGAGAGAGGGAGAGGGAGAAAGAGAGAAAGAGAAATGAAAGAAAGGCTCTCTAACTGGTCTCTTTTTTTTTTTTTTTTTTTTTTTTTCATTTGCCTCGTTTTTCCGATCTATTTTGCACGCGCGCACATATCCGGTACCGATGACGAAACGCCGCCGTTGCGGAAAAAAAAAAAAAAATTGACGATTTCGAGTGAGAAAAAAATAGAACCCTGTTTACTTGTATTTCCCAAGGCGGATTTTTGTTTCGCTCGATTTTCTCCATTTTTCAACGACGAAACTCCGTCGATCGTCACAATATAAAAAAAAAAAAAAATACAGAATCAAGGAAAAAACAAAATATGTTTTTGTTCCATTGCACTTGTTCTCCGTCTCTGTCTCTGGCCTGATGTCTCGCACCGTTTCGATAGTCCGCTTCGTTCATTTACGTAAATTGACAAATGAAAAAGTTTAATTTCGCGCCGAATGGCTTAACGTCGCTCGTTCGATATTAGCTCGCTTGTAAATCACGATGTCTATATATTTTATTTGAACGTAAGCTTGTAAATCGATGCAAAATAAATATTATAGAAAATTCTATAAAGCAATCGCAGAGAGCATAAAAAAATCGCTCTTATCGATACGTGAAATATAAATAAGCTCATTTTTTCTGTATAAGAGCATTATAAAGCAGCCGCGCGAATTTTCTCGACGTTATGGCACAGACGTCGCATAGAATCAAGAATTTATAACCGTTGTCGAGGCATTGTTCGTCGTGGGCAAAGTTCACAAGGCGATTTTAAACGCACCTTTAAAGCTCTCAGCGTCACTCTTGTTTGCGCCATGGGAGTATAAAGTATGCACGCGAAGGAGTGCATACCTCCGATGCGGCTGCCGCTGCGGGAGAGTAAATTTATCGTTCTACGTCGATCGCTCTCTCTCTCTCTCTCTCTTTCTCTCTATCTCTTTCTTTATTTTTCAAAAAAAAAAAAAAAAACACTGGCGAGCTTGCACGAACTTATAAGACGTTTCACATCGAACATAATGTCAAATAACGTAAAGCTTGTGAAGCTCGAGATTAAAGTTTCAATGCGCGATTAATTTTTAAATTTAAAATTGAAAAAGCAGCGTTGACGAAAGAAAGACACGAAGCCCAATGACTAATTCGATGTCAGCTATTTTGCAACTTGAACAATTAATAAAGTTCGAAAGGCCTAAGTAGACAGAGAGAGTCGTACGCGAACGTATTACAGGAGAACGTTTCAACTTTGGCCGCGTTGTGCGTATGTATGTACGTACGGCGCGCAACAACCGATAACAAAGCTCGGCCCTTTCTAGGGAAGAGGCTGGGGATGGTGGGAGGGAGGGGGGGGGCGAGCTTTATAAGCTCGCTCGGTGGAAGCAATTGTGCGACGTTGCAAGTGGCTTTAAAGTGCATTTATGCGAGGTAAAATTTTGCGCCACAAGAACTTGTTTATGGATTATTGAAAGACTCGTATATACGTTTATACGTATATATTTATGTCAATTGGATGGATTTTGTTTTCGATTTTAATGCGATCGCCGATATAAATTTAGCGAGAGAGAGAGATAGATAGATAGATAGAGAGACATTATTACTGAATAAATAAATTGCGTCGAGAATTTAATGGAGTGATAATGGAATTTTATATCAAGGTTAAAAATTTTCAACGAATCACAATGCTTATAACGATTTTTTTTATAATTAAAAAATACCCTTTATAACATTTCGTATTTTTTCCAGTTTCATATGTGTTTAAATCTCGTTTTTGAACTGTTTAACATGATTAGATCTTAAATAGAACAATAATTTTTTATCAATATAAAATTAAAGATACATACGCATTTTTTTTATTCACATCGATTATTTCTTTGTATCTTAAATGCATGAAAAGATGAAAGCAATATTCGAAGCTTTAATTTAAAACAAAATTCCTTTTTTCTTTTTTTTAAATTAAAATTAGGCATCGAACGCTGGTATCTAATTAAAAATGTTACATAATGTTAATTAAGTAGAAAAAAATGAATTTCGTATCAAAAGCTTCTCGTAAAATTTTGATTATTATTTTCATGAAACTTAGTTTTTATGAAAATTTTTCATGGAAAGTTAAATTCAATTTTTACGCTTTCTTACGAAGATTATTTTCATTTGAAAAGCAAATTCATGTTCGTCCACTACTGCTGCAATTTTTTTTTGTAATTTTAACTTGAAAAATTTTTAATTAAAGCTAATATTGCACGAGTTGATTAACAAAAGAAAGAAAAGATTAAAATCTACAACGCTATTTAAACATTGACTAATGTACAAGATTTCGTTAACGTTTGATTTATGAATTGATTAAAAAAGGAATATAAAAATTGTTATTTAAACATTAATGAAATGCATCACACATACATAAGATTACTCAATCGCCCTTTTGCTCTTTACGTTGAATTCAACAAAATTTCTAGTACTCGATTGAAATAACTATCGCGTCGACTTTTCACAATTTCATCGTAAAACGAAAGGTTGATCTCACCTTCTTTTTTTCGAATCGAACGCAAATTTTTGTATGTTGCTTTTTGCATTACGACGTTGATGAATAAAAAATGGATCGCTTCGCTGCGTATGGCAATTCAAAACGTAAAAAATACAATTTTTTCGTATTTGGCTCTATTGAATAATTGACTAGTAATAGATGCAAAAAAAAAAAAAATTAAATTACTATTTAAGTAATGCATAAAAAGTTGTTAATTTGAATTTTTAACGTGCATTAAAAATTTTTAAATGTTTAATAAAAATTTTCACTCAAATAAAAACCGTTACCAATGATTATTTCTCAAATTACTACTGTATATATTTAACATGTCTAATTCGGCGATAAAGTTAGTAAAAGTAGATACCGTTCAGTGATTGGTGTGACATTGCGAATTACGCTTCCAACGAGGTTTAGTGTAATCCAATGAAGTAGACGATGTCAAAGATTAGTCAGACGTTGAAATTTTAAAATTTATCGCGAGAATAGCAGTAAATTGATTGCATACGTTTATTTAATACGATTTTAAGTTGTGATCGAATAAAAGTTTAACGAATATATGACAATGTCAACATTTGTTTAAGTAATAAAAGTATGATTTTATCACGAAAATTATTAAATTTCAATGAAAGAACATTGAAATAATCGTCTAAAGATTTTACACAGAGTAAACGTAAAAAATAAAACTAAAACCATCGGCAATTAGTGTTGCCTCGAAGCGATTAAAAACGAATTGTCCATAATCTTGACAGGGCAAACATCTTGACAAATTGCAGAAGAAAAGTAAAGAGATAGATATATACAGAGAGAGACAGAGAGAGATAGAGAGAAAGAGAGACTGAGAGAGAGAGAGAGAGACACACAGACAGAGAGAGCGAGAGAGAGACAGACAGAGAGAGAGCAAGAGAGAGAGAGGGAGGGAGAGAAAAAGAGAAAAAGCTATTACGGCAAAGCTTTATTCCAGTAACGGTGCGCGTAAACGGGAAAAGGTGGCGTTAACGCCGGTTGGAACCGTGTAATTAAAATCCAACGGCTATGGCAGACCGGTATTACAAGGCGAAACGCGCGATGTACACCGTAAAAATGCCGACTAATTAGTCAACGAAAGAGACGGGAGGGGAAAGGGGAGCAATTAAATGTTGCTTTAACGCTACCTGGCGTATAAGTGCGAACGCTAGTTCGTGTCGTGTTTAAAATTTCTTTGTTGGCGTTAAAAATTGTTCGACCACGCAAAAAAAAATTTTTTTCTCCACGAAATATACATTTACAGATTATAAAAATTGCTAAATTATTGCTAGTACTATCTTGCATTAAAATATTTAGCGCGGATAAAAATGTTCCGTATAAAGAAAACAAACGAAAAGTTTTTAATCGTAAAGTTATTTTTGCCTTTAGACGTTAAAAATTAAGACGAGTGTTAACGAATAAGAAATTAAATAAGTTTTTCGCAAATATCGTTCGTCGATAAGAGAAAAAAAAAAATTACGATTATAATTACAAATAATGTAGTCACAGCTTACAGAAGCAATAAAGAGAACCAAAGAACACAAATGGTTCGAGCATTAAATTTCCGAAATTAAAAGTGGTTCACTATCTTTAGTATCTTTGAGGGTAGAGACTCGAGCGAATAATCATGAAGCCTTGGGAAAATATTTTCCTCGAGCGTATCGCGTGACTAAAAGTGTGCGTAATAATGCCGACGCTAATATATATATATATATATATATATATATATATATATATATATATATATATATATATATATATATATACATATTTGTATATGTATATAAACGAAGAAATTTTCGACGTCCGATTTATAATCAGACTCGTGTATTCGTTTTCAATAAACAAAAAATTATGGGAGATTGCTGAGAACATTAATTGCGTCGAAGATTTCGATTCCCAGACCCGAAAGATGCGTCATTTGTTTATTTAACGTTGTTTGTTATAAAGTTCAAATTTATAATCTTGGTTCGTGCGTGAATCACTTGATTGAAATTAGATGAACAACTTCCGAACGGACTTGCCGTTTCTTTTCTCGAATAAATCGAAACTTTTTTTTTTGTTTTTTTTTTTCATTCAATTATTTTGCCAATTATACCTTTACGCGTAAATATTTATTAATGAAGAATAATTAGGTAAAAATTGATAATTTCAATAGCTTTAATGACATTAATAAGTTTTCCAAGAACGGAGCAGTTTCGAAAGAAACTTGAAAGATAATTTGAAACACAAAAAAAAAAAAAAAACAAGATAAAGAAAATTCTCTTCAAGATTCGATTAATTAAGAATTGTCCCGAGTGACTATCGAATAAATTTAGGGTCAAGAGCACCTTGTATAATGCAGCTGCTTATTTGTTTCGCGAAAGTTTTTCAGCCAGTCTTATTATTTTTATTATCATGGTTATTAGTCCTAGTTTCACATTGGATAAATTTATCGAAGACGCGCTCGAGAAACACAACACAAATATATTTAAGTATTCAGTGGTATAAAGAGAGAGAGAGAGAGAGAGGGAAACGAAAAAGTTCTCTTAGATTTTTACTCGGACGGTTTTTATATTTCTTTACATTTATGGATAAAATCAAAGGTTAAATCGAGTCGAGAACCCAGAAGATATTCGAATAAAACGAATACGGAAAGTAGAAGCATTTCGTTTATATGAAAAGATATTGTAATACAATGTGTAAGCTGTTGCAAAAAACAAATTTACAATCATCGACCGCACAAATATTCTTCGATTTTATGCATAAAATAAGGATGAAACAATAAAATGTCTTTAAATACCATTAACGATGCACAGCGAAGTAAATATCAATGCATTAAAATAGATATTATTTGATCATGATATTGACATTCGGATTATAGAAAATGGGAAACGAAAATAGAGAGAAAGAGAGAGAGAGAGAGAGAGAGAGAGAGAGAGAGAGAGGGCAAAAATTAAAAAGAGCAAACGCGTAGACGAGAGAGAAAGAAAAATAAAGAAACTGAAATAGTTTCGAGAGTAAAACGTTGCGGGCGAAAACAAATGTTCAAAACGATCGTAAACTATTGCGTCGAAGTCTTTCTTATAAGAAAAGCAATTTCTTGTTTCGTTACTTAATTATTTTTTACAAATTTATAGGAAAAAAAAAAATACATAAACAAATTTATAAAAATTTTTATTTGTTCACAAGTAGCATATGGGACGAGACTAATTACCAATGATCCTCGATTAACTCTCGATTAATTACCAATAATACTCAATATATTAAGTTATAGAATATTTTTGCAACATATAAGCTTTCCCATTTATGTTTACCGATTAGATAATTTGACGGCGAGTAATTTCGCGAGATTTATTGCTCGACTTTTCTCATGAACACACGTCGTAGCTTTCTTTATAATTTTATACCAACGCTCTTTTAACGCCGTGTTTTCTTCGTTTTTTTTTTTTTTTTTTTTTTTTTTTTCTCTCTTTTACTTCTCTTACGAAAATAAATAGCTTCTTCAAGCCGTTATATACAACGATGATGATACGTTGGAAAGACGTACGATAAAAACCATGAACGATTTTTCATCAAAATTTATGAGATGCGATTATTCGATTAATTGAATAATTTTTACGGCCTGAGCGACAAATAAATAAATATTATTCGAACGTTAATTAATAAAAAAAAAAAAAATTAATCTCTGATTAGTCGTGTGACGATTTACTTGAAAGAAAAAAAATGGAAAAAACGTAATAACAAAATGTGTAACGAGCATTTAATTAAAAATACCAGCGATTTTGATAAAAAATAGAGAGAGAGAGAGAGAATGAAAAATAAAGGAAAAAAACGAAATTATTATTCATCTCTCTCATTCTTTACCGATGACGATGACGCGAGGAAGCACACACCGGGGAAGATTTTTCACTCTGTTATTTAACTTTTGCTTGTAAATTTTCATTATTAAGGAAAGTGCTCGGATGGAATTTTTATAATTAAAATTTTTGGCCCCGTTATTATTAAATTTGGGCTTTATGAACATATGTATGCAAGTAAGCGCGTAGCGAGAAGTTTGTTCTCTTCCTACGAGAATTTTTAATTAGCTGGCAGTTGGCGTGTAAAGGCAATGCATAAACAAACGTTTAATTATTAAAAAAAACAAACTTTTTTATCAGTCGACTGCTTTTAGAAGCATAAAGCATAGAAATGGCGCGTTTAAAGTATGTGTAATATTTGCTCCAACACCTGTTTTCTTTTTTTTTTTTTTTTTTTTTTTACGCGATAAAGTAAATATTTTAATGGCTCACGGCTTATTTTTACGTAAGATTGTTCTTAATATTATGCATTAATTCAATTAATTTAATAAAATTCAAAGATTTTTATTCTATTAATATTTGTTTTAAATATCAAGCGTATAAATCATGTAAAATTTTTTACAAATATTACAATCGTTTATATAGCCAACTATTTGCAGCTATGATATCGAAATTTTCACAAATCTCCCATTTTTATTTCAGCCATAGTTTTTTTGCCTCATAATGTCGGTCGACTATGAAACGATTCTACCCAAAAAATATGGTTTGAAAATACTCTTTTTCCGCTCCTTACACACACTTACACGTTCACACGAAGCTTTTCTAACAAATGGCCGCGCGTGTTTGCTTGAAACTGTAAAGGCCCCCCGTGCACTTTCTCGCTTTCTCTCTTACTCTTTCTCTCTCTCTCTCTCTCTCTTTCTTCCTCTTCTTCTTCGCTGGAAATATGTATGAGCACCACGTAGACAATACCCTTGGAGAGGATGAAAAATTTAAAAAGCGAGCAAGAAAGCGAAACCTTGGAGCCTCGGTAGATTCTCGTAGACACGTGTATAAGCTCACATGCATACTTACTTACGTGCGCTTGTACACGTAAATTCATCGGATTCTGTGCGGCGTTGGAGGCTTTCGCGCTGGCCTGTGAATGGCAACTTTGACGCGTTAGTGGACGCGCGTAGAAAAATTCGCCCGAGTGAGCTCTGTGAGAAGCTTTGATGAACATCGATTGCTGTCAGACACGTTGTGCCGTGAAGTTTAAAATTTTCGGGGTTACTCAATGGCTGTTATAAGTGCACCTTTTTTTTTTTCGTCCAACTTGATGAACGTCTCTGATAAATTTTTATAAATTTTTTTTTTTTTTTTTTTTTTTTTTTTTTTTTTTTTTTTACTCGCTCCCGTGGTTTATTTTATGTAAGCTCATCGTGAAAGTGAAACATTTTTAATAAAATATTGCAATTCGAAACTCGTATGAAAAATTCATGCAAAAAATATAGACGCGGCACATACACCGGTTGATGTACGCGCGGAATTATTACGACGCGTACGAAAGAGTCGTTGGAAAAAAATGAATGAGTAAAAAATAAAAAATTTCGTACATTCGATCGGGCGTATTTTTATTCATGAACTTATTGAGAAATATCGTTTCATAATTTTAACGCAATGTAATTTGATTCGAGTCGAATTCAATCGAATCGAATGTATGCGCATTGTAAAACTTTTTGTTCGAATATTTGCGAATAAATTAGCGATATTAAATTCTATACGGATATATATATATATATATATATATACGCAAAATAAAAGTTATTTTAAACGGAAATTTTAATTCGAGGAAAATACGCTGCCAAGCTTTTTGAAATCGATGAAAAATAAATGCAATTTTAATTTAATCCCGACAAAACATCGCTTATACTTTTTCATCGACAAACGCGAATTTCAACGAGCATTTTCAATTATTTACAATAATTTACGCTTTTATAATAAAGAATTAAACGATTTTATTTTTTAATCGAGCTATATTAAAGATTCGATGGGCGCGTGATTCGTCGCAGCTCGATGATTATTATTAACATCGATAGAGTGCTTCTTAAAACGGGAACGATTTCTTCAATTACAAAGAGATTCCTTTAATGCTTTTAAGAGCCCATTCGTATAATCTAGCCACTAAACGTACATTCGATTCCAAGCTGCAATATATCTTTCACTCCCCCCCCCCCTTCTCTCTCTCTCTCTCTCTTTCTCTCTTTCTCTCTTTCCCTCTGTTTCTCTTCTCCCATTCTATGCAAATCTTCAACACAACAAATCGCCGGTCGTCATCATTTTCAACGAATCGTGTAAAAATAAAGAAAAAGAAAAACGTAAATCGTTCTCGCGCAACTATCCCAGCAAACTCGCCTTGCAACGGCGACGCGACGACTTTGCATCCCACGCTTAAAGAAGACGAATGATTTACGCGCGCGATGGCCAAGCTCACTGGTGAGAAGGACGAAAAGATCTATTACGGAGAAAATTCAAATATAAGATCCGTTCCACGAAGATAAGGAGAAAGAAGGATATGTATATATGAATATATGTATATATGTATACATGTATATATGTATAGGCATGCTCGTGAGAATCGATATATAACGCATACCAACCGTCTGGGACGCATTGGTGTGAAGTTACTTTAGCTACTTGCCTCGACATATATAAGACCTTCGTAAAGTGGTTATCGTTGCTCAGTCGCTGACCGATTTATGGCAGGTTTCCGGAATTTAAAAATCCCTTTACTTTAATTTATTACGTAAGCGAATATCGTTTAAAATATATCCATAATGCATTATTTTGCGAATACTTTCGATCGAACTAAAGCCCAGCGTCAATGATGAATTATCGATAATTAAATATTGCATCGTTGAGATAAAAAACTATACGTATACGGATTAATTAGACTACGAACCCTTCAAACTGCTGCGATCGCACGGTACAGAGTAGTGAGCCTTTAGCTGTCGTGGCTTTCCCTGGCAAACTTATGGCTTATTAAGATTGTTTACCGACAAACTATCTAGACCAGTATGTGGAAGTTGTTGCCGGTTTCGCTTTGACGGCGCGTAAGCTCAAATCACGCCGCAGGACAAAGTTTATCCTTGATTTTCTTCGAAACGACATTGCGTTACGTTTCGCAATTGTTTGTATATACATATATACACGTGTGTGCGTTTTGTTTTAATCTATAATTTATACGAAAATTTTTACGTGACATTCTCGAATTACTTTAATTTTGAATGATTTTTAATTTATTCGCTATTTAAAAATTTATGATAAAAAGGATAAGCGATTTCTTATCTAATAAACAAAAGATTTGTATTAGTTCTGCATTTACTATTTTTATAGAGATCGATAACGAGTGAATTTTTTCTTTTTAATGAAAATATGATGATCCTGCATATAAAATTTTAATCGATTTATAATTATCGGCTTTAAAACGAGTCGTCGTCAAAGCGATCAAATCAATAATCATAATAAATTATTCACGAGATCGACATTCCATGGGCTCTCCTTTTAATTATCTTCAATAAATATTATCGTTATTTGTAGCATTTATCGACTCCGTCGCATAATTACATTCCATTGTTATGGCCCTCCGAAATGTATCCCTAATTACCGACGCTGCGATATCGATTTCTCCTAAACGCCGTATCACATACGTGTATAGCTGATTTATCATTTCGTGTATCTCATTAAGAAAAAAAGTCGAAAGCTTTGGCTTCTCTTTCACGGCATTAGTTTGTAATTTATCATCATCATCATATATATATATATATATATATATATATATATATATATATATATATATATATATATATATATATATATATATAAAAGAAAGGAGGCAGAAAAAAAGAGTCGAGCTTTTCTTTTTCTTTTTTTTTCTTTTCTCTCTCTCTCTCTCTCTCTCTCTTTCTCTTTCTCTTTCTCTTTCTGTCGCTCTTTTTTTTCTTGTTAGCGGAAAAAATTGGAAAGCTTCCGCTTTATCATCGTTGATCATGAATTCAGGAGGCTACTACGTATGGGCTTAGACCGGCATATAATAAAGCTGATGAATTACGGAGAATCGAACGCGTGCACTGTGTGTTTGTGGCTATTTTTCCCGCGCACACACGTGCGATAGCGTTCTAAAAACCGTCCGAGTTCGCTAAACTTATGGCGTCAGGTAGAAGAAGAAGAAGAAGAAGAAGAAGAAGAAAATGAAATAGGAGAAGGAGGACTGATTTTTGTACGCGAAATGGAAAGAGTTGGCACAATCGAAAGGGGAGAAAAGACCGTTATAAAATCGCGAGGGAGATTTGTTTTTTTTTTTTTGTTTTTTTTTTTTTTCTTGCCTTAGCATCCTTATTCAACGAGCCGAAATTTATCAGATAAAATGGCTCTCCTTTGGAAAGTGGAAGATAAGAGGGTGATATGATTTTGGGTTAACTTTATCGTTTGGAAAATGTGAGATTTTTTAAACGGATATTATGTATATCCGATGTTATACAAATACCTATGAAATTATTCCGTGGATAAATAATTTTAAAAATTGACGTTTTTATTTAAAAGAAAGTGCACCGTGAAATAAACATCTACTATTGAAACAAAGAAAATGAAAATGTTTAAAGTTTTTTTATATAAAATTATGATAAACGATTGCCATAAACTTGTTTTTTTTTTTTTTTTTTTTTTTTTTTCTTTTATTGATTTTTGGCAAATTTGTTTCGCTACCAACGTAAAAATGCATCATTACAAAAAATGCGTTTTAAAGTTTTGACATAGGCCGCCTGCAAGTTGATCGAATGCGCTAGAAAAATATCGTTTTCGCAATGCGATAAATAAAGAAAAGAAAAGAAAAATCAATCTTTGTTACAGGGTTAAATTTCATCAACAAAAGCAAAGTCACAAAAGTAAGATTAAATTACTGCAGAATTGTAATATATTACTCTATTCATTTTAAAATACAACTAAAAGAGAGAAAAGTCTCGCTTACACGAGTACTTTAAAAGCACTAAGGAAAAACTTTAACTAATCTCTCTATCTCTTTCTCTGTATCTAAAAGTAGATTCAAAAGAAAAACTTTACTTTTTCACGAAATAGATGCGTCCCTTTTCCTTTCCTTCGTAAAGCTTCGTAAAAGTACTTCTTTACATTTCATAAACCACACCGTTACGAGAAACGATTTGACGTAAAATTTTTCTAGTTGAGGAGAAATGGGGAGTAGGGAGGGGGGGGGGGAAGTAGGGAGAACACGCGAATCGCGAATAATTCTCGTAACTCTTTACGCGATTCGAGATGATTCTCCGAGCGATTTTACGGGCGTAAGCGAGCGGAGTCCGATGTCTGTTTCTCGTCGTTACGCGAGGTAAACGTATGCGCGTATAAACGCGCGATTTAACGTTTAACAAGCACACAAATTTACGCAGTATTTTGTCGAACATTCGTGCATTGGGAGATGTTCCAGGATACCGACGACGAGACTTCCGTTAAAAGTCGATGGGAGGCCGACGCGTGATGTGCGTGTCCGCGGGCCTGCGCGTTTAACGTGTCCAAAACTTTATGAGCGAGCCGCGATAACGTTTTTAACCCGTTAATACATTTTTATAATCCTTTTACTTTAATTTTTTTTTTTTTTTTTTTTTTTCTAAATATTTGAAAGTACTGTTTGCATTTTTTATAAATGATTAAATTTATTCATTTTAATAATATTTAATCAGCTGTTTTTGTTTAAAAAAGATTCATTGGTAAATTTTATAAAGTATTTATCATATTTACCAAAGTGTCGAAAGTTTATTTAAAAAATTTGCACAAAACGTTATTATGACAATATTTGTGTTTAAATGGAAAAAGTGAAATAAACTCCGTTAATTTAAAAGCTCTCGGCAAAATTATAAACCCATTTATTTTCTAAAAATATAACAGCGTTCGTTTTATTGTATCATACTCAGTGGTATTTCATTAAATATAAAAAAAAAGGAAATATATCACGCGTGTAGGATCAGGCGTAGCGGAAAAAATCGAAAAAAAAAAATCAACCATTAAAAATGAATAATAGCCGCGGGGAAAACTAGAATATCGCGATAAAAAATATTTTAAAAACAGGCCAGTTCTCTTTATTTCTCTCTTTTTCTCTCTCTCTCTCTCTATCTCTCTTTCTCTCTTTCTCTCTTTCTCTCTTTCTCCTTTCGTCTTCTATCTCTTTCCTAATGGCATATAAATGCGACGACAAAGCGACTACCCGAAGAGTCGAGCACGAAATTATTTATCAAGCTCCTATAGCTAACTTTCTTTTCTCTTTTACTTTCTCTGACCTCCTTTTATTATCCTGCGAGTGGGTGTGCCGCGCTCACCTAAGTCTTTCGCTTCCACTTCCCTCTAATTTAACATCGTCCACTTTTTACTCGCTTTATCGCTTAGCACCTGTTAGGTTCTTCTGGGATAAAAGAAAACGTGATGAGGGGGGAGGGGAGGGGAGAAAAAAATTAAGCGCGCGTATATCGCAACGTGGAATAATTTATGCGAAACGAAAGAGGTAGACGAAGTTCTTTGTGAATAAGAATTTCTTCGGACTTGTTATTCGTATACAACTTTGGCGAAAGCGCGGCTAATCTTACGCGAATAAAAGATTTAGATGAAAAAAAAAAAAAAAAAGGTCAACGTTGAGGAGAAAAATAAAGAAAAATAGAGAAAGAAGTTAAAAGATTGCGAAAGCTATCGTTGTAAATTTTCAAAGCTTTGCGAGGAAGCCCTATTAACCGCAGAGATAAGATGATTTAGCATACGTTAGATTTTAATTCAAAAGAGCTGTCTAAATAATGCATTGGATCTCGTGAATAATGGGAAAAAACGCATTGAGTAAAGCAGGTTAACGCAAAGGACATTTAAATGAATCTTAAAAGAAATACGGTTTAAAACGCCCGTTTCCATTATAATTGTTGTTTATCCTTTCTAAGCAGCTCGTTAATTACCCGTAGATTTAAAAATCATTCGCACGATAAAATTATTCAAAACGCATCGTTTATTTTCGAATTGACGATTAAACTCGGCCAAATTAACGAAAGATTTTTTAACATTTTAAAATTCGTGCTTATACACAGCGATACAGCTAATGTAAAGTAATGGAAAAAAAGTGCCTATCGAAACGAGCAAAGAAAATATCGATACGGTCGTCTTAGACGCTTGTTATCGCAACACGGCCGTCGTTTTCCCAAGCTACCGAAGCGCGGTTATTCGCGCTGCTGTGATTTTACAAAATTCTCGCGTCCTTGAAGACGAGAGCTAGATATTTCTGCGGGAATTGACAATCGTCGAAATATTGTTATAAAGACGAAGATGATGGTTATTTTGTGAAATTGAAGTTACAACGGGATGCGGTAGAAATATTATGATTCGTTTTAGATCGCTGGATTTCAAATTATTGTCGTATTGGCAATAGCACATCTATACGATATTGAATAAATACACAATACGTTTCACCGAAAGAAAACATAATTTACATTAATAAAAAACATTTTATACTCTTTTCTTACACTTAACACCGTGGGATATTAATTTTTATGAAAAAACCAATTTTGAGGTAGCGATGAAGAAGATTCATTATCGAGGAAAAGATAACGTAGGCGAGGGATCCCTTAATTCGGGTCGCATATTATGCACACATACGAGAATCAAAGTGTGCAAGAGAATTTACGAGGATAAGTTTGCGAGGAAAGTGGCTTGACAACGACGGTCAAACTTTCTCACTTCCGCGAGCATCCAAAGAATCTCTTCTATCTTTTATCTTTCTCTTTATCTTAGTGCTGGTCTCGTTAGGTTAATTTCAGAAGATGTCGCTTAAATAGGTGACTTGAACGATTTTTAATCGAGAAAAAATAATTTTACAATCGACGCTTAATTTTGTTTGCGTTATTCAAAAAACGTTATTCTTGCAATTATTCATTTCATAATTAATGCTACGTGCAATCGTCTAAATTTATTTATAAGTTTAATTATAAAATTTTAATACTATAAATAAGTAAAGACGCGTAGAATATTAATAATAATATTATTTGGTTCGAAAAAGTACCTTCTCGATTCTTCCGGATAAAATAGTATTTAACAAGATGTAATTTATAAACAAACATCGATCTTCTTTTTGATAAATCGCTCCAAGAACGTCTCTCCAAAGGATGCACAAACGTGTAACGTTTCCTCTTAATAATCTCGTAAAAAATATAAGAGAGCTCGCTGATAGGTAAAAAAAAACGTTAAGCTCTCGATAAGCAAGAAAAAGAAGCGAGAGATGCAAGACGAAACTTGTCCCGGTAAAGGAAGCTCGAGTCTCGCGCGGCTCGTATCCGGTTAGCTTCTGCGGCGGGCAAAGAGCCGCGAGCCCCTTTGACCGTTCGCGTATGGCCATCCGCGACGAGATTCTATATCGAGTTAGACGGCTCTTGTATGCGCTGTGTCACGGAGCTCTCCTTCTCTCTCTCTCTCTCTCTCTCTCTCTCTCTCTCTCTATATATATATATATATATATCGAGTAGAAAACTCGAGACGTTTACGTACCCGAGTAACTGGATTTGCCGAGCCCTATAATAGACTCCTATACGAAATCGTAACTATGAGGCGGCGTTTAAGTGCGACGTTTTGTCGCTTTTGGGCTTGGAATACTCGGTGATTATTTTACTGGAATTTTAACGTCTACGATGAATATGTCATCTTTTATTTCTGGAATTTAGTTTTTTATTTGCAAATTTATTTTTAACAATTTTTTTGGACATACTGTTGTAGCAGATATGATTAAAGATTATTAATAATACGTTTTTAAAGTAATTAATTTGAGTTTTCTTGCAAAATTCGAGCATTTGCAAAAAAAAAAATTATTAAAGTCCTTCTACATAATAGTGCTATTTTTTTAAAATAAAATCTAAAAAGAAGTAACCTTGAATAAAAGAGGATGAAGAGCAAGTTTTTATTTAAAAAGTCCTATCTTCGACATCTAATGTCAAAATTTTGAAACCCAGATGATCTCTTGAAAGCTCAAAGGTAAGAACTCGATCAATCGATGTTAAAATATTGAAGATAAATCAATATAGACTTAAATGATGAAAGAGTACTTAACCTTCTTAAGGCATCATCTTTTGAATATATAAACGGAAATAACGTCACGTACATACGACGTTATTTTTTTTCTTTCCTTTTTTTATCGTAAAAATATTGTTTGCGCAAAATTTCACAGCGTATTTTATAAGAATAAAATGTTTTATCCTTTCATTAACAACATTATTATTTATTATTTTATTTGAAAAAAATTTAACGTTTTTTTTCCAAAGTGAAATACGAAGCTTTAAGTACTAAACGCCAAACATTCTTCTCGAGATGAAACAAAAAATTTTACAACGACATCGGTCGCACATACTTTTATTTAAATGCACAAACCATTTTACGCCACAAGCAGAGATGTAATACTCAGTTGTGTAGTTAAATTACGCCTATTTCGAGAGTTTGAGAGACCTTTGCTTTAATTGGCTCTGCGGGATCCGCGCGCGCGACGTAGACTAATCAATCTGCAAGCGTAGCCAGTGTTAACTCAAAATTTATGTACACTTTATGAAACAAAATTTACTCCAAACGTACGTATATTACGTTATTGCGTAAATGTCGTAACGAATCACACCAACAAGTCCGTACTGCGCAAACTCGATTCGAGCGCGTTTAACTGCAGCGTCGCACGTTAACGCAGAATAGAAGCAGGAAAGAACCGAAAGATTTCGCGAATAGTGTGCGATGCAAGTACGTGAGATGAAAATCTCATGCAGTTAAAGTCGCGAAGAAAAAGATTTTTCGAACGTAGTAGACGCGGCTTTACAAACTTCATTGCCGAGGGAACGAAACGAAATACCGGATGTTGTATAGCTAAAAATTATTCCATTGCTCGAGTCCAAATAGCTATCTTTTAAACTCTTAGAGAACTTACGTTCGATCGCGTTTAAAAAGTCCACGCGCAAGACGAATGCTCTCTCGTCTCTTTTTCTCCCGCTTTCGATCTTTTCACAACTTAAATTTTCGCTTTGCCGTTTTTTTTAACCGTAACTTTATTTTAAAATTGAGAATTTTGAAAAAACAAAAATTAATAAATTGATAAATTAAAAAGGTTATTATTTGATGCTTAGAGAAAAAAAAAAAAAAAAAAAATTATAGCATTTAATATCCATAAATTATGTTAGATAATTTCAAAGTCTTTCGGTGAAATTATTTTCATTACGTGGCTTCCTATTGAAAAAGCGATTGTAAAATTTTGTTGAAAAAATTGCGAAAATGACTTTATTCAGCTGAAAAGTCAGAAAGGTCTTGAAAATTTTACCACATTCGCCAATAAAGAAATCTTTTATGCTTGCAAATTTATTTATAAGTAGGCAGGTCGCCAAGATCGCCTACTTTTCTACGGATATTATTCTTTATAATTGCGTTTATTTCTTTAAAGAGACTTTTTCTTTTACTCTTTTTTTTTCTTTTTTTTTTTTTTTTTTACAAGACGTTCGTCGATAATGGCAATGAGAACTCTTAAAAATAAATTTAAAGCCGTTATTTTGAATTTTTCGTTTTTATTTATCAATATTGTTTAATATTTGTAAAATAATGAATTAAAATTTAGTTTACATCAAATTTTAATAGTCACTTTTTCCAATAACAATTCAATTATTACAATCAGTTTACCAAGATATCTAAAAAATATTTATTCTTCGTTAAAAGCAACTTTACGATCCGCGCGATATTTATTTATTTTTTTTTTTTTTTTCTAAACTCATAAAAGATTTCATGAAACGTACACCGCAAACTATTTCCGACTATCGTAAATGTGTTACGGTGAAAAACAAGAGAAAACTAAGAAAAAAAAAGCACGCTGTAAAGTTGTTAAAGAACAATAAGTTTAAAAACGAAAAGAAAAATCATCAACAACGACGACTGTACGTTGCAAATCAAAAGCAGCTGAAAAATTCTTACGAGTCCATTGCGAGACGGCTCTCGAAGAATGTATAATGGATACGAAGCACGACGTTGATGAGAGAGAGAGAGAGAGAGAGAGAGAGAGAGAAAAAAAGAAAAAATGGAGAGAAACGCGAGGAAACGCATGCATATATGTATTACGAGCTTCGTCAAGTCTCTATCGTATCCATCAGTAACGGCGCGTCACCTTATGGGTTGCGACTTGACGCGACTACCGTATACATCCCCCTATACTCGAGGCTCTCTCTTTTCTTTCCTTTCTTCACCTTTTCTGTATACGTATTTTCCTAGCGACAATTACATTCTCCGCGTCTCGACGGGACTGCGAAAATAACGTATGTATATGCGAAGCTTTTTCCATGCGTTGAAAAAGAGATTTATAAGGAGGAGAGGAAGGGCTCGTTTATGAGATTGCGTATTGCTTTTCGAGCTTTGATGCATAAGGAATGAAAATTCTCAGCGATTTAATAATGACGGGTTTAACACTGACTCTAATATTTTAATTTCATTACATATATAATGCGTTACATAATTTATCGATATAAGTTTCAAGAATAACCCTATACTGATGTAAATTTTTCACATCAACGAATTATTATTGTGCAAGAGACGAAAAAAGAAGAAGAATAAATAAAATGTTGGAAATTTTTGTCGAAAAGATATATCTTTGAAATACGGGAGGCTCTCTAAATCTTTGAAAGAGTTAAGTCAAGAACTTACGTCGTATATAAAACACAAAGCGCATTCGGTTTGAAAAAAAACTTTAAAAAGCTGATACGTAAGCCTTGTCATGTACATACGCGAACAACGGTCGACGAGTCTTGTACTTTCCATTCCATCCGTTTTCCCGTCTGTATACGAAACGAAGGCGAGTCGCCTTGGCGAAAGAGAGAGAGAGAGAGAGAGAGAGAGAGAGAGAAAGAGAACGCGTATAAAGAGAAAAAGTAAAGGAGAAAGAGAGAGAATTTTTCCGCGGCTCGAGGGCTCGGTATATGTATTTTTATTTTTTTCCGCGCATTGCCCACACAGTCGATAAATCGAGAACGATAGTGTGTGCGATTAGAGTATTATATAGGCCGGCCTCTGCGTTTGGCGTCGCCGTTGAAGTTTTTCTAGGATATCGCAAGCGAGAGTAAGAGAGAGATAGGTTGAGAATTTCAGACGCACGATGGTATTGGATTCAGTCTGTGTGTTAAAAGTCAGTTGTCGATGTTTCTCCGTTATAAATGTGTATACGCGCAGTACATGTATATAAACGTTCGTCGTGTGTACATATAAACGTGTACTCGAAATTGATCGATCGGTTGGAAAGCGTTCAAAAATTACTGGGGGAAGATTAAAGTGGGAATCGAATGAGAATTATTAACTGATAAAACTTTATTGTAGTTTGATTGGAGGTTATTAATATCGAACGAATTATTTGATTATTTTACCGTTAATTTTAAAATTATGCGCTTATTATGCCGTATTTAGCATTTAAATTTATTTTTAGAATTTATTTAAATCTTCTTCTTTTTTTTTTTTTTTTTTTTTTTTATTAACTATTTATTTATTCACGACTTTGATTGTAATTTTTATACGATATGTAAACTCGCTCTTTTTTTAGATGTCTGAAGAATATTTTTTTTTCTTTTTCTTGCTCTAAATTGATATCACAGTAACGTAAACTTTTGCCCGATAAAATTTACGCGTAATATAAGCTTGTAAAATAAAACTCAGCTACTTTCAAAATATTTATGTCTTTACTTTGAAAAATAAGAAAACGTAAACTATATATATATATATATATATTTTTTTTTTTTACAACTTTTGTTTTCAAGTTATTTTAACAAAACGATTGTTGTTCAACCAAGTGATTTTTTTTTTTTGTTTTTAATTTTCGCATTTTGAAATAAAACAGTAAATTGTTAAAAGTAATTTACGTAGTTGTTATTTGTAATAACGAGGAAATAAATCAAACGAAACGTAAGAAAAAATCGATAAAACGCGTTCGTATAACGTAAACGTATCCTTGATAAATCTTACAATAGCCGTCTTGTTCACTTTTAAAATATTCAATCATACGCATAAAAAAAAAAAAAAAGAAAAAAAAAGATCAAGTTAAGCAATTCCCTTAAATTTGAAATTAAAATTTTTCAAAACTCGCGCGCGCACACAAAACGTCGAAGAAATATTCAAATACCCGTACGCGCAATAAAATAAAGATAAATAAATACCATGAAGCGTATATGTACGTACGCTTGCGAGCATCGAGAAATTTCTTTCTCCGCTGTTACGCCCCATTACCGATACGATTTCACCATTCGATAATTCAATTTTCCGGCCGAGCGCATCCCGTATAAAAGCCGCGTACATATAAACTTAGCTGAAAAAAAAAAAAAGAAAAAAGAAAGAAAGAAAAAACGAACGTCAAACAATCCTTACGTATACAACGAGTAAATGCTACATCCGCCCTCGTTGTCGTCGTTTTAACGCTCGATGTACGTATACGTATACGCGGATAAACAAGATAGCTGGAACGCGAGGTAAAGAGAAAAGGAAAAAACGCTAACGATATCTCGCGCGCGCGCGCGCGCGCACGTACATTGCGTATAAGTTTTGCGCGCAACTCAAGCAAGAATCGACGCGGTTCGTTAAGCATACGAGACAACGGCAACGTCGTCGACGAGGAAACGCATGTAACAAAGAATAAAAGCCGCGCGCGTGTGTTTGTGTGTTTGTTTAGATGACGACTTTCTCTTACAGACTCTTTCCTCCCTTATATCTTTTGCCATCTTCAATTTTGCCTTTCATACCGACTCGCTTGTTTTTTCTCTCTTTTTTTTTTTTCTTTTTTTTTTCTTTCTTTTTTTTTTTTTTTATTTTTTCCCTTTTGCTTCTTCGCATTTCTGGTGGCGCGCGGTTATTTTTGTGGTTTCGTTGAAGCGCGCTTACGGAGATAGAGAGGAAAAAGAGGACGAAGGAATTTTTATAATTTTCTCGGGTATTTTGCGTCATTAACGGGTGGCCGTCGACATCCCCGTCTTCGCGTGTCAAGTTGAATACCGTACAATAATGAATGTAGCTGATGACGTGGGACTCTTAACAACGAGTAAATTTTCAAATTACGCCACTTACGCTTTCAAATTAATAGTTTCATTTTCGTTTATTTTAATGAAAATATCACGTAGACAGTTTATCTTATTTTTCTTTTATTCCTTGACAAGCAAACGATGCGCGAATTAAAAATTTATTTCCATTATTTCCATTATTGTTATTAATGTCAAGACTTTTATTTGTCTCTTCATTTATTCAAGTATTTGAATGAAAAAATAAACGTCAATCTGCACATTATTCACGATATATTTAAGTAACATCCAACCATTTCAAATTGCATCGTTTACGTTAAAGGAGTCTTTCGAATGATCAAAAAAGATCAAAAACCGCGATTATTAATGTCATCGCGATTCGTAAACGCGTTTACAGTTTCAACTATTCTATCGCGTCACGATCAAATGCTACGTAACTATACCGTAGACAGTGAGCGAGAAAGAAAGAGAGAGATAGAGAGAGAGAACGAGAAAAGTCGTCTATTTCCGCAACCAATAGTTGATCCGAACACGTAAAGCCGAGTTTCGTTGTTCTCGTCGTGACGTCAAGAGACTGCAAGCAGTTACGCGAAAACTCGTGATTTTTGTTATAGTTTTAAAGAATAGAGAGAGAGAGAGAGACAGAGAGAGAGAGAGAGAGATATCAAGTTTTTTAATCTTTTGTTAGAAAGTAAAACATGGATGTTGTGAGTAGGATTCTTTTACAAATATAACAAAATTAACGTTGCATAAAAGAAAAAAAAAAAGCTGTACCTCTAAAAATAAAACACGGCCGCAAATATTTTGTTTACGATTAAATAAACTTTTCCATTAGCTTAAATAAAAAGGAAAGAAAAAATTACATTACGGCTAAAAGCGTAAATACACGCAATTTAATAAACCGTTGGCTTATTAAGTAAATTGAGTGAAATAATATTTTCATTTAAAGCGTAGATTCGTTATTCTTATTTCATTTTGTTTTTAAGAAATATATTTCTCGCATTAGTAAATCAAACTTGAAAGATGAATGAAAGACAAATACAGTCAACTATATTTTTACGAAACGCAATGACGTTTATATCTATTATTTATTTACATTTTATATGCTTTGAAAGTATAGAGTTCGTCGTTTAAAAATATGTATAACATATATATATATATATATATAAAATTCGATAAGATGACAGAAGGTAATTTTTTAGTAGCGAATAATAAATTCCGAAACTAGTAGCTGGTTTTAATGGGTGCACTTTACTTAGATAATGACTACTTTGCTAAAATATTTAAAATTTCATGCCGACAGAGCTCGAGGGCCTTTCCGAGAAGAAAATTAAAGTGGAAAGTATAAGCTTTACTCTTTCGGCTTGAAAGCTTGAAATTCGGCTAAGTTCTCGTTCTCAAGATTTTCAAGAACAATTAGAGGCAAAAGTGGATGCGTCATCGGTTTAATAAATTTATAAAATAACGCAGTTTCAAAATTACTTCTATACGCCGATTTAAATATTTATCTAAATATTTGAATGGAATTTTAATTTTTTTTTTTTTTTTTTTTTTTTTTTTTTTTTTTTTTTTTTTTTTTTTTTTTTTTGATTAAAATTTATATTTTCGTTTGTGCAATTAAAATGAAATTCTCAGTCCTTACAGCGCACAAACTTTTCAAAATTTAACAATCCCTCGTATATTAATAAACATTAAGCGTCACGAAATTCGTCACACCGAGCAAAGAAAGTCCTCTAACCCAATTAACCGATCCCCTCCAAACAAACTGTCCTTTAGCTCTTCTTCTCTCCAACATCTAATTATCTCAAGAACCTAATCAAAATTTATCGTATTTAAGGCAAGGACCAAGACGGCGTCCAAGAATATGGGAGCTACCTCGACGCGTTAATAATTTATTCATTCTCCGGCGGCGGTAATCCCAGCCCGAATACCAAAATCGATGTGCCGAATACACATGTGAGTACCATATACATATATTCATGTACGTAGTCGGACGTTTAAGCGTGGATGGCTCACGCAAGTATCTTACGCACAAATGTATAGAAGCCTCCTCCGTCTCTCTGTCTCTGTCTCTCTTTCTCTGTCCGTCAATTCAAACACGCGTATAATTAAGGTAAGAGGTGCGCAACCCCTCCCTCCCCACCCCACTCCCCCAGCGATACAATCCTTCGCATCGGGAATGTCCTTATCCCTCTGCGGGTATAACTCTATCGCCATTGTCGCTTTTGCGAGCTTAAGGATCCAAGAGAGAGAGAGAGAGAGATAGAGCGACTCGTCGAACCCTTTACTGAATGCTGATGCTATATACGCGTGTATCTATACGGATAGTTGAACTCATCAGCAAAAGGGTGTTAAATATTTGTCGCGAAATTTCGACGAGGTATTTTAATGATTGAATTATTGCATTGTAGGTATGTACAATTAATTTATTTGATTATCTGCATAATTTATCTGACGAATAAACAATACCAAACGTTAAAAGAAAATCGAAGAAGACATAATAATCTGTAAACGTTTATCTCGGATGCATTTTGAAAAAGGTAAAATCGAGCGAATATTTTTTTAAAGAGTAATTTATTTTGTTGGTAAATTTTTTTTTCACTATTGAAAAAAAGGAAAAGAAAAAAAAAAACAAAACAAAACAAAAAGAACGAAATTATAAACGCAAAAGATTAATCACACGAGCGCGTACGAATTTTCATTAACGTTAGATAGAATTCTATCCAAGATTCGACGCGAGCGCGCAACGGCTTAAACGATCTCGTAAGTCTAATCGCACGGGATAGAGGAGGAAACTAAACATGTAGAGCATTCGGCGCTCGCGACACGCGTAAGGAATCTCGAACGGGGCGCGTATATGGTAAAGGGACAAGAGAAAGATTAATGGAGTAGACGAGGTACTCGGTCAATCCAACGCTTTCTGCCCGACTCCGACGTTGGACTTGGCAATCTCGAACCTCAACTCCGACGAAATTGTTCCGTAGGTAAGATAATATGCGCGGAAACGCTCGTTGCATCTAACGCTTTCTCGCACTCCTCGTTATTCGTAACGCGATCTTACACGCTTCCGGATAGTCCGGCTAATATACGTGGAATGTCGGAAGGTATGTCGAGGGATATTGGATAGTCGGCGTGTAGGTACAAGTGGGTTTGTTGGGGATAGTAGGTCGTATACATGTACGAGTATGAGAATCGGATCGGTGAGAAACTTTAGGTGGAGGAGACAATTTATTTTGGTATGTCGGAAGATCAGAGTCGAGCTTGGGCCTGGATTGAGGAGAGCTTGTCGTTTTCGTTTCTAACTTTGAAGATTGAGATGTTGGTTTAAATTTAAACATTGAATTTTTATTTAGGCTACTTACTCGTAAAGACTTGTTTTTAATTTCGCGATACTTCATTTCACTCACCTAAAATAGAAAAAAATATATATTTAGTATGCGTGTTGATTTTAGCTTATGGAAATATTAGTTGTAAGAAGAAAAAAAAAGAAATATTATGAGGATTCTTTTCGATATTGCATGTATAACATCGTTTCGTACTATAATTTACCATATAAAACTAAGCACGGTGTACTATCGATTTTTCTAAATTAAAAAATTGAGAAAAACGAGCCATCAAAAGAAAAAAAAAAAACAAAAAAAAAAAAAAAAAAATGTCACCCTTTCAGACGCAATATAAAACAGTAAGCATCGAAATACACATAAAACTCGCGTACAGCCGAGTCGTCCAAAACTGGATAATGGAACGGTTAGGTTGGTACAGCTCGTAACATTCGTTATTAAATCCTTATGTTGAATTAAATGCGCTCGTAAATGAATACACACGAGGGATGCGAATACCGGTAAAATCGTAAACAGCCTACCCTTTGACAAACACACACACATACACGCACGCACACAAACAGAATAGATTTTACGAACGTCGATTCTCGTGTTTTTCGAGAGATGCAGGTTAAGAGGTTTTTTTTTTTTTTTTTTTTTTTTTTCCAGTAACGCAGTGCGTTTTTAAGAGTAAAGAAATGTCGGCGATAGAAGCGACGAGATTTTTACCTTGAAAAATGTGTAAAAGGGGACAGTTTCATACATACAGTTTATATGCGAAATTTTACTATAAAAAATTTTAAATTTTATTGCTGTATCGATACCAAAGATACATATCGCGTGTGTAAATAATAATTAGAATATAACGATCTTAATCTTAAGATTTCCAATATTAATCTTTTTTTTTTTTCATTAAATAAACGAGATTTTAAAACATTTTAATTAAAAATAAAAAAAAAAAAAACAAGAAGTACGAAACGATACTCGTAAAAAAAAAAAAAAAAACCAAGAAAGCAAACTATTAAAAAACGGCTCTTAAGTGCTTATTCGCATTTTACACGAAATGAAAATCTTAAAAAGTGGAGAATAAAAAAAAAAAAAAAAAAAAAAAAAAAAAAGAAAAGTATAACGAAAGACAGAAACATCACTTTCAATTGTGGTAAGTGTAAAAGACGAGGAAAATCTTTAAAGCTCGTACATTCGTACAGTTCGCGTAATGTTAACCTGAATGTGCAAGATTGAAGAAAGAACTTTGAAAAAGTAAATGAAGTTCCTTCGTATTGCGTAGTAAGTGTGTTGTGCTCGGGTAACTTCGGGTAAAAGCTAGATTCATCATTTAAAAAGCTACAATCGTTTAACTTGAGTTTTTCATTTTTCTTGTAATAGACGATGTGCCGTGACTCTGTGACAAATGTTTGTCTTTTGGTAATCTAGTACCTTAATATTAAAATTAAAAGTTTAATATCATTGATTGTTTTTATATAATGGATATTTTATAATGCTACATTTTTTAATCTTTTTATAATAATATTCATATTGAAACTAGTACCTTAGTAAAAATTGAATAATTATGAAAAAGAAGTACTTAAAAAAAAAAAAAAAAAAAATTAATACAATATAATTTTTTAGATAAATTAACAAATAAAATTCAATCTACCTATTAAAATAAATTAATAAATTTATCAAAAATGAATTTAAACGCGTCAGTACCAATTCTCTTGGCTCATTATTAAAATTTCACTTTTGGCTATTATGTATTGTCGATTACAAAAACGTATTTTCGCTTGGCATAAACATCGTTAAAACATTTGTTATAAAAAAAAGTTTTGCTCGATTTTAAAGTAAATTTAATGCAGAAACTCGATTAATTAATTTCAAATTTTACGATATTTTTATACACTTTTGACATTTAAATTCAAAGAAGATTAATTTCTCCTAAATTTATAAAAATGTAAACGATTAAGCTTGAATCGAATAAGCTTTGATATCAAAGAAAATTAATTTAACTTTATTGGATAGGATATAAAGTATATTAAATTTAATTTCAAAATTTATCAAGTGTAAAATTTAATATAAAAAAAAAAAAAAAAAAAAACAATATTTAAAATATCTAAAAATTTAATGAGACAACGAAAAAGGAGACCGAATTATCGAAAATTCCTCAATTTTCACGAAAGTTCGTTCATCTTCTTACTTTGTTAAAATTTTTATTTGCCTTTGGCTTATATGTGCTAGATTCATTCCGTATTTACAATGTAAAGCAAGGTGTAAGACTTTGAAAATTTTGAAACGTCAATGTTCGTGCTATACTATTACATATGAACGAAGAAGAAAAAGCAGAGAACTTACAACAAACGATAAACAATAAAAAATAGAATATATAAATTCGTATATATTACGAACTATTTTACAAAGTAACTAGTCGAAAAATTACCATAATGTCATCTAAAAAGATATAAACCAAAAATATTCATTATTCGAAGCAAAGGAATAACTTTTAGCCTCGATAACGATACAACGAGGGCATACGAAATCAGCGCTTTGCCATCGGTGAATTTTCTCTCGAAGCAACGTATTTTCGGGAATCTCTCTGTCTCTCTCTCTCTCTCTCTCGGTCTCGCACAATTTCAATAACGAATCGCGCGTGCGCGCGTACAAAAAAGAAGAAGGAAAAGAAAAAGGAAGCTCTACATAACCATTTCCCTTATGCACATACATAATAGAACTTGCAGTCTTCACTCGGCGTGTATCGCGCACTGCGGTATTTAATTATGCACCTCATTATTCCGTGAATGCAATTGGCTCGTCGCCAGATTATTCCAATCTCCGTATGCGAAAGAGGGATAGAGAGAGAGAGAAAGACTCTTTCTTTATTTCCTAGGAAGCGAACCGCGATTCTCGATGGTGTCGAGTCGAGCTTGCGATTCACTTGTCCCCAACAAAATTTCTGGACACGGCTTACATTTTTTATGGATACTTTTCTATTTATGGAGAAGTTCTTATATTTTACGTAGCTTGCGAGTGTACAATGTATGTTTTTTTTTTTCAAAGTTTTCAAGATTTTAATATTTTTAAAAACTTTATTATTTATTGCACTACAGAAATAATTTAAATTATCGTAATAAAAAGTCAGGGTGGACAAAATTCCTTTGCCTCGATATTTATTCAATATGTAAGACACTCGCTCGTTTTGCTTCTCTTCCATCGATCAAAATATTACAAAATTCGGCAAAAGAAATAAATGTGCACTTCTCGCGCTTCATTTGTGTACGTATGTATATGTACATAAGAGCGCAAGAAGTAAAAAGAAGATCGACGAAGCTATTATGTAGAGAAAGAGAAGAGAGAGAAAGAGAGAGAGAGAGAGAGAAAGAGGAAGGAGATAGAAACTTGCGAGAATCGGCAAAAGCGGAGGCGAAAGCATTTGCGTCAGTCAACGACGTGCACTTGGCACGCGTCAGCGCGTCGTGATTTAGGGGGTCTTTTCCTCATTGCCATCTCCTATAAATGAGTCCCTTGAACCGGCTTCTCTTTCTCTCTCTCTCTCTCTCTCTCTCTCTCTCTCTTGCTTGCTCTATGTGCTTTTTCCACTTTACATGAGCTTTTATTCGAAAGCAAGCCAATATCGCGTATATCGCTCTTTTTGCACTCGACTTTGCGGAGCTGAATCTGTTTTTATTGTGTTGCATTTTTCTTTCACTTTTCATATAAACGTTCTCCTCTTTTACGTTGAGATGCAGATTTTTGTTTATCGCGATAAAATTCAAATATTTAAAAACTAATTTATATCTTCTAAAGTACAAATGAGTAAATAGCGCTGCGGCTGATCCGTCAACGCGTTCAGCTGGTTCCTCTCGAATGAAATATAGAATTTGTATCCGTTTAACGAGGTCGAACAGTTTGTATAAAAAGATTAACGTTAGAACGGACGCGTGCGCGAATTCTTTTTCTTAAAGTTCGTATTTTCTTCTTAATTATTTAAGTGACGTTTAACACAGTGAGATAAATCGCGCGCTTATACGCGAATAAAGCGTTTTGTAGGCCACGATTATGAATTTCGAAGTTAAATATTTGTCTTCGGAGTTGATGAACTCGCTAAACAAACATAAGCGAAAGTAGATGAGTTTCGTAAAATTGAAAATTCTAATATTAAAGAATACGCGTGGATAATCTGAGAAATCGTTGCTCGTTGTGAATTAAGGTTGGATATAGAAATAATAATAAAAAAAAAAAAAAAAGGGATAAGCTTATTTATCTTGCGATAACAGCTAACTCGTACACGCGTCTTGCTATACTTTGAATTTTCTACTGTATCCACACGTGCGAACAATAATTTCTTAGGTTTTTCAATAAATTTAATAAAAGTAATGGTTTTTTATTGCAGTTCGTATCTTCTTTTTTTTTAGCGTTTATTACACAAATAAACGATATCAAAAATAATGACACTTATTATTATATTTTTATTGTTACGTAAACAAAGAAGTAAATTAATTTTAATTTTAATAACCGTTCGGATTATACATTGTAATCTTATCACATTAAAAAAAAAAAAAAAAAATATTTTTTTTCACTGCAAAATACCACCTTAATTGAATATGCGGCTAAATTAATTATTTGAATTGATTTTTTTAAATAAAATCAAAATCGCATTATTATAAGAGTAATAATTGTTCAATATACCGATGCAGTATGGCCAAAGAGCGTCACAAATTAGTCGTCGCAATGTTGCATTAAACAAACCGATTTAATTGGCTTATTTAGCCAGCCGTTATTTGGCTCTTTCGCAAAATGAACAATGACGTTAATAATGATAATGTAATCCACGTTCAAAATCAATTATAATTTAAAATATCGTTCGATATTATTATTAATGTTATTCTTTGGTCACCCGAGGAATAAATCCCGAGCTCATAAAATCGCGTCGCGCTTTCTCGCCTACTAAAAGAGGCTCATTAGGCGCGAGCCATCCAGGAATAATTCCAAGTCGCGCACGTGGATGAAGCAAGGGAGAGTAAGGGAGAGCAAGGGAGAGCAAGGGAGAGCAAGGGAAAAGGAAAAAACGACGAGGGTAAACACGAGAAGTAGAAGAGAAAGAGAGAGAGAGAGAGGGGGGGGGACGGAGAAAGAAGTGGTCCTCGTCGCGTTTCTTATCTTCTCCCTCTCGTCGTCATGGCGATGCATCGGCTGCGACCTTGAATGTCAAGCTGATACGTCTGCTTAATGAGAGAGAGAGAGAGAACGTCGTCGTCGTCGTCATTGTTTCCTTTACTCGAAGGTCGGATTAGGCTTCGAGCAAAGGATATTCCAGCACCGAAGCTCTATCGTTGAAGATACCTTTGGTTCTCGGCTTGGCCGATTGCCGAATTAGAAGGGACGTCTATAATTGTTGCCCGATGTTTTTGCTTTCGCTGTGAGAAAGGATTTCGATTAAAGGAAAGCCCTTGTTTATTTTCCTGTTTTATTTTAAAGATGAATACTTTTATTTTATTATTTTGTTGAACTAATTGTAATATATAAATATTATTTTATGTTGTGAAAAAAAAGAAGATTTTTAGAATACTTATTTAAGAAGAAAAAGAAAATCTTAACGGATGAGAAAATTCATGGTTAGTGAAGGACTTGAAGCACCGAACTAACGAGTGAATAATTTTTAATATGGGAGCGAAATAAATAATGGATAATCAATGTGCAATGAAATTAAAAAAAAAAATTTTCGTTAAAGATAAAATAATTCATTGTTTTTCCAATGACGATATTTATCGATCAAATAAATTATATAATAAAATATCTTTAGAAATGAAAGAAAACTAAAATAATGATTTTTGCAAAACGGTGTACTTTATGTAGAAAAAAAAAGTAGTTTATTCAACATGAAAAAAAAAAAAAAAAAAAAAAAAAAAAAAAAAAACACGAGATTGCATCAAAGAGCCGAACTCGAAAGAAAATATTGAAAGTTCCAAGAAAAAAAAAAATGGCCTGGTAATAGAATCGTATTTGTATCGAATAAACGCGTTTGTTTTTCCACTCGTTTCCTTCGTCTCTCTCTCTCTCTCTCTCTCTCTCTCTCTCTCTCCCTCTTTCTCTTTCTCTCAATTGAATTAATAGACACTTAAAAATCCATCGGTCGCTTCGCCCCTTGCGCGTAAAAACGCGCCATAATAATAATCCGAGATCGCGTTTTCATTATTGACAAGGATCATCGACGTATCCATCATCGTCGACATCGTTATTATCATCGTTCGCGCGGAAACGAAAGCAACTTGAACAGAAAAAAAAAAATAAAAAAAATGAGATAAAAAAAGGGAAAAAAAAAAAGAAAAAAATAATACTTGACCGAATTCATCGATAATTATCAATAAAAGCATCATCGCGTGATAAAAGCATTAGCGCCGTGTGGAAAATTCAGCCGTTTATTAATAACGCTGATTATGTAAAAAAAAAAAAAAAATACGCTTGTAAAAACGAAAAGAAAAAGCAGAAGAAAACAGAACGCGAAATTTAAAAGTCGAAGAAGTGGAAAAAAGAATGTACGCTCGAATGTAAAATTTAATAAAAAATAGAATGAAAGATGAAAGAATAAGAAGAGTAAGAAGGATAGACATAATACGATATTCATATATATATATTCGAGAAACCGAGGTACACCACACCCTTTTTGAAACCGAAGCGCTATGTGCACCCCGAGGGAACGTGTTTATATACATACGCTAAGGTCTTTCTTTTTTTTTTTATCTTGTTACATGGCTAACATCACGGACGTAATTAAGGATAGACCGATAATTGAAAATATGCGCTCGGACACACGCGTAAGCGCGCTGGATATATGCACGTGTACATACGAACGAATGCAATATAAAGAATCGTGAGCTTACGTCCTTTCTTTAATTTGTCTTAAACCTATTGCATTCTTACTTCAAAGTCATTTTGATGCATTTTGGGCTTATAAATGCGAATGGAAGATCGCGTTTGATAACGCTGAAAAAAAAAAAAAAAAAAAAAAAAAAACGCAGCTCTTTTTTTTTTTTTTTTTTTTTTTTTTTTTTTTTTTTTTTTTTTTTTTTTTCTTGCGTTTGTTTTAAAGACTGCGAGTAATTACGGCGCATAATAACGGCAACTCGTTAATCGATGCTACGCGAGTTATTATAATAAGTAAGATCGCGATGGTTATTCGCGATGATTGAGATCGAAATTTTCCGCTCGAATGAAGAGAGAATGCTTGAGATATTTTATCGGCCAAAAAGAAATATTAATTACGTCGGCATTGAGTTAATGTTTGATGTTTTGTTTTAAATATGCTATTTTTGTTTACTTCAAATTCGAGTATTAATTTTCATTTTTTTTTTTTTTTTTTATAATCAACTTATTGAACGACATAAAAAAATAATTTAGATTGCACATGAAATTTAATGCCTAGAAAAATTTTCTTGTAAAATATTTTATCGTGTTTGATTTGTTGGGAAAAAATTTTATTCCGCGGTAAAAAAAAATTGTAAAAAATATAAAAATTGTTCATATCCAGTGAATTCATAATATCAAAAACTACAAGTCTCAAAAAAAAAAAAAAAAAGGAACAAACAAATGTCTAAAAATTTCACGGTAAAAAATAATTCCCATCCACATCAAGCGTATCTTCCTATCGTTTTTTTTTTTTTTCCATTACTACAAACGTTATGAAAACTCGGCGTTTCATCACCGGCGAATTAATATTTTTTTTTTCTCGCGCTCTTTACCAAAACGAATTTTTCTCTCGTCCTCTCTCGCGGAGAGACGACGCGCTCATTAAGATTCCGAATGAAAAGACACGGATGGTGGAAAGAAATGGGGGACAGACAAAACGCGGCGCGCATATGACGCGAAAGCGGAAAGAGGATGAAAAATACCGCACGGAAGAATCAACTACCTGTTGAAACACATCTTGCCGCGAAGCTTGCGAATGTGTCTGTATACATAGATATATATATATATATATATATATATATATACACAATGAGGTGTACAAGATTGCTCGACTTTTGTTTTGCGGTTTAACTCTCAAGATGTGATAACGAAACAGTAGTAGAGATGAGATGAGAAGTTTGAGAAAAATGTTTTTGGTGTCTTGAAATTCGATATGAAAAATTTTATAAAAATAATTAATTCTAAAAGCTATTAAATAAATGAAGAGCGAGAGAGTTGTCAAAATGTAATTACCGAGCCGTGTATCGTAAAACCGCTGGCCGGCAACTTTTACAGAATTTTTTTAATAACAAATTTCAATCTATTTTATTTGATTGACATAATAATTGTAAAACAACGAGAGCTCAAATACAACAAAGGTCAAATGCAAGAAGAATTAATTATATAGCAATTAGTATCGACGCACAGCTTAAAAAATATCTTACGTCAAAAATTTAACGAAGAAATTTACAAATATTGCTCGCTTTTATTTTAACAAATTGCGTCATTTTCAAACTCACGCTTTTTTAAACACAATATGTTATTAAACCAACGCATGAGAAAGCGAGTTACGAATTCGCTCGGATTTAACGAGCGACGCGAGATTTTTATACTTCGGCCAAATGACGTGCATAATGCTTTTTAAAGTTTTGAGACTAAAACAATTTAGTATATATATATATATATATATATAAAGATGTATATGCGCAATGCCGTTGGTATGTAGAGGGATCTGTTAATTTGAATGGATGGGAGTGTCGGAGCTGCTTTAATTTCGTCGAAAGCGTGTTTATTCTGACGTCATTTCGTTTTAAAAAATGATGTATACGGATATTAAACTACATTTTTTTTTTTCGCTCTATCGACGCGCATTTACTTTTGAAGTAAAAAGTTGCGTAGTAAAACGTTTAAAATTCGTTTACATTTAGAAAAAGAATTAATTAAAAAGAGTTAATTTTTTTATTCTTCTGGTTTTAATAAATGTATAAAATTACAAATTTGCTGAATCAAATTTAGCCCCGTGCATCAATTTATAAAGCTTCATGCTTTAAAAAAAAAAAAAAAAAAAAAAAACACCGTTTTACGCACGCATAAAAATCAACCATTTCAAAAATAATAAAAGATCTCGATATCATCAAAGTAATTTTCGCCTCGCGTGAATATACGTAAACGTATATATCTCAGCTCTCCCAAAAATAAAATTCGTGTATATATTATCT